>OY744522.1:181275308-181280308 GCA_963556195.1 Sepiola atlantica | reverse complement strand
TCTTCATCACAGTTTTTTTTCTTTTTTACTTTTTCTTCTTCTTTATGGTTTCCTTTTTACACTTTACCATTTCTTCTTTCTTCTGTCTTCTTTCTTCTTTTTGTCTTCTTTCTTTTTCTTTGTTTACCTCATCTAGTAATCCCACTACTTTCACTTCTTCCACTGTCACCTTTTTCTTCTTTTTCTTCTTCCTGTTTTCCCGCCTCTATCTTTCGTTGTCTTATTTCTTCTATTTCTATTTCTACCCTTCTTTACTCACTTGCTCTCCTTCTCCCACTATTACTTTTTTTTTCTGTTTTCTGCTTCATCTTTCTTTTTCTTCTTCTTTTTTTTCTTCTTCTTTTTCTTCTTCTTCTTTTTCTTTTTCTTCTTTTTCTTCTTCTTCTTGCACTAACTCTCATTAATGTTAAAGTGCAGCACACGCTACGATCACAGTTTGTATTTGAATGGCATGGCCGATAAATCTTCTCTCATAAGTGATCAGTTTGCAGTGTATTTGACAGCTTATAAATACAGATAGCCCGAAAACAGGGTCCGTGGGGGTGGAATAATATATAATTATCAAATGATTATAGCCACTCAGGGTAACGAAATCGATAATTGAGGTGCGAAGGGTAGGAAGAAGACGAGGGCAGTTTCCACTGATAACAAAAGAAATTAAATCATATCGTCTAGATCACAGAAAGTCTTTATATCTGTCCGTTTGCCTATTTCTCTCTTTATTAATCTATCTTTCTCTCTCTCTCTCTCTCTCTCTCTCTCTCTCTCTCTCTCTCTCTCTCTATCTCTCTCTAGATGTTGCTGTTATTCATTTTATTACAAGATGAGATACCCGTCACTCGATGGGTTTACAATAATAATATATTATTTAATTATTTAATAAAAGCAAGAATATCGATAGCAATATAATTCATATGAATCAAAAGGATAATATATATACTAGCAGAATAAGCCGACATTGCTCAGGATTTAATGTGGAATCTTATGTTTCTTTTCACTGTGTCCATTACATCACTTTTTTATATTCCTCCGTTTCGCTTCCTAATATATTTGGAAGAAACTCAACTTTTGACAAACTTTTTGAATTAGTGTTATATACATATAGTTTAACTATAATCAAGTCGAATATACGTGTTCATAATTTAAATGAGTAATTGCCTATAATTCCGTCGGAAGTGACACATAGAGATTCGGCATATTGAGTGTCACGTAGACGTTAGAGATCACGTCCATCGTTTTCCTCGAAACATTTTATACATATGATCTAAATTTCATCGACATAGAATATAATTGCATTTTTAAGAAGGATTCTGCCAAGATAAATCTCTTAAGGAGTCCTATAGAGATTCGGATCCGCTTCCGTGTCTTCCCCGGAAATACTCACATATAAATACACTTTAAGTATAATGCAACATCTCTAATATATTGTTTATATAGAGAACATACACTAACATAAATATTCATATATGTAGATTTATTAATATATGATATATACTTTGGTTTTGTAGTCAAACTCAAGGTCTTTAAACTCAATGAATACTACCCGACCCAAATTGTCTAATATCTAATCTCAGAGTGATTATATATTGATCTCTTTTTCGAGAAAGCTAAATAAATGTCAAGCAAATTGGTTTTATTTACAAAATTACAACCGTTTCATCACCGTCGCTATACAATCAAAATAAGATTTCAATTTTACAAACTTTGACTTTTATAGGCAAGATGAACCTTCGGGAATGCAATAAAACATCGACTTACATTTATACAGTTCGCGATAGACGTGCTGACGGTTTAAAAAATGTTTACAAGTCGGCCATCTTTGATTTTCGTTTTTAGAATGAGACTTGAGTCAACCTGCCTGTATTGAGTTGTCAACAATTAACACACTTCTTACAAATATACAAAAAGAGCCACTCTGGTGTTTAAAAAAATAATATAATTTAAATCAAAGGAAAACTATTCATACAGATATGTATAGAAATATAAGAAAGTAATTTTCAATTTTCTTTCTTTAGATCATGTTATTAGAGAGCAGCGAAACATTAAGAGAAGTAATAAATTAATGTGGAAAATATTATATCATAAAATAAAATGAAATAAAATGAAATAAAAATGAAACAAAGATGAAATACAAAGGATAACTTATTAATGTAGACCGCTGTTCTCTTAGAGACAACACACATTATTAAAGTTTCAAGGATCATTTTCTTTATTTTAAACTATTTATACGGATATGTATAGAAGTATAAGAAAACACTTTCCTATTTTCTTTCTTTAGATCATGTTATTAAAGTGCAGCGAAACATTAAGAGAAGTAATACATAAATGTAGAAAATTTGATATTATAAAATAAAATAGAATAAGATGAAATAAAGATGAAACAAAAAAACTAAATTATTTATGTAAACGAGTCGTTGTTCTCTTAGAGAATCACAAAGAACCCCCCCCATCGATTATTAAAGTTACAAGGACTATTTTCCTTATTTTGAACTTCTCTGATCAAAACATACTTATTTTTTCTGTCAAATTGTTTTACTCATTTTAGAGTCATATCAATATATTACGCACATCTTTTGTAATTTTGGGGAAAATAGAACTTCATATAATAGATTCATCATCATCATAATCAGGGTTTTTGATCACTCCTGGAGAAAGAAACTCATCCCTTGTTTACGTCCACCTTATTGGTGACTGTCATTCTGGAGAGAGGCCTGTTCGCTACGCTAGGCAGTGCGGATAAGCAACGCTATTTGGCCATAGCTAGGTGTCCACATACAGCACCTGATATTCAAAAATAGCTACCCATGTAGTACTGGCAAGGCTCAAGGTTGCTTAACTTCGGTGATCTAGCAGGAACCGGTATGTCAACGTGAGCATGCCGTATTTATAATAAACAGTATTTTTGATTAATGAACTGAACTCTGTTTATTGTAACACTTAATTGAATACAAAATAAGTAAATACTTCTTAGTTAATCAAATTGGCAATTAAAATATACAGCAGTTACAGTAATTCATTCAAAATTACTGGTTTGTGTTTACTGCGAAAATACGAACATTCATTTAGCACAAATATAAATGTACATCTAAATTTTCATAAATAACATATTTTCTTTTATTTATCTAACTTGACACGAAACTATATTTAAAAAAATAAAAATCGTAAATTTTTTGAAATATTAAAACCTAGAATTACTTGGGTGTTGGCTAGCAGATAATTCTATTTCAATTGATTGATTTGCTGTTTTAATTTTTTTTCTACATTCGTGTCTGTAATTGTTTTGCTCCCTGCCACTTTTCGACAGTCCATTTCCGATTATCCGTGGTAAAAATTACATGCACAAATTAACGCCCTTTTTCACGAACACCCTCCTATTATCCAAATTCCAAGTAACACAAATATTACATCTTAAATTCATAAGAAAACTTAAATACTATTTATTATATTTTCTACAAAGATAAGGGTATGCTTACCAACATTAAGAATGACTGATTCGACGGATGTTAACATAGAAGCCGAGGATACGCCCTTAGCATAATTCTAGTAATTAGGAACTATCCCGCCAGTGAGCAGATACCTTTTTATAGAATGAGTAATGTTTCCTATCAATCTTAAGAGGTGTGCCATCCCAGGCATTACACTATCCTTCAGAAATGTTATCACCAATCGCTTAATACGCCTTTTCTGAATAAATTGGGAGGGGTTTGTTCTCGACTAATTTTCTGTCTGATCATAGTACACTCTCAGTGTTCTCCCCATTCTTGTTTGTATCATAGTTTGCTGTAATAAGAGACAATGAAATTAAACATATTTAAGTGGAATTTTTAGTTTTGTGTTTTTATATTAGGTGGGTTTGTGTCTATTTAAGGGTAGCGCTTTGATCGTTTGATAAGTAGTAATGTGTAGTATATGTTTAGATTGAGGTAATTTTTATTTTTGCCCCAATTCAGAATGTGGTTCGTGAGCCGTTATTTGAGCATGCCTGATTTTACTATTCCTAGAAAATTCATCGTATATGAAAAATAACCCTATTCGACCTTCATGCACGATCTTTATTTTCAAAAGGGCAACCAGTGACTCTAGACCCAGAATAAAATACGACATAGTCATAAATTCAAAGTTGGAAGGTCACATTACATTAATGTAATGAACTGACTAACCGGATATCACTGGCAGTTTCGAATTGAGAGAGTCCAGGTCTGCTGAGGGCTGGTGGTGTTTTGGGTTGATAAAGTCGATGCTGATCGAGTTTTCGGTCGGCTCGTAACAGATAAACAGATTAAGGGATAGAGAAGCGAGAAAAGACAGTTAGCTAAACACCGCTGCTCAAAAGCAAACCTCTGACCTCTTTCTTGTCCAGTTCATTCTCTGAATAGATCTTCGAGGTTGTAGAAAGAAATTTCGAATGCAAATTATGTTCGTTCTCAACAATATATATATATATATATATATATATATATATATATATATATATATATCTTAAGACTGATTGATTTGGGTGCAGTTTTACTTAGCTGCAAAGTAAACGGTATATTAATATATACAGACAGATCCCGACTTACGACGGAGATCCGTTCCAACGATACATCGTAAGTGGAAATCCGACGTAAATTAGTGACTGCCTGTATATATATAAATGTGCTGTTATTTATTGGCAAGTTAAACTCAATACGAATAAACGAATCTAAGAGAATATATATATATATATATATATATATATATATATATATATATATATATATATATACGGCGACTAATGTTAATAATTCTTGTCCACACTGACGATTCCCGTAAGGATGAAACATACGTATGTAGATAAAAACAAACATTTATAATTTATTATTTGTCGCCACCGAACAAGGCTGAGCTATGTAGCGAGTAGTATAAACACAGCCGTCATCGTGGCTACAATGCAATGTTCCTTTCTAAAGTCGTACTGTCTACGACTGCTGCTTTTAAATGTGATTAATCTCTCGCTGATTGACCGAGTTTTTTACAAC
>OY744522.1:181192808-181270308 GCA_963556195.1 Sepiola atlantica | reverse complement strand
TATCATGTGGATAAAAATGTTTGACAATTTTAATTTAGGGTATTAATTGCTACTTTTGCATTTTATTTTAATGTTTTGTTTATTATTTGTAGTGAATTTTGTTGTGATTATATTTTTTAAATTGTGATTATATTATACCGAGATCCATACTAGTGGAATCATTTTATAAGAGAAGTTTTCTGGTGTTACCTGTTTTATCATTAACAAAACCTATTATGACAATGGTAACGCCTGCCAATCATACCTACGATAGTCGCAGTGATAACAGCCTTATATAAAAGCCCTAATAAAAATAAAAATAAAGATAAATATAAATATAAATAAAATTAGAATTAAAATAGGAATAGAAATAACAAGTTTGTAAGAATATTAATGATAGGGGGTTTTATGTTATCATTCATTTTTGTAAATGAATGATAACATTAAACCCCCACTATACACTACCCCAAAACACACTATAACCCCCTACCCACCCAAATTTACAACCCAATCCCACCCCAACAAGTCATGATGAATCTATAAATATATAACCACCCCTCTAAACTACCAATAATATCAAAGCTCTACGTACTACCTATAATGCACAGCCTCAATAGCCTCTCAGCCATACTACCAATTCTAACATAAACCCATAACTGGGACAGCTATTAACACTGATATTACTTAGACTAATCTAATCTCAATTACTTAACCCCTCGATCACTACCTTGAACACTTAATTATTAACTGGTACTTAGTCCTTGTCATTGGTAGTAGAATTAAAAAAGCCTACCATCACTTGTCGACTTATTTCGCCCAATGACTTCACAAGTAGCAAGATGGTAATGATGGTGATATTTATCAGTATTACTATTATTATTATTATTATTATTATTATTATTATTATTATTATTATTATTATTATTATTATTATTATTTAATACTATTATTATTATTATTATTATTGTTATTATCATTAATATTCTTACAAACTTGTTATTTCTATTCCTATTTTAATTCTAATTTTATTTATATTTATATTTATTTTTATTTTTATTAAGGCTTTTATATAAGGCTGTTATCACTGCGACTATCGTAGGTATGATTGGCAGGCGTTACCATTGTCATAATAGGTTTTGTTAATGATAAAACTGGTAACACCAGAAAACTTCTCTTATAAAATGATTCCACTAGTATTGATCTCGGTATAATATAATCACAATTTAAAAAATATAATCACAACAAAATTCACTACAAATAATAAACAAAACATTAAAATAAAATGCAAAAGTAGCAATTAATACCCTAAATTAAAATTATCAAAAATTTTTATCCACATGATAATTACTTATTAGAATTAAAATAAAATAAAAATGACGGTTGTAATCATAATTTTATTCTCATTTTAAATTTAACTCACTCTGGCCGTCGCTCCATCTCCCTCCTCCCACCCCGGCCGAGATTGAGATCATCACAGCACAGACACGTGAAAAACCTCCCACGTAATAATTTGAAACACGACTTGTTGGGGTCCTCCCCCCTCCCCTCTCATGTCCCATGTCGCCGTTATAGACAAAGCCCCAACTCTGTCCCCCTCCCCCTCCAATGTATTTTCAATTTTCAATTTCCCGTTAAAGTGAAGTTAAAATTTTATGCCATTTGAATTCCTTTCGCCGGCCCGATGAGTTGGTCGCTATTAGCACCAATGAAACAAAACCTGTTTTGTCGCAACTAATGGAATAAAATCAAAAAATATATATATATATATATATATATATATATATATATTGGCCGGGTGGTTAAGGCGTTGGATTTGAATTGCCAAATACTCGTAATCCAGGGGTGCGAATGCATGACCATTAGTGAATAGTCATAGCTCTATGCTAATGAGTCCTGATAATAAAGGACGAAACGGAGACGTACATAGATAATAAACAAAACACATATTTATTATTTGTAGCCCCTAGAAAACCCTCTAGATGGGCACTGCAAGTGTAGTATTGGCACAGCATGACGTCGCTAGCTATATATGCATCGTTCTTTTCATTAAGTAGAACACTATCTTGACGTTAAGCTGCCGTATAAAGTGTTAAAATTATCACCGTTTATTCACTGTTCAACAGGGCCGAGTGGTTAAGGCGTCGGATTTGAGTTGCAAAATACTCGTAATTCGGGGTGTCGAATCGCATGACCAGTAGTGAATAGTCATACCTCTATGCTGATGAGTCCCGATTATTAAGAACGAAACGTATACGTACATAGATAATAAACAAAACAAATATATATATATATATATATTTGTTTTGTTTATTATCTATGTACGTATACGTTTCGTCCTTAATATATATATATATA
The DNA here is from genome assembly GCA_963556195.1 of Sepiola atlantica. NCBI lineage: Eukaryota > Metazoa > Mollusca > Cephalopoda > Sepiida > Sepiolidae > Sepiola > Sepiola atlantica. The sequence goes on along the minus strand of OY744522.1, from coordinate 181,267,974 downwards.
TATATATATATATATATATATATATATATATATATATATTCTACCAACCAAACGTCAGTGTATCTATCTTTGGAAAATTCTAATATTTCCCTCGATAATCATCGACCCTACTACTTTAAACGAGGATCATTTTATTAAAGTCTTGATCTATTTTTCTCACCAGATCTATTTTCCTCCCACTCATAATCACTTCTCTTTCTTTGTTTACCCCACCGTCCTCTCCTCTCTTATATATCTGACTAACTTCGCTACTTACCTCCTACTCTTTACCTGCCATACATCTTCATCTTCTACTCGTTTCACGTACTCAACCCATTACATACAACTTCTACCTCCCTGCTCTCTGACACTCGCCACTGTCGTTGTATTACTTTCAACGCTTCACTATATAAAATACTGAGTTTTCTAAATAAGGTGTTTCATACCAAATAAATATGGCTACACGAATCGACCGAAATATTTTGGTTCAACTTTAATAATGTGTTAGTGTCCTTATTTCTACTAGGATGTTGCTATTCTATGAAGTAATTTTCGAATATAATTATGGTAAATAACACAGAAACCTATGTGGGTTATTCCCGGGAAAAATCATGAAACTAATTCCGTTGATGTTAAATTTTCACCTGCCGATGGGTGCATTAACTATTATATACATGTTTGGTCTTCGTGAACCAGATTCTTTCCGTCGGCTGATAATCCAACTCGGACGCCGATGTTTATATAAAAGTTTCATTTAAAAAAGACAGTCATAGAACACTGAAGGGACAGGTTATCTGTGTACAAGTAGTCGTAGTAGTATATATATATATATATATATATATATATATATATATATATATATATATATATATATATCAAGGGAGGCGCGATAGCGCTCTATCGATTAATAGACTTCAAAAACGACCTATGCTAGAAATCTCATTCCTTTGATCAGTAATTACTCAAAAACCAATAAACCAAATTAGTTAAAACTATGCACAAAATGTTCATTTGATAGGTTCTCTAAGTGTGTAGAATTTCAGCATAATTAGTCAAGGCAACCCAGAGATCCAGAAAGGTCAGGAGTGATTTTGTGTTATCCGTGTGTACGTACGTACGTCTGTACCACTCTGTATCTTATCAACTATTTGATGGATTCAGCTGATTTTTGGCAGAGATAGAGGTTCTAGCGTCTAGTTGAGAACATTTTAATTTCAGTTTACCATATACCTTAGTTTTCCAGAAAATTCAAAAAAAAACTTTAAAATTACCATTGTATTTAGGCATAGCCTTTACAAAAGTAGTGGCATTCCATGATAAATGCCAGTATTCTGAAATCATATCCCCTTAATAGGGTTAAGATTAAAATTCATATAAACTAAATGTACAAAAGCAAGGAAATTCCCAAATGTTTACACTTTTATTGTCATTAAGGGTATGACTACATATCAACCAAACCATTTCATTATCACATCACTACAGTATAAATCTCTATGCATGAGTGGATGAAGTGTGTGAGGTGCGCTGAAGAAAAAGTCCTACAAGTAAAATACATAGCCCTGTTGTGCTCGCATACCCTTAATGACAATAAGTGTAAACATTTGGGAATTTCCTTGCTTTTGTACATTTAGTATATATTAATTTTCATCTTAACCCTATTAAGGGCATATGATTTCAGTATACTGGAATATATATATATATATATATATATATATATATATATATTAGATTACTTGTAAGTAGGTAGGAAAGAGTAGTAGTCCCTTACATCTCAATGTGTGTGTGCCTTGTTTGGGGTGCATTTAAGTAACAGAAACGAATATCAGCCAAATTATGTTATAGTGTATTGATATTAACCTTTTCGTGTGAAAAAATATTAACAACCGTATTTCCCATAAAGATGGAGTCAATAAGCAAGTGGAATAATACTCAATATTTAAAGTTTTAGAATTAGTCCTTCGCCGCAGGAGATGGGGTTATGGGAGTCAGTACGTTCCAGAAAATCCCAAGAGTTCATTCTGCTAGAAAACGTAAGCGTTGAAAGTATCGAACGTATTTTCGACTATCCCTCTGCTTTAGACGGGCTGGAAAAAGGAGACGCAGTTCATTTTGATGTACAGGTGTCCAATGGCTGTAAGAAATAAATAGCATATCTAGTCAGTTAATGCTGTCAGTTATAGTCCCCTTCAAAAGGTCCTATTATTCTAGCTACCAAGAGAATACTGAAGAAAGAACATTGTATCTACGATTGGTGCCACACACCTACAACCATCTTTACAATTACTTACATGACAGCCATTTCTATCGACGGAGAAAACGATGGGTACTCTGGAAATATTAGAAGATACCGACCTAATTCTACAATGATAGAATAAAAAAGAAGTTTGATATTTACTTTCGACAAGACCGAGGTTATGTTTTCGGTCGAGTTTGTTTTGTGTACAAACTAGCGTCTAGGTCGCTTGAGCAATGACAGCAAAGTTGGTAAAAATCTCGAACTAGTCGATTGGGATAAGCGATTTAATTTTCGGATATTATAGTCTTAGGTTAACTTCTAGATCAAGGAAATGGTGAAAGTCACACTTTTGGAGATAACTTCCGTGCTTTTCTAACTTAGAGACTCGATACTCAGTCTATTTTATTAATATCACCTTATCGGAAAATATTGTAAATACATATGTAAACTTGATAATAGTAGTTATAAGTGTATATTTGTAAATATGAATTTAATTGAAGGTTAAAAGGAATGTATTATGTAAATGACGAAACCCGTCCAGTGTCTGAACGACTTTTACTAACGGTATATAAGGAATTTGAAATATATTAGTTACAGTAAGATTCTTGACACGTTTTCTCTTCAAATCGCAGCCTCGTCTTGAAATGTCGTTCTCCTTTGTTTATATGTAATCTAATAATGTTATTTAATGTTATCTAATGTGAATTAATTGATAAATAATAGTTTCCTAATTCTAAAGGTATACAAATATTATGAACGCTGACTTTAAAAGAGTAATGAATTAAATGGTAATTACTCGAGCCACCCCCCTCTATCTCTCTTCTGTTTACAAAAATTCTCTAGGACGGACAGAAAGACAGACAGCCAATTGAATCCAGCATATGATATTACTTTTACATTCACTGTTGACCTTCAGGTTAAGTATTTGTCAAATTTATATATTCCAACTTCCAATTCGGCCGAATTTGAAGTACGGATAGATGCTGTTTACTGACAGTAATAAACATGCACTATCTCAGTCTGATCAGATAAATAGTTTTTTGAATTATCAACATGTCCATTGCATGACTTCGAAGATACGTCATACAATATAGAGAAGTTAGACCAGATAAAACTAGCCTATTCTTATGTTGTCAGAAAGAAGTATGCAATATCACGACTGACTTATGTACTTGTAATGATACGATTTTATTCAATTATAAAATACAATCGACCGATTTAGACGTTGCTTTACGAAATCCTATAACTAATTATCATCAATTATCTAGGTGACTATGGGGACATATACCACCTATCTATTAACACTTGATCATATTCAAGCAATTAGAACATCCATTATGTCAGACCCCTTTCAACTACATAAGTTAACTCTGAGAAACAAACATTACATCCTGGTATTAACACTTTTGTTAACAACTGTATATCTAAATACTAAAATATACTTATCTATCATGTTTCGTTAGTGGTTAGAATAACGCCTTCATTTCTTCATAAACAAGGAGCGCGGAGGATTTACTGACGTTGCAAGACAGTGACTGAAAGGCGTGACATATCCCGTTCCATAAAATACACCACGGGTTATAAGGGTTTACATGAACGGCGAATTAAAAAGAATTGATAAGACTGCTCGTAAATATTTACTTACAAATGAAAACACATGTGGGCAGATTAATGCACACGCGCATGTCCTCTCCCCCACACGCAAATACTGCAATATGTTTATGCATATATATATATATATATACAAGGTGAATAAGAATGTAACGGGTAGTCAATAAATACAATATTATTTTAATTTTACTTCTGTTTGAACAGTTACTTCTGCCACTATGGAGGCGCACACATATATATATATATATATATATATATATATATATATATATATATATATATATATATATGTATATATTAGAAAAACATGGTAATGTTTTCTTACGAAAATTAAAATCAAGATACAATGATGCTAAACCTTATGTCTAGAATCCTTATTCCACTTTTGATCAAAATTCTCTTATATGATTTTTTATTCTAGAAAATTATTAAAGAATGAAGTTTAAGTCGAATTAATATCTTTAAAAAGAAATAGAGATTCGGAGAATCTTGCCAAATTGGTGTCAATGACTACGTGTTAAATTTAATGCAAATATTAAATATTTGAAGTTTTTGAAAAAGAGGTTGTGCATATCATGCCCCTTAAAACCCTTTTACAATACTCCAAAGAGCTTGAAATTTGAGGAATATTTTTAATTGAAATTTCTCTCAAGAAGGTATTAAGTCACTTGATATGAGTAGTTAACAAGAACGACAGATAATGCCTATTGAGCTTTGCCTGGAAAAGGCCAACGCTATACGTAGGAAGAAGCTTCGGCACTAGGAAACTGTATAACATTGAAAAATAGCGAATCTATTCATTGATAACTAATACCGACTGTTGAAATTTAACGGAAATCTAGAATATCTGAATTTTCACCATGGGCTTCTACTACTTTTTCCTCCTTTGAATAAAACCACATTAATCTAAAAATAGCACAGATTATCGCCTTTTCCGCCCAGCAGCTCTGTTAAATAATTAATATAGATCAGCTAATTAGTTTAGGGCTCAATCCTTTTAACGTGTTTATGAATTTTACAGATGTTTAGTCCATATGGTACCAATTATTTAACTTCTGAAAAATATATATTCTCAAAAGTATATCTTCTGAAAATGTATATTCTGTGAAATCTATCGTCTGCAAAATCGTTTTCTTATAAATGTATCTTCTTAATAATCCATCTTCTGAAAAATCTATCATCTGAAACATTTATCTTCTGAGAACGTACAAAGCTTAATTTCTTTTTTATGTTACGATATATCTTCCTTTCGTTTAGTAGTCTTATTTCAAATTGGATAACCCTATATATTGTGTTTTTGTTTTGTTCAGCTGAACATGAAATTCGTCTTTAATCTATTCTTGTTTATCATGAAAGAATAAGATTTACATTTGCTTGAGTTGCACATGAGGTGAATAAAAATATAAATGAAAACAAATATAGTATTTTAAACAAAAGCGACAGTATGTAAAGTTCTAAGTTCGTTTAGCAAATAATACGCTTAAATAATAGTAAATTCGATTCAAGTCTTTAATATTGAGCAAGGAAGACGAAGAAATGATATTAGAAATATAGTCGACATGTTTGAATTGAACTTGATTACAGCGTGTTTACTGCTGAAAATCGCTGAAAGCAGAACATTATGAAATATCTCATGAATATCATTAAAATAAATCATTTGATAGCGCCACTTGTAGTTACGTTAAGAAGAACAATTTTGGCCTCTCTCCATTTTGTGTTAATTCGTGACTTTTATTCTTATGACGATAAATTCGCTTCAAAATAAAGACCCAGGTTAAATTCTCCGTCGATCTCGCTTTTTCCTTTCTGTGCATAAAACATACTTAATTACAGACACAGCAACGATGATGACGACGACGTCGAAATGCAGCCAACTAGACGATGATGAAAAGATATAAGAGCACGGAGAATATTTGAAGTAAGTGATGCTGAGTTAGAGAACGTGTTTTCATTAAACTATATAGTAACATATATATATATATATATATATATATATATATATATATATATATATATATATATATATATATATATATATATACTATAAAAGGCACCATTGCACGTAAAGTTGCTTTATTTAATGGTGGTAAATTTACTGGCCCGTCACGTTGCCCTATTTATTTGAAACTCCCATGGTTGGGTTCTGACGACCTTGACATTGTTAAAAGGATTTCTTCTTCTACTCAACGTTGTTTTCCGGCAACCATGTTGAGGGTAGTTTACACGACTCGAACCTTTTTCTCTTCTTTTCGTAAGGATGTTTTGCAAGCAATTCAAAAGAATTCTGTAGTTTATAAATTCATGTGTCAGTGTGGAGCTGACTACGTTGGCAAGACATCCCAAAGATTAGAATTTAGAATATCCCAACACATACCACGTGATATTCTCCTACACAGGGTTTCGAGATCATCCGGGAACGTCCAGGCACAGGAATCAGCCATCGGCAATCACCTCGTTAGTACAAATAGTTGTTCTGACGAGTATTCCGATGGGTGGTTTTCTGTTTTACACAGTGCCAGGTCGAACTACCATCTCAATATTATTGAGGCGTTAGTCATTAACAACTCTCGACCTAGCCTGTGTAGACAAAAGATTTTGAAGCATCAGTTGGAGATCTTTAATGATTCAAAGCCACCATAACGTTGAGAGATTTACCTTTTTTTTCTTTTTTTTCTTCCTCTCAATCGTTTCCTCCAACTGAAATAAGTTTTTTTCCCCTCATATCTCATTCGATTTTTAGTTTTTAATTTACTATTCTGACGTTTCCTCTCAGAAAGTCAGACGATAAGGCCTTAAGGTAATTTTAACAATTTTCCTTTTTTTTCCACTCGTCTGTTTCATTGATTATAATAATGCTTCCTCTAAAATTAATCCTACGATTCTGTTGTACACGACATTTACTTATATATATATATATGTATATATGTATATATATATATATGTATATATGTATATATATATATATATATATATATATATATATATATATATATGTATACATATATATATAAATATATATATATATATATATATATATATTTAGCAGCAAGTCATTTCTGATAGACGTTCTAGAGACCGGAAGCGCTAGAAGAATGTTCCACAATACAACGTTGGGTGCCATACCCCACCAGTTAACACCAGAAAACCGACGAATCGTTCTCCGAATCGAGAAATTAACAAAAAAGATAGCGAAGAGAAGAAAACTCCGTGATCTTTAACGACGCGTGTATAAGAAATAATCATATATATATATATATATATATATATATATATATATATATATATACATACTTCGTATCAGCATTTAAAATAATCTACACAAATCAATTCATGATTTGGTGCTTTGCACTTTTTTCTTATAGTAGCAAATTTATAGCAGTTTTAACTGGTGGAAGTGTATCATCTGGGAACATGGTGCTCACTATGAATTTCTATGTCAGAAGAAATGCTCATATGCCTGTTTTGACCCATTCAGTTTCCCCATTTTTGCGCACTGTTTCACTATAAGGCGCATGCACGATAAGGTGTCTGAGTGATGTCTAATCAGCACGTCGGTAATATCTAGTTGTTTTGACTAAAAAGAACTTCCGTTTTGAATTGGAGGTTTATAGTTATATCAACCATTATGATTAAGTAATCAGCATTTACGAGTGGCATATGTGCATCTACAACACTTGTCTCGGGTAGCGTTGTCACGAATAGGTCGAGAAATGGAGCTTGCTGGTTCTTACAATTTGTGAGGAAGGTCTGGAACTTGATAGTTTGCGAACATTAATGTGCAATCAAATAGCTGGTTTAGTGCAGCCTGGCAAATCAAGCACATTTCTATGCTTGACAGTTAAATTCATAAAATGCATTGGTTTGGGCGCTATTAGAGAGTAGTAGAGTATAATACAGTTTAGGGTAAAGGGATATCTATAGAACAAATATATGTAACTAATGTTGCGTTTTTAGTTAATCTAACGCATATGTAGGTCTTATCTTCGAATACTAAACATAGTTAATTAGGGAGAAAGTGTTCTAGAAATAGATTCCCAGCCCGTATTAGTTTGAGTCTCTTACATGATTTATTTATTTACTTTTGATTTATTTATTAACTGTTAAATTTCTTGTTAACTAATGGTCAATTATTTTCTGTTCTTTTATATATAATAGTGATTGCTAATTATTTGGACACGTTTGCTTTTTTATAATCTACAATTGTTATGTTAATAAATTTGGCCATAAATAGCAAAGCAATTATTTCTTTTAGTTTAATAATTTGATTTAGTTTTTGGTACGTTTATGATTTCATATTTTCGTCTATATACAGGGTGATTCATAAGTCACTTCACATAGCTATTTAAAACGATTACCATATGAAACACAAACATACTATGAACTTTTGATGATTGTTATCTTACTTTCCAATTACTGCTATATGTTATTTGAAATTTGTTCGTTTATATATTTGTTTCTATATATATTCATTTCATAATCAATCAAATATGCTACAAAGAGTCGTAAATTCTTTGCAAAAAAGAATGGAGCTATGCATGTTGAACGAAGGTGGACATTTTGAAAAGTTGCTGTAGTTTTAATCTCCCATCAATGAATTTGTTGAATAAACTTTCTGTTTTGTATTACCGTATTTTTTTAACTTAAGAATTTTAAAAAATAAATAGCTAAGTGACTTATGAATCACCCTGTATAATTTACCACATCTACTATTTATCTTGGTAATAAGGGTTTATTTTAACATTTCCCATTTAATATTTTATGATCAGTAATTAAACACAATCTACTACTAGCATTTGGGTAACAGTGTAAATGATACTATGATCTATAGTATAAATCGATATTCGCTAAAACATTAAAATTCTTGACATCATCACAAATCATCTATAACTCACTATATCCCAATAGTGACACATTATCAACTATTGTACGAGTTACTTATATGCTCATTTGAGTCGGTACACTGTGTAAATCTCTTAATGTGGCCTTTGTTTCTAGAGACCTATCAGAGGTCGTCGATAAGGTATTGCACGAAGAGGTACTTAAAAAACGTGCACGCTACGAAATGTTTGACTGTTGGTTTTTGCAACCATCGAATATGTTCTATGTTATAAATGTATAAATAGTAGTTTTTAATGGGTAGAGGTCGGAAGTGCATAGTATGAAGGCCGGCGTGGCTCTTCATGGTCTTGATTAATGAACTTCCAAATAATATTATCAGATCATTTGTAGACATCTACTCAGAGGATATGAATGTCTATGACGAATTATACAAGTTCAGTGGCTATTAAGTCTTCACTGATTCCCTAGTTTCAGATCTAGAGCATGTAGTGATATCGGGAAAAGTGGATTAACAAGACGCTTAGTACTTTCCATCATCAACGCTTAGGTTCTTGTATTGCTCCAGTACCAATAAATGGTCCCCTACTACAAACTGACTTTATTATAGTTGGATCATTCTACCGCTCAAGAGTAGTACTTTAATCATGATGCAATATTCTGCTCCAGATCCGTCCTCTGCTGGAGTACTACTGGCACCTCAAGAAAGGTACCCACCATACTAGTTCCTGCGATGACAAAGAACAAAACGACGTCAGAATCCAGTTTAAGATGATCTATTCTGTTCATCACAGCCCCGTCTTCACAGAGTATACGAAGGTAGTTGTTCGACTCAGCTTTTACTTCCTTGTAACGCATTCGCAGAATAAACTCTTTCGTCTACCGCAACAGTGAAAAAGTACCCTTATTTCTCTAAGCGCCCAGCATCGGCTGGAATTCTCATTAACTCAGCCTTTTTAAAGGACCTTTCGACCTTAGAACACTTTACCGCAAGACTGCTTCCCTGGAGATTACGAATAGTTCTCTTCAAATCTAATGCAAACAAATATTTTCATGAACTATCTCCATGAGTAATCTAAGTGAGTTGATTCCAGTAATCGTTTTCAATTCTCCTATGATATTTTTTGTCGTTGAACGGATAGCCATTTCTACTCCATTAAACTTTATCCTCGAGTGACCTTTTACCTTGATAAGTGGGGAATTATTATATTTATGCTTAAGCATACGAAACTGCTATAATCATGGTATTTAATCCAAGATACGAAAAATACAATGTTCTCAAGACAATCTAAAAAGACATGGATTTAACACAATCAAATGTAACATTCATTATTTCATTCTAGTAAGAAAATTATCGGTAAGTTTAAATCTGCATTAGTCTAAAGCCTACATATACTATATATATAGTAAGCAATGAAAATATATTTATGGCAATTAAGCTACACAGAGGCTCCCGCGCCGGGGAGAATCTTCAGGCTAAAATGCATGGAGTTATTTTTGCCGGGTGTTTTTATATACACCGGCTAGCTAGTTAACCAATCAGATTATTTGTTATTTTCCGAGCCAATTCTTGGGCTTCCCGCAAACAAAGGTATTATTTGTGTTACTTCCTATATCCTGTTCTATTGTTCTGTTTCATATAGATTTTCCTATATCCTTTTTCCTTTGTTGTGTCAAGATAATGGGTGAATTTATTTTAACACGTAGTTCCTTGTATTTCTATTTTAGGTTATAATTTTTTAATTGTAAAGTTTTTGTTTTGTTCTTTTACTTATTTATTTATTTATTTATCGTTAGCCTAGGGTAAATTTATTTATAAGCAGCTGTTTGCTATCTCACTTCTACAGTTTAATAGGTTTCGGGGATCTTTAAAATTTAGGATTTTAAATTTTTCATTCAGGCATAATCTACACGTGTAGTTTCATTTATCTTATTTAGATAAGTCACGTCTACTATTATTATTTTATTGTTATATACATGTATGTATATACATATATGTTTATATACAACGAGTCTTCCACTAAAAGCTGTCCCGTCGTTTCACGGTTTACATCGCTCTTATACATTGTGCTTGTTTCATGGTTATGTGTATATATGTTTAATTATGTATGCTTATATGTATTCGCGTTTGTTAGTGTATATGGGTACGCACACGTGTCCGTGTTCCGCGCTGACTCATGCAAGCAATATGGGTAAACGTATACATATGCATGCCGTAAAAACGCACGTGTGCGTGAGCACGCGCCCCCACAACCATATAAATGCGCATCTACCACACATGAAACCATAAAGTTTCCACTGACGTCCGCTTTGAAGCTGACCATCTGCTCTGAATTGACAGGTGTCATATGACCTAGTGGTGCCAATCAAGAAGTCCTAGATTTTCTGTCCTGCAAATTAACTACGGACTCTTTTGAATTTTCTATTTAGCCCCGCCCATTTCGTTAGGTTGCAATGATATTTTTTTTTTCTTTTAATTTTTCTTTTTGCTTTTCTTATTTTTATTATTTCTTTCTGTCTTATAAGGTTTTTACTTTCTGTATTTCTATTTTTTTTTTCTTGCCAACTTTATTTCCTTATTTAATCCATTTCCTTGTTTACTTGTTTCTTATCTTCCTTCGCTCATTTTTTCCTTTTTAATTATCATCTGTTCGTTCTCTGTTTCTTCCATCAGGAATGTGCATTCGTTGCATGCCTTATTTATCCATTTTTCATTTGTTGTCTTCTTTATAACTTTCATTCTTGCAGACTTTCTTTAATTTAGCAAATTCATTCGTTTCATGAATTACTTTCATTCATTTGTTTTTTCTTTCGTATTGCATATTTGTTCGTTTCATTTCTTAGTTTCATTTATTCGTTTTCCTTCGTTTAGCATATATATTCTGTTAATTTATTCGTTTCATTCATTCTTTTTCTATCGTGTTGCATATCAATTCGTTTCATACACTAGTGTCGTTCATTTGTTTTGTTCAGTATGTTCACTATTTTAATTCATTCGTTTAATTAATGCTTTTGCTTTCGTTGACAAATTTATTCGTGTAATTCATTCTTTTTTCTTCGTATGATTCATTCATTTCATTCATTGTTTGTATTAACTCGTTTCGTTCATTTTTTTCTCTCGCATATTACTTATTTTTATTGCTTTGTTCAATGTATTTTTTCGTTCTGCATATTCATTTGTTTCTATTCATTAGTTTCATTCATTATTTTTCTTATCTGTTCTTCATATTCATTCGTTTCTATTCATGAGTTTCATTTATTATTTTGTTTTTCGTTCTGAATATTAATTCGTTTCTATTCATGAGTTTCATTCATTATTTTGTTTTTCGTTCTGCATATTCATTCGTTTCTATTTATTCGTTTCATTCATTATTTTTTTTCGTTCTACATATTCATTCGTTTCTATTCGTTTCATTCATTTTTTTTCGTTCTGCATATTCATTCGTTTCTATTCATGAATTTCATTCATTATTTTGTTTTTCGTTCTGCATATTAATTCGTTTCTATTCATGAGTTTCATTCATTATTTTGTTTTTCGTTCTGCATATTCATTCGTTTCTATTTATTCGTTTCATTCATTATTTTTTTTCGTTCTACATATTCATTCGTTTCTATTCGTTTCATTCATATTTTTTCGTTCTGCATATTCATTCGTTTCTACTTATTAGTTTAATTCATTATTTTTCTTTTCGTTCTGCATATTCATTCGTTTCTATTCATGAGTGTCATTCATTATTTTTCTTTTCATTCTGCATATTCATTCGTTTCTATTCATGAGTTTCATTCATTATTTTATTTCCTTCTGCATATTCATTCGTGTCTATTTATTCGTTTCATTCATTTTTATTCGTTATGCATATTCATGAGTTTCTATTTATTCGTTTCATTCATTATTTTTCTTTTCGTTCTGCATATTCATTCGTTTCTATTCATGAGTGTCATTCATTATTTTGTTTTTCGTTCTGTATATTCATTCGTTTCTATTCATGAGTTTCATTCATTATTTTTCTTTTCATTCTGAATATTCATTCGTTTCTATTCAAGAGCGTCATTCATTATTTTGTTTTTCGTTCTGCATATTCATTCGTTTCTATTCGTTTCATTCATTTTTTTTCTGTTTTGCATATTCATTCGTTTCTATTTATCAGTTTCATTCATTATTTTGTTTTTCGTTCTGCATATTAATTCGTTTCTATTTATTCGTTTTATTCATTATTGGTTTTCGTTCTACATATTCATTCGTTTCTATTCTTTTCATTCATTTTTTTCTGTTCTGCATATTTATTCGTTTCTATTTATCAGTTTCATACATTATTTTGTTTTTCGTTCTGCATAATTATTCGTTTCTATTCATGAGTTTCATTCATCATTTTTTTTCGTTCTGCATATTAATTCGTTTCTATTTATTCGTTTCATTCATTTTTTTTTTCGTTCTGCATATTCATTCGTTTCTATTTATACGTTTCATTCATTATTTTTTCTTTTCGTCTGCATATTCATTCGTTTTTATTTATTCGTTTCATTCATCATTTTTTCTTTTCGTCTGCATATTCATTCGTTTCTATTCATGAGTGTCATTCATTCTTTTTCTTTTCGTTCTACATATTCATTCGTTTCTATTCATTAGTTTCATTAATTATTTTTCTTTTCGTTCTGCATATTCATTCGTTTCTATTCGTGAGTTTCATTCATTATTTTTCTTTTCGTTCTGCATATTCATTCGTTTCTATTAATTCGTTTCATACATTATTATTCTTTTCGTTCTGCATATTCATTCGTTTCTATTCATGAGTGTCATTCATTATTTTTCTTTTCGTTCTGCATATTCATTCGTTTCTGTTCATGAGTTTCATTCATTATTTTATTTTATTCTGCATATTCATTCGTTTCTATTTATTCGTTTCATTCATTATTTTTTGTTCGTTCTACATATTCATTCGTTTCTATTTATTCGCTTCATTCATTTTTTTTTCGTTCTGCATATTCATTCGTTTCTATTTATTCGTTTCATTCATTATTTTTTATTTTCGTCTGTATATTCATTCGTTTCTATTTATTTGTTTCATTCACCATTTTTTCTTTTCGTCTGCATATTCATTCGTTTCTATTCATGAGTTTCATTCATTATTTTGTTTTTCGTTCTGCATATTAATTCGTTTCTATTCATGAGTTTCATTCATTATTTTGTTTTTCGTTCTGCATATTCATTCGTTTCTATTTATTCGTTTCATTTATTTTTTTTTTCGTTCTGCATATTCATTCGTTTCTATTCATGAGTGTCATTCATTATTTTTCTTTTCATTCTGCATATTCATTCGTTTCTATTCGTGAGTTTCATTCATTATTTTATTTCCTTCTGCATATTCATTCGTGTCTATTTATTCGTTTCATTCATTTTTATTCGTTATGCATATTCATGAGTTTCTATTTATTCGTTTCATTCATTATTTTTCTTTTCGTTCTGCATATTCATTCGTTTCTATTCATGAGTGTCATTCATTATTTTGTTTTTCGTTCTGTATATTCATTCGTTTCTATTCATGAGTTTCATTCCTTATTTTTCTTTTCATTCTGAATATTCATTCGTTTCTATTCAAGAGCGTCATTCATTATTTTGTTTTTCGTTCTGCATATTCATTCGTTTCTATTCGTTTCATTCATTTTTTTTCTGTTTTGCATATTCATTCGTTTCTATTTATCAGTTTCATTCATTATTTTGTTTTTCGTTCTGCATATTAATTCGTTTCTATTTATTCGTTTCATTCATTATTGGTTTTCGTTCTACATATTCATTCGTTTCTATTCTTTTCATTCATTTTTTTCTGTTCTGCATATTTATTCGTTTCTATTTATCAGTTTCATACATTATTTTGTTTTTCGTTCTGCATAATTATTCGTTTCTATTCATGAGTTTCATTCATCATTTTTTTTTCGTTCTGCATATTAATTCGTTTCTATTTATACGTTTCATTCATTATTTTTTCTTTTCGTCTGCATATTCATTCGTTTTTATTTATTCGTTTCATTCATCATTTTTTCTTTTCGTCTGCATATTCATTCGTTTCTATTCATGAGTGTCATTCATTCTTTTTCTTTTCGTTCTACATATTCATTCGTTTCTATTCATTAGTTTCATTAATTATTTTTCTTTTCGTTCTGCATATTCATTCGTTTCTATTCGTGAGTTTCATTCATTATTTTTCTTTTCGTTCTGCATATTCATTCGTTTCTATTTATTCGTTTCATACATTATTATTCTTTTCGTTCTGCATATTCATTCGTTTCTATTCATGAGTGTCATTCATTATTTTTCTTTTCGTTCTGCATATTCATTCGTTTCTGTTCATGAGTTTCATTCATTATTTTATTTTATTCTGCATATTCATTCGTCTCTATTTATTCGTTTCATTCATTATTTTTTGTTCGTTCTACATATTCATTCGTTTCTATTTATTCGCTTCATTCATTTTTTTTTCGTTCTGCATATTCATTCGTTTCTATTTATTCGTTTCATTCATTATTTTTTATTTTCGTCTGTATATTCATTCGTTTCTATTTATTTGTTTCATTCACCATTTTTTCTTTTCGTCTGCATATTCATTCGTTTCTATTCATGAGTTTCATTCATTATTTTGTTTTTCGTTCTGCATATTAATTCGTTTCTATTCATGAGTTTCATTCATTATTTTGTTTTTCGTTCTGCATATTCATTCGTTTCTATTTATTCGTTTCATTTATTTTTTTTTTCGTTCTACATATTCATTCGTTTCTATTCGTTTCATTCATTTGTTTTCGTTCTGCATATTCATTCGTTTCCATTTATCAGTTTCATTCATTATTTGGTTTTTCGTTCTGCATATTCATTCGTTTCTATTTATGAGTTTCATTCATGATTTTTTTTTCGTTCTGCATATTAATTCGTTTCTATTTATTCGTTTCATTCTTTTTTTTTCGTTCTGCATATTCTTTCGTTTCGATTTATACGTTTCATTCATTATTTTTTATTTTCGTCTGCATATTCATTTGTTTCTATTTATTCGTTTCATTCATCATTTTTTTCTTTTCGTCTGCATATTCATTCGTTTCTATTTATGAGTGTCATTCATTCTTTTTCTTTTCGTTCTGCATATTCATTCGTTTCTATTCATTAGTTTCATTAATTATTTTTCTTTTCGTTCTGCATATTCATTCGTTTCTATTCGTGAGTTTTAATCATTATTATTCTTTTCGTTCTGCATATTCATTCGTTTCTATTTATTCGTTTCATTCATTTTTTTTCATTTCGTTCTGCATATTCATCTGTTTCTATTCATGAGTGTCATTCATTATTTTTCTTTTCGTTCTGCATATTCATTCGTTTCTGTTCATGAGTTTCATTTATTATTTTATTTTATTCTGCATATTCATTCGTTTCTATTTATCAGTTTCATTCATTATTTTTTTTTCGTTCTACATATTCATTCGTTTCTATTTATTCGCTTCATTCATTTTTTTTTCGTTCTACATATTCATTTGTTTCTATTTATTAGTTTCATTTATTATTTTTTATTTTCGTCTGTATATTCATTCGTTTCTATTTATTTGTTTCATTCACCATTTTTTCTTTTCGTCTGCATATTCATTCGTTTCTATTCATGAGTTTCATTCTTTATTTTTCTTTTCGTCTGCATATTCATTCGTTTCTATTCATGAGTTTCATTCATTATTTTGTTTTTCGTTCTGCATATTCATTCGTTTCTATTCATGAGTTTCATTCATTATTTTGTTTTTCGTTCTGCATATTAATTCGTTTCTATTCATGAGTTTCATTCATTATTTTGTTTTTCGTTCTGCATATTAATTCGTTTCTATTCATGAGTTTCATTCATTATTTTTTTTTCGTTCTACATATTCATTCGTTTCTATTTATTCGCTTCATTCATTTTTTTTTCGTTCTACATATTCATTTGTTTCTATTTATTAGTTTCATTTATTATTTTTCTTTTTGTTTTACATATTTATTTGTTTTTATTCATGAGTTTCATTCATTATTTTGTTTTTCGTTCTGCATATTTATTTGTTACTATTCATGAGTTTCATTCCTTAATTTTCTTTTCGTTCTGCATATTCATTAGTTTCTATTCATTAGTTTCATTTATTAATTTTCTTTTCGTTTTACATATTTATCCTTTTCATCCATTCGTTTCATTTATTATTTCTTTCTATCGTTATAGATATTTTTTTTAATATTGATGATTGGTTTTATTCTTGCCCTAAAAATGATATTTGAATTCTGTTTTCCAAGTTGATATTTGTTAATATTTGTTAATATTTGTTAATATTTTATTTAGTGTGACGCGAAGAAAAATGAGCACTTTTCGTTAAACATCGATTTATAATTTTCTGTACAAATTGACGAAAGTTGTTTTCATTAAACTTCCTTTTTATCAAAAGAATTCTCTTTTTTGGATGGAATTAAACTACTAGATTGTAGATAATAACAATAATAATAATAATAATAATAATAATAATAATAATAATAATAATAATAATAATAATAATAACGGTAATAATAATGATAATAATAATAATAATAATAATAATAATAATAATAATAATAATAATAATAATAATAATAATAATAATAATAATAATGAAAATAATAATAAAAATACAATAATAATAATAACATCAGATAACGTGTTCTAGAGTTTGGTTAAGGTTCGCTTTAAGATTAAATTAAAAGCGGCTATAAAAGCACTATCTAATACAGATTATCATTATCGAATCTTTATTGTAAACATGAAAATACCATTTTTACTTAGCTTAAAAGTTGCTGCACTTTCATTGCATCATCTGAAAAGCGAACCTGAAGAGTTTCCAGTATACATCTTAGAAGATGAACACAATTTTATCTAGATGTACTAGTTCAATCAATAATGAAATGCTTTGCTGAGCTGGCTCCGTACTTCTCCAACTATTGCTTCACTATTAGCTGGAAAGTTTCCTTTGTCGCATCACTTTTTAAAAACTCCCGTGTAAGAATTAACCTACTAACTTATCGCTCACACTTTTCTAAAATAGTTGAAGCATTAATCAATCTCGGGAAAGTCAACCATTTCGAGAATGCTTAACTTTTTTTGTGACATCAGTATTTGATTTAGGTAATCTTGTTTAACGCGTATACCATACACAACAAAAGGCAGATGAAGCTTGGGTAGTAGCAATTCACAAGCCTTTGGCGAGATTTTTTATGTAGGTTTTCACAGCACGGTATTATTGGGCGAATATCCAATATAATGAGATTCTTCGAGTAAATAAAATTAAAAATATAAATAAATTAATATATATATATATATATATATATATATATATATATATATATATATATATATAAATTGTAAATAATATATATATTAATTATTATTAATAATAATAAAACAGTTTTAAACTAGTTTCATTTATTTTGTTTAGATAAGTCACGGCTATTATTATTATCATGCTATTGTTATATACATGTATGTATAGGGTGGGCAAAAATAAGGGTCCTATTTTTAAAAATTCATAACTTTTTTATTTATTGATTTTTTTGATTTTTTTTTTAGAATAAGTAAAGGACCCCTTCCGAAGCAAGCATGAGCCGTATTAGCCCTAAGGAACGTACCCTCATTTAGAAAACATTATTTTTGCTTAAAAAACTCAAAACAGTGTAAAAAACAATACTTTAGTTTTTGTAAGTTTTAAGAAGTGTTTTTCGGCTAAAATTTGTTTTGTTTATTTCAAAAAATCTCGGAAGGGTCAGTCTACACACACATACAGTTTGGTGAGTTTAACTTTTATTTTGTGGAAGTTATTCAAATTCAAGTTATTCAAATTTAAAGATAGGACCCTTATTTTGGCCCACCCTGTAGAAGTAGGGAGGTTTTATGTAATACTGCCACGGGTTTGAAAGAGCAATTTATTAATACATCTAATTAAGGCTTTAATAGAAAAGCAAATATGTATTTATATGTCAGAATTTAGATATAAATGACTGATTTTGACTTAATAAATGTATTAGGTTCAACAGTCTATGTTTTGGGTATTTTTCTTCTAAACAAAAAATACCGTTATTCATATTTATATTGTAAGAAGAAGATAATGTATAATTTCGTAAGGGAAATTAGAGCCGATGTTGTTAAAATGTTTATTACATAATAATTACCTATGTAATGCCTTGATATTTTTATTATTTTACATTAATGTTTATTATACTTTTTACTTTTAAAAAGTGATTATCTTTAGAACATATCTAAGTTCATAAGTCCCATATATAATCCTTAGCATTTTTAAATTAAGAATGTCAAATATCACATCTCTTGTTTTCACGTAAAAAATATGAACACGCTGTTACAAACAACTTACATATAAAAATATTCTCTGACAATTAAACAAAACGAATGAACGAGAATTACTAGATTTGATGAATAAGAAAATTATTAATATTAAATTCATTATGCAAACATGGAAACAAGGAAGAATAAAATAGAACATTAGGTAGACAAATCAGAAAGTCACTTAAGGATTTTTTTTTATTGAACACATTTTGAAAGTATGTTTGTCTACAAATACAAGTGAAATTATTTACATCACAAACTTTTTCATATAATCGTTACAATTATTTGCAATTAATCTGTATCAAATTATAAGAATTAGGTGCTTATCTATATATAACGAACAATCTGATTTTGCTTGCTGGATAATATGCTGCACAATATACTGCCTAATCACGTTGATACGTTGGTTCTCGTTAAATTAACGAAGTTAAGCAACGATGAGCCTGGTCAGCAGTAAACGGGTGACCATTTGGGAATACCAGTTGCTGTATGTGCTTTCAACTGAGATCGGCACTGTTTCTCGTCGCCATGTGGTTCTCTTTCTCATTTGAATCAAGCGGTGCGAAACAGAAGAGGGCGTGGTTGAGATTGTGCAACTCTTGCCTTAAAACTACACGCGCAGTCATAATTACAGAGGGTATCCATTGTCTCTCAAGACTGAATGGAGGCATTCGCAATGTGCACACTTTTCATTTATATATGAATGTTTTAAGTAATGAATAATTAAGGAATGGCAAATGATGTAAATAATTAAAGGTTATGAAAAACTATAGCTGAGAAAGACATCATTTGATTATTTAAGAAAACAAGTATTTCCTAATGTTCAACTTAGAAAATAACCATGTTGTAATCAGCTTGAAAGCAGTCTCGTGACATTGTGTTCTACAGATGGATATTTCTTGGGAAGAAACTCCAGAGACGGTCTATTATTATATTACAATAGAATTTTATGAATATTTAGGGTTTTGTTCATTGAAAACAGCTAAATTTGATTTTGACATTCGTATTTAAAGAATAATATTTTGGTTAAAATAATCGACAGAATTATAGAAATAAAAATGAAAGCTAAAGATGCAAAAGAAACCTCGAGTAGATGTAGGTAGATATTTTTTAAATGATTTCCAATAATTGTCTTGATTCTATGTTTTCATTTTTTTTTTCAATTGCATTTTCTTACTTTGGAGTCATAATGACTTTCCAGGCATGAAGTAAAGTAAACAACGTCGACGATACTTAGGAATGTAATTATATATGTTGAAAACTTCTTAATGGAAAGTTCCCAAGAATCTATTCTGCGATTAATCAGCCTGCTGTAATAAAATTGGTAAAACAAGGAACGACTTCATATTGGGAATATTCGTCGTATTCGTGATTTTCGATCAGACGTATGAAACACGGTTATTCAATAAATACGTACATCGTATAAAAGCAACTGCTAATAGTCATGTCAACACCTCGCCTTACATAACAGAGTTTTCCGACGAATGAAAGTTGAGAACGTAAAAGTTACTTCTATGTGTGCGCTCTTTATATTTACACATAGGAAAACAGGAGTTCATACTCGTTACTAACGGTGGATGAATGTAACTGAACGTAATAAAACCATCTTGGTGTGAACTCGGATTGCCGATTCCGTAATCATATCTGAGAGTGTTTAGTCACTCATGCATTCCATATATTTAATGTGCAAGTTGTGGTAGACATCTATATCTTTATTTAAGCAAATCTTGATATTGGCTCATCTGCCCATACACTAAACAACCTATATAAAGTTGATAGGATAAAAACTGCTTCTAAAACAGATAACTACGGAAAAACCTGATCTGTTTGCTCATTCTAAAAAAACACCTAAAATGTGCTCACAGTAAATGAGATAGCTGGCCAAACTTTGCTTAAAATGAATTAGTCTATGTAAATAAATAGAGCGATCAGGTAGTTTTGTAATTACGAATGTATATAAGAAAGTATATTTCAACTTACATTGATTGCTGATGCGATAGTATATTTGACTGCAGAAAATGATTTCCAGTTTCGAATCACAATCAGAGCATCAGCCCGTTTCTTACCATACTGATGAGCTGTATAACGGAAAAACAGCTGTCAATGGCTTAACTATATATATATATATATATATAAATATATATTTATTTTCTTGTTTTTTATATTAATCATTGAACATTTTAAATATTGTTTTACGAGGAAGCATTTATGTTACTTGTGATGTAGAAATGTTGTTTTCATATTGATAATTGAACGTTTTAAATAATGTTTTACGAGGAAGCATTTATGTTACTGGTGATGTAGAAATGTTGTTTTTTTTATATTGATCATTGCACGTTTTTAATATTGTTTTACGAGGAAGCATTTATGTTACTGGTGATGTGGAAATGTTTTTTTTCTATTGATCATTGAACGTTTTAAATATTGTTTCACGAGGAAGCATTTATGTTACTGGTGATGTAGAAATGTTTTTTTATATTGATCATTGAACGTTTAAAATATTGTTTTACGAGGAAGTATTTATGTTACTGGTGATGTAAAAATGTTGTTTTTTTATATTGATCATTGCACGTTTTAAATATTGTTTTACGAGGAAGCATTTATGTTACTGGTGATGTAGAAATGTTTTTTTATATTTATCATTAATCGTTTTAAATATTGTTTTACGAGGAAGCATTTGTTACTGGTGATGTAGAAATGTTTTTTATATTGATCAATGAACGTTTAAAATATTGTTTTACGAGGAAGCATTTATGTTACTGGTGATGTAGAAATGTTTTTTTATATTGATCATTGAACGTTTAAAATATTGTTTTACGAGGAAGCATTTATGTTACTGGTGATGTAGAAATGTTTTTTTATATTGATCATTGAACGTTTTAAATATTGTTTTACGAGGAAGCATTTATGTTACTTGTGATGTAGAAATGTTTTTTTTATATTGATCATTGAACGTTTTAAATATTGTTTTACGAGGAAGCATTTATGTTACTGGTGATGTAGAAATGTTTTTTCTATATTGATCATTGCACGTTTTAAATATTGTTTTACGAGGAAGCATTTATGTTACTGGTGATGTAGAAATGTTTTTCTATATTGATGATTGAACGTTTAAAATATTGTTTTACGAGGAAGCATTTATGTTACTGGTGATGTAGAAATGTTTTTTTTATATTGATCATTGCACGTTTTAAATATTGTTTTACGAGGAAGCATTTATGTTACTGGTGATGTAAAAATGTTTTTTCTATATTGATCATTGAACGTTTAAAATATTGTTTTACGAGGAAGCATTTATGTTACTGGTGATGTAGAAATGTTTTTTTTATATTGATATTTGCACGTTTTAAATATTGTTTTACAAGGAAGCATTTATGTTACTTGTGATGTAGAAATGTTTTTTTATATTGATCATTGCACGTTTTAAATATTGTTTTACGAGGAACCATTTATGTAACTTGTAATGTAGTAATGTTTTTTATATTGATCATTGCACGTTTTAAATATTGTTTTACGAGGAACCATTAATGTTACTTGTGATGTAGAAATGGTTTTTTCTATTAATCATTGAACGTTTTAAATAGTGTTTTACGAGGAAGCATTTATGTTACTGGTGATGTAGAAATGTTTTTTATATTGATCATTGCACGTTTTAAATATTGTTTTACGAGGAAGCATTTATGTTACTGGTGATGTAGAAATGTTTTTTCTATATTGATGATTGAACGTTTTAAATATTGTTTTACGAGGAAGCATTTATGTTACTGGTGATGTAGAAATGTTTTTTTATATTGATCATTGCACGTTTTAAATATTGTTTTACGAGGAAGCATTTATGTAACTGGTGATGTAGAAATGTTTTTTCTATATTGATCATTGAACGTTTAAAATATTGTTTTACGAGGAAGCATTTATGTTACTGGTGATGTAGAAATGTTTTTTCTATATTGATGATTGAACGTTTTAAATATTGTTTTACGAGGAAGCATTTATGTTACTGGTGATGTAGAAATTTTTTTTTATATTGATCATAGCACGTTTTAAATATTGTTTTACGAGGAAGCATTTATGTTACTGGTGATGTAGAAATGTTTTTTCTATATTGATCATTGAACGTTTAAAATATTGTTTTACGAGGAAGCATTTATGTTACTGGTGATGTGGAAATGTTTTTTTATATTGATCATTGTACGTTTTAAATATTGTTTCACGAGGAACCATTTATGTTACTTGTGATGTAGAAATGTTTTTTTTATATTGATCATTGCACGTTTTAAATATTGTTTTATAAGGAAGCATTTATGTTACTTGTTATGTAGAAATGTTTTTTATATTGATCATTGCACGTGTTAAATATTGTTTTACGAGGAACCATTTATGTAACTGGTAATGTAGAAATTTTTTTTATATTGAACATTGCACGTTTTAAATATTGTTTTACGAGGAACCATTAATGTTACTTGTGATGTAGAAATGTTTTTATATTGATCATTAAACGTTTTAAATAGTGTTTTACGAGGAAGCATTTATGTTACTGGTGATGTAGAAATTTTTTTTTATATTGATCATTGCACGTTTTTAATATTGTTTTACGAGGAAGCATTTATGTTACTGGTGATGTAGAAATGTTTTTTTATATTGATCATTGCACGTTTTAAATATTGTTTTACGAGGAAGCATTTATGTTACTGGTGATGTAGAAATGTTTTTTCTATATTGATCATTGAACGTTTTAAATATTGTTTTACGAGGAAGCATTTATGTTACTGGTGATGTGGAAATGTTTTTTTATATTGATCATTGAACGTTTAAAATATTGTTTTACGAGGAAGCATTTATGTTACTGGTGATGTAAAAATGTTTTTTCTATATTGATCATTGAACGTTTAAAATATTGTTTTACGAGGAAGCATTTATGTTACTGGTGATGTAGAAATGTTTTTTTTATATTGATATTTGCACGTTTTAAATATTGTTTTACAAGGAAGCATTTATGTTACTTGTGATGTAGAAATGTTTTTTTATATTGATCATTGCACGTTTTAAATATTGTTTTACGAGGAACCATTTATGTAACTGGTAATGTAGTAATGTTTTTTATATTGATCATTGCACGTTTTAAATATTGTTTTACGAGGAACCATTAATGTTACTTGTGATGTAGAAATGGTTTTTTCTATTAATCATTGAACGTTTTAAATAGTGTTTTACGAGGAAGCATTTATGTTACTGGTGATGTAGAAATGTTTTTTATATTGATCATTGCACGTTTTAAATATTGTTTTACGAGGAAGCATTTATGTTACTGGTGATGTAGAAATGTTTTTTCTATATTGATGATTGAACGTTTTAAATATTGTTTTACGAGGAAGCATTTATGTTACTGGTGATGTAGAAATGTTTTTTTATATTGATCATTGCACGTTTTAAATATTGTTTTACGAGGAAGCATTTATGTAACTGGTGATGTAGAAATGTTTTTTCTATATTGATCATTGAACGTTTAAAATATTGTTTTACGAGGAAGCATTTATGTTACTGGTGATGTAGAAATGTTTTTTCTATATTGATGATTGAACGTTTTAAATATTGTTTTACGAGGAAGCATTTATGTTACTGGTGATGTAGAAATTTTTTTTTATATTGATCATTGCACGTTTTAAATATTGTTTTACGAGGAAGCATTTATGTTACTGGTGATGTAGAAATGTTTTTTCTATATTGATCATTGAACGTTTAAAATATTGTTTTACGAGGAAGCATTTATGTTACTGGTGATGTGGAAATGTTTTTTTATATTGATCATTGTACGTTTTAAATATTGTTTCACGAGGAACCATTTATGTTACTTGTGATGTAGAAATGTTTTTTTTATATTGATCATTGCACGTTTTAAATATTGTTTTATAAGGAAGCATTTATGTTACTTGTTATGTAGAAATGTTTTTTATATTGATCATTGCACGTGTTAAATATTGTTTTACGAGGAACCATTTATGTAACTGGTAATGTAGAAATGTTTTTTATATTGAACATTGCACGTTTTAAATATTGTTTTACGAGGAACCATTAATGTTACTTGTGATGTAGAAATGTTTTTTATATTGATCATTAAACGTTTTAAATAGTGTTTTACGAGGAAGCATTTATGTTACTGGTGATGTAGAAATTTTTTTTTATATTGATCATTGCACGTTTTTAATATTGTTTTACGAGGAAGCATTTATGTTACTGGTGATGTAGAAATGTTTTTTTATATTGATCATTGCACGTTTTAAATATTGTTTTACGAGGAAGCATTTATGTTACTGGTGATGTAGAAATGTTTTTTCTATATGTATCATTGAACGTTTTAAATATTGTTTTACGAGGAAGCATTTATGTTACTGGTGATGTGGAAATGTTTTTTTATATTTATCATTGAACGTTTAAAATATTGTTTTACGAGGAAGCATTTATGTTACTTGTGATGTAGAAATGTTTTTTATATTGATCATTGCACGTTTTAAATATTGTTTTACGAGGAAGCACTTATGTTAATGGTGATGTAGAACTGTTTTTATATTTATCATTGAACGTTTAAATTATTGTTTCACGAGGAAGCATTGATGTAACTGGTGATGTAGAAATGTTTTTTTATATTGATCATTGAACGTTTTAAATATTGTTTTACGAGGAAGCACTTATGTTAATGGTGATGTAGAACTGTTTTTATATTTATCATTGAACGTTTTAAATATTGTTTTACGAGGAAGCATTTATGTTACTTGTGATGTAGAAATGTTTTTTTATATTGATCATTGCACGTTTTAAATATTGTTTTACGAGGAACCGTTTATGTTACTGGTGATGTAGAAATGTTTTTTTTCTATTAATCATTCAACGTTTAAAATATTGTTTTACGAGGAAGCATTTATGTTACTGGTGATGTAGAAATGTTTTTTTATATTGATCATTTCACGTTTTAAATATTGTTTTACGAGGAAGCATTTATGTTACTGGTGATGTATAATGTTTTTTTATATTGATCCTTGAACGTTTAAAATATTGTTTTACGAGGAAGCATTTATGTTACTGGTGATGTAGAAATGTTTTTCTATATTGATCATTGAACGTTTAAAATATTGTTTTACGAGGAAGCATTTATGTTACTGGTGATGTATAATGTTTTTTTATATTGATCCTTGAACGTTTAAAATATTGTTTTACGAGGAAGCATTTATGTTACTGATGATGTAGAAATGTTTTTTGTATATTGATCATTGCACGTTTTAAATATTGTTTTACGAGGAACCATTTATGTTACTGGTGATGTAGAAATGTTTTTTATATTGATCATTGAACGTTTTAAATCTTGTTTTACGAGGAAGTATTTATGTTACTGGTGATGTAGAAATGTTTTTTTATATTGATCATTGAACGTTTAAAATATTGTTTTACGAGGAAGCATTTATGTTACTTGTGAGTTAGAAATGTTTTTTATATTGATCATTGAACGTTTTAAATATTGTTTTACGAGGAACCATTAATGTTACTTGTGATGTAGAAATGTTTTTTATATTGATCATTGCACGTTTTAAATATTGTTTTACGAGGAACCGTTTATGTTACTGGTGATGTAGAAATGGTTTTTTTTCTATTAATCATTGAACGTTTTAAATATTGTTTTACTAGGAAGCATTTATGTTACTGGTGATGTAGAAATGTTTTTTATATTGATCATTGAACGTTTACATATTGTTTTACGAGGAAGCATTTATGTTACTGGTGATGTATAATGTTTTTTATATTGATCTTTGAAGGTTAAAAATATTGTTTTACGAGGAAGCATTTATGTTACTGGTGATGTTGAAATGTTTTTTTATATTGATCATTGAACGTGTTAAATATTGTTTTACGAGGAAGCATTTATGTTACTTGTGATGTAGAAATGTTTTTTTATATTGATCATTGCACGTTTTAAAAATTGTTTTACGAGGAAGCATTATTGTTACTGGTGATGTAGAAATGTTGTTTTTTTATATTGATGATTGAACGTTTTAAATATTGTTTTACGAGGAAGCATTTATGTTA
Organism: Sepiola atlantica; assembly: GCA_963556195.1. Lineage (NCBI taxonomy): Eukaryota > Metazoa > Mollusca > Cephalopoda > Sepiida > Sepiolidae > Sepiola > Sepiola atlantica. Next base: position 181,240,884 of record OY744522.1, on the reverse strand, counting down.
CTGGTGATGTAGAAATGTTTTTTCTATATTGATGATTGCACGTTTTAAATATTGTTTTACGAGGAACCATTTATGTTACTGGTGATGTAGAAATGTTTTTTATATTGATCATTGAACGTTTTAAATCTTGTTTTACGAAGAAGGATTTATGTTACTGGTGATGTAGAAATGTTTTTTTATATTGATCATTGAACGTTTAAAATATTGTTTTACGAGGAAGCATTTATGTTACTTGTGAGTTAGAAATGTTTTTTATATTGATCATTGAACGTTTTAAATATTGTTTTACGAGGAACCATTAATGTTACTTGTGATGTAGAAATGTTTTTTATATTGATCATTGCACGTTTTAAATATTGTTTTACGAGGAACCGTTTATGTTACTGGTGATGTAGAAATGGTTTTTTTTCTATTAATCATTGAACGTTTTAAATATTGTTTTACTAGGAAGCATTTATGTTACTGGTGATGTAGAAATGTTTTTTATATTGATCATTGAACGTTTACATATTGTTTTACGAGGAAGCATTTATGTTACTGGTGATGTATAATGTTTTTTATATTGATCTTTGAAGGTTAAAAATATTGTTTTACGAGGAAGCATTTATGTTACTGGTGATGTTGAAATGTTTTTTTATATTGATCATTGAACGTGTTAAATATTGTTTTACGAGGAAGCATTTATGTTACTTGTGATGTAGAAATGTTTTTTTATATTGATCATTGCACGTTTTAAAAATTGTTTTACGAGGAAGCATTATTGTTACTGGTGATGTAGAAATGTTGTTTTTTTATATTGATGATTGAACGTTTTAAATATTGTTTTACGAGGAAGCATTTATGTTACTGGTGATGTAGAAATGTTTTTTCTATATTGATGATTGAACGTTTTAAATATTGTTTTACGAGGAAGCATTTATGTTACTGGTGATGTAGAAATGTTTTTTTTATATTGATCATTGCACGTTTTAAATATTGTTTTACGAGGAAGCATTTATGTTACTTGTGATGTAGAAATGTTTTTTTATATTGATCATTGCACGTTTTAAATATTGTTTTACGAGGAACCATTTATGTAACTGGTAATGTAGAAATGTTTTTTATATTGATCATTGCACGTTTTAAATATTGTTTTACGAGGAACCATTAATGTTACTTGTGATGTAGAAATGTTTTTTATATTGATCATTGAACGTTTTAAATAGTGTTTTACGAGGAAGCATTTATGTTACTGGTGATGTAGAAATGTTTTTTTATATTGATCATTGCACGTTTTTAATATTGTTTTACGAGGAAGCATTTATGTTACTGGTGATGTAGAAATGTTTTTTTATATTGATCATTGCACGTTTTAAATATTGTTTTACGAGGAAGCATTTATGTTACTGGTGATGTAGAAATGTTTTTTCTATATTGATCATTGAACGTGTTAAATATTGTTTTACGAGGAAGCATTTATGTTACTGGTGATGTGGAAATGTTTTTTTATATTGATCATTCAACGTTTAAAATATTGTTTTACGAGGAAGCATTTATGTTACTTGTGATGTAGAAATGTTTTTTATATTGATCATTGCACGTTTTAAATATTGTTTTACGAGGAAGCACTTATGTTAATGGTGATGTAGAACTGTTTTTATATTTATCATTGAACGTTTAAATTATTGTTTCACGAGGAAGCATTAATGTAACTGGTGATGTAGAAATTTTTTTTTATATTGATCATTGAACGTTTTAAATATTGTTTTACGAGGAAGCAGTTATGTTAATGGTGATGTAGAACTTGTTTTTATATTAATCATTGAACGTTTAAATTATTGTTTCACGAGAAAGCATTTATGTAACTGGTGATGTAGAAATGTATTTTTATATTGATCATTGAACGTTTTAAATATTGTTTTACGAGGAAGCATTTATGTTACTTGTGATGTAGAAATGTATTTTATATTGATCATTGAACGTTTTAAATATTGTTTTACGAGGAAGCATTTATGTTACTTGTGATGTAGAAATGTTTTTTTATATTGATCATTGCACGTTTTAAATATTGTTTTACGAGGAACCGTTTATGTTACTGGTGATGTAGAAATGTTTTTTTTTCTATTAATCATTGAACGTTTTAAATATTGTTTTACGAGGAAGCATTTATGTTACTGGTGATGTAGAAATGTTTTTTTATATTGATCATTGAACGTTTTAAATATTGTTTTACGAGGAAGCATTTATGTAACTGGTGATGTATAATGTTTCTTTATATTGATCCTTGAACGTTTAAAATATTGTTTTACGAGGAAGCATTTATGTTACTGGTGATGTAGAAATGTTTTTTTTATATTGATCATTGAACGTGTTAAATATTGTTTTACGAGGAAGCATTTATGTTACTTGTGATGTAGAAATGTTTTTTTTATATTGATCATTGCACGTTTTAAATATTGTTTTACGCGGAACCATTTATGTTACTTGTGATGTAGAAATGTTTTTTATATTGATCATTGAACGTTTTAAATCTTGTTTTACGAGGAAGTATTTATGTTACTGGTGATGTAGAAATGTTTTTTTATATTGATCATTGAACGTTTAAAATATTGTTTTACGAGGAAGCATTTATGTTACTGGTGATTTAAAAATGTTGTTTTTTTATATTAATCATTGAACGTTTTAAATATTGTTTTACGAGGAAGCATTTGTGTTACTGGTGATGTAGAAATGTTTTTTTTATATTGATCATTGAACGTTTTAAATATTGTTTTACGAGGAAGCATTTATGTTACTGGTGATGTAGAAATATTGTTTATATTGATCATTGAACGTTTTAAATATTGTTTTACGAGGAAACATTTATGTTACTGGTGATGTAGAAATGTTTTGTTTATATTGATGATTGAACGTTTTAAATATTGTTTTACGAAGAAGCATTTATGTTACTGGTGTTGTAGAAATGTGTTTTATATTGATCATTGAACTTTTAAATATTGTTTTACGAGGAAGCATTGATGTTACTGGCGATGTTGAAATGTTTTTTTATATTGATCATTGCACGTTTTAAATATTGTTTTACGAGGAACCATTTATGTAACTGGTAATGTAGAAATGTTTTTTATATTGATCATTGCACGTTTTAAATATTGTTTTACGAGGAACCATTAATGTTACTTGTGATGTAGAAATGTTTTTTATATTGATCATTGAACGTTTTAAATAGTGTTTTACGAGGAAGCATTTATGTTACTGGTGATGTAGAAATTTTTTTTTATATTGATCATTGCACGTTTTTAATATTGTTTTACGAGGAAGCATTTATGTTACTGGTGATGTAGAAATGTTTTTTTATATTGATCATTGCACGTTTTAAATATTGTTTTACGAGGAAGCATTTATGTTACTGGTGATGTAGAAATGTTTTTTCTATATTGATCATTGAACGTGTTAAATATTGTTTTACGAGGAAGCATTTATGTTACTGGTGATGTGGAAATGTTTTTTTATATTGATCATTCAACGTTTAAAATATTGTTTTACGAGGAAGCATTTATGTTACTTGTGATGTAGAAATGTTTTTTATATTGATCATTGCACGTTTTAAATATTGTTTTACGAGGAAGCACTTATGTTAATGGTGATGTAGAACTGTTTTTATATTTATCATTGAACGTTTAAATTATTGTTTCACGAGGAAGCATTAATGTAACTGGTGATGTAGAAATTTTTTTTTATATTGATCATTGAACGTTTTAAATATTGTTTTACGAGGAAGCAGTTATGTTAATGGTGATGTAGAACTTGTTTTTATATTAATCATTGAACGTTTAAATTATTGTTTCACGAGAAAGCATTTATGTAACTGGTGATGTAGAAATGTTTTTTTATATTGATCATTGAACGTTTTAAATATTGTTTTACGAGGAAGCATTTATGTTACTTGTGATGTAGAAATGTATTTTATATTGATCATTGAACGTTTTAAATATTGTTTTACGAGGAAGCATTTATGTTACTTGTGATGTAGAAATGTTTTTTTATATTGATCATTGCACGTTTTAAATATTGTTTTACGAGGAACCGTTTATGTTACTGGTGATGTAGAAATGTTTTTTTTTCTATTAATCATTGAACGTTTTAAATATTGTTTTACGAGGAAGCATTTATGTTACTGGTGATGTAGAAATGTTTTTTTATATTGATCATTGAACGTTTTAAATATTGTTTTACGAGGAAGCATTTATGTTACTGGTGATGTATAATGTTTCTTTATATTGATCCTTGAACGTTTAAAATATTGTTTTACGAGGAAGCATTTATGTTACTGGTGATGTAGAAATGTTTTTTTATATTGATCATTGAACGTGTTAAATATTGTTTTACGAGGAAGCATTTATGTTACTTGTGATGTAGAAATGTTTTTTTTATATTGATCATTGCACGTTTTAAATATTGTTTTACGCGGAACCATTTATGTTACTTGTGATGTAGAAATGTTTTTTATATTGATCATTGAACGTTTTAAATCTTGTTTTACGAGGAAGTATTTATGTTACTGGTGATGTAGAAATGTTTTTTTATATTGATCATTGAACGTTTAAAATATTGTTTTACGAGGAAGCATTTATGTTACTGGTGATTTAAAAATGTTGTTTTTTTATATTAATCATTGAACGTTTTAAATATTGTTTTACGAGGAAGCATTTATGTTACTGGTGATGTAGAAATATTGTTTATATTGATCATTGAACGTTTTAAATATTGTTTTACGAGGAAACATTTATGTTACTGGTGATGTAGAAATGTTTTGTTTATATTGATGATTGAACGTTTTAAATATTGTTTTACGAAGAAGCATTTATGTTACTGGTGTTGTAGAAATGTGTTTTATATTGATCATTGAACTTTTAAATATTGTTTTACGAGGAAGCATTGATGTTACTGGTGATGTTGAAATGTTTTTTTTATATTGATCATTGAACTTTTAAATATTGCTTTACGAGGAAGCATTCATGTTACTGGTGATGTAGAAATCTTATTTTATATTGACTATTGAACGTTTTTAATATTGTTTTAAGAAAAAGCATTTATGTTACTTGTGATGTAGAAATAGTATTCCCTTTTACAAGTGTGATGCTTCATATCGAAGCGTATATATTTATAATATATAATAATCTACAGAGATGTGTTTCGAAATCCATGGTTCATCAACATGGCTAGAGCTAACGTGATTCGAAACCAGGATCCCATTGACTGAATTTCTGTACGTCAAGTCAGGCTGATCAGCCGTAGCCTTGGAAATACGTGTCCGTATTTAATTATATGATACATATAGCTATGTATCAAACGTAAAAAGACCGAAAATCATAGAGGCATTGTTTATTAAGATCTGACGCCCCAAAATAACCAATATTGATTACGGATTGAGTCAAAATATTTTAAAGTGCCTATGTTAGGAATTATCTCTAAAATATCCTTAGTCGACAATGGAGAAGAGTCTACGTTTAACACTTTTTAATATTATAAAGTTTAAATTTCAAATATTGTGAATTGTTATTAGTCATATTTCATATTACGGAATCTTATAACCCATATATAAAGTGTCGTATCAGAACAGATACTACACTTTAAATTATTTATTTGTGAAAAATATAAAAATACAGTAATACAATAATCAAATAAATTAAGAATAAACAATCAATAATTTTAAAAATGATAACGATAAATAATGGATTTGGAAATTTTACAACTATTTAAAATATATATATATATATATATATAAACATTTCGTTTTGTTTAAATTGTATTTCTTGTCCTGAAATACGCTTATTTTTAATATATTTAAAAAGTAACTTCAATTTAATGTTTTAATCGTTGTCTTTATTCTAGCACTAAACCTATTTGAACTGTTTTAGAATTCTAAGCACAAAGAACCCTTTGACGCAAAAATAAACTTTGAACATTCTTTTTATACAAGAAGACACAAATTTTAACGAAATTGCGAACAAATAGTTTTAGAAAATGGTGTCGACAGGGGGACATGTAAGTAAAATTTTATACACGTTCAAAATTCAATTAGTATTTTGTATCAGGACAAATTAAACGTTATATTATACAGACTTGTTATTGTGTAAAATAATATGTCAACCTTTAGGGAAAACAAGCAAGTTTTTGTTTTTATTTAAGATTTTTCTATCAAGACATTGTTTGCCATCCATCTTGAATGTTAGCCTAACAAAGTTTTTGTATTGTTTAATCATAAAATAAATATTAGACTTCCACCTTGCAAATGAGATTATTAAAACCATGAGTATCTTTTTTTAAATACCAAACATTAAATCAAAGATGAAATAATTTAAGAGATAAATTGCCCCCGCCATATGTCTACATATAGTGCGTAACCGTTCACTCTGAATTTTCTTGTTTATTTTCTTAGCACCAACAACTCTGACGTCACAGGAAAACGAGACTCAATGGAATGGCCTTATTTTTACGAAGGCCACGGTTCAACCCTCCGCTCAAACACAGTTGAGAGAGTCAGTCGAAAGGACTTGCAAAAAGTGAAGAAAAAAAAACACCTACAGAGCCTACATCGTAAAATCGGCAGTAATACGCGACGAATTATCCGAATAATCGAGGAGATAATAAAAGACTAATTAAACAAAAATATACCGTACTATACAATAACGTTTGTCTAAATACATATGCATATATATATATATATATATATATATATATATATATATTTTATATATATTTTATATATATATATATATATATATATTTTATATATATATATATATATATTTTATATATATATATATGTATGTATATATATATGTATGTATATATATATATGTATATATATATATATATATATATATATATATTTAATAGTACAAAATATACTCATGTAATATACTTATGTAAAACAATCTTCAGTTCAATACGTTTTACACGGTTAAACTACGTTGTTTAACATTCTATAACCCGTTTTGTACGCAAATACTGCTTCCATGAAAGTTATACTTTGAGCTATTAAAACTTGTAGTCGTTATTGCCTATACAAATATTTTATTTGTATTGACTATACAACAGTGTGATACCATTCTTTCCTTATTTGCTCCAATCAACATTTACTAGTCCCAATCAGACGCAGTGGGCTAAGCTAATGCTATATACACGAACTAGTTTCGGCTCTTAAGGTCAACACCGCGGCCGTAGTAAGTTGCAACATTACATGACCTGTTTTGTGTTCAATTTCGTTTCGTTTCTTTGGAACCTGTTTCCGCACAATGCAATGAGGTTTTTCCATTGGCTCGTGAAAATCCGATCTTTATTATTCTCTTTTTTATTTCATTCCGAACTAGCCAACCCCAGACTCATTCGTTTCAAGAATGATTTATCTTTTTAATTCGTTTTCACCCGCATTTTGTTAACTTCTTTTTTGCGTGTACTTATTCTAGATGTTTGACATTCTATTGGCTTTTACGTCTCTCTGTATCCTTCCACCTCCTTCAAAATTGGATCTATACGTCATCGCCAACGTGTTTTGCTCCGAGTAAGTTTTATTAGCTTACCGCTGTTAACTGATAGGTTTCATCGGCATGCCCTTCCTGCGCCAACAGCCAGGTGAGGACCTCCTCTCTATGCTCCGCGTTCTTTTCTCTTTAAATACACCACGCTTACTACTCTCTATCTCGTTCTCTCTCACTCCCTCTTTCTCTTTATTTCTTTGTCTCTCTCTATCACTTTCTCTTTCCTACTCTCTCTCTCTCTCGCTCTCTCTCTCTCTCTCTCTCTCTCTCTCTCTCTCTGACACACAAAGATAGAGCCGCACGCGAATCTATATACCAACACAACTACAGTGTGGCAGCCGGCTGTCACTGCCATTTGTAGAATTTAGACCCCAGCCTCAGGAGGAGGTCCTTCCTAATCAGTGTCTCTGTCGTTACTCTAATAAGGGGGCTGCTCATGAGGATTAATCTATGAAGCTTGTGGCATCTTTACGTAGGGAAGGAATGCCGAGAGATCTGTCGAAATTTATGGACCTACCCTAGGCATGTTAAATCGTCAATTTTTCGAAATTTGAAAAGGCCATGTGTCATAACTCTCTCTAATGGGAAACGGGCAGGTAATTATTGGCAAACACGCACAAGCACAACCGCTATATACGTGTCTATACATTCACACACACACACACACACACACATATATATATATATATATATATATATATATATATATAATTCTTTGTAATATAGCAGAAAAAATCCCAGCAGAGTGCTCGATAAATTGAGAATAAAAGTAAAAAATTTAAAATTAAGAGCGTAATATTTATTAATTTTGGTACAGAAAAATGAGTAAAACATTCGTACTGTTGGTTTCAAGCACAGAAGGACTTAGCCATCCGGCTCTCTTCAGCTTCTGTTGTCATCTGTTTTCGAAACAGATGACAACAGAAGCTTAAAAGAGCCGGATGGCTATGTCATTACGTGCTTGAAACCGACAGTACGAGTGTTGTACTCAAAACACACCTCCCCCCACACACACATATATATATATAAGCAAGGAAGGAATAATTTATTTCTCGCTTTAGTATTATAGGCCTCCTCGTCCTTGGTAATTATGGCTACCTCGCCATTATTATTAAAATCAATATATATATATATATATATATATATATATATATATATATATATATGTACTTAATGTATCCACATAAAATATTATTAGGAGATATTATTTTTATGTATCAGTTTTCAGTGTTTACTTCAACAGTGCTCGATACGTAAGTAGAGCTAGGTACTAAGCAATGAAAATATGTATGACAATAAAGCTACACAGAGGCTCCCGCGTTTAATCCCCGGGGGAAATCTTCAGGCTATATATAGTGCGTTAGGTTGTGTTGAATGGAAATCAATAAAGTGCTCGATCGCAAAAAAAGTTAGAGCGAAATACAAATTATTTATTCCAGAGGCGTACCGCAGTTTCATCCAGATAGACTGACTTTTTTTACTTGGAAAAGTCGTCTATAGACCAGAGGGATTCTTCAGCGTCTCGAAATGAAAACGCAATTTCTTCTCTTTTGTTTTCATTTCGAATTGCTGAAGGCAATCCAATTGTGATTAAACCGCGGTACGCCTCTTCAATATGTAACGTATAGTTTTTTTTATAATTATATATATATATATATATATATATATATATATATATAAAGCCGTTGTGTCACCCATTGAGATTGAGGTAAATTGTTTGAATCAGAAAAAAGTTTAATATACAGTGATAAAATGGCAACATGGAAAATTACCCTCTCTCTTATTTCCTCCCCACTAGAGTTTAAATAGTATTACCGCCTGTGATTTTATTTACTTTCGTTTTTAATGGTATATTGCATTCTTTTTATACTTTCCTTTCTATTGGCAGAGGGAAAGAACAGATATATTTATAGGAGCGATGTGGTAGACGACGCATAGAATATTAGCTGGGAATAAAAGCACATACAGTGAGAGATGAGGAACACGATCGGTTTATATAAATTTAGTAAGAAAGGTGACGCTGTATTTGCCAATTTGGAGATAATTACAAGCAAATTAAAATATTTCCAAGTGTGATGATGATGATGATGATGATGATGATGATGATGATGATGATGATGGTGGTGGTGGTGGTGGTGGTGGTGGTGATGATGATGATGATGATGATGATGATGATGATGATGATGATGATGATGGTGATGGTGATGATGATGATGATGATGATGATTATTTTCTCGTATGGAACTGTTTGGCGCTCGAAGAAAACTGCTTGAAATTCTGTTATTTTTCACAAACACATAGTTTGCGTTGTTTTGGTAGACAAAAGCAACCAAAGTTTGCTTTCATTTCTCATCTTAAGACCGGATTTTCCAGGTTGTATTCGACTTGCTTCCCAGCTGATGTAGTACTTCTGAAAATGGGCATCTCTTTGCCGATCATGATGCACACGTTTACATTTTCTTCTCTCACACTATTCTCATACCTGCGACCTGCGAGACCACATCCAGCCAGCGTAAAACCCTCAATCCGAATAATGAAAATAACGATGTTGGGATCGACTAATGTGTCAACGTGTTGATACTTGTAAGAAGTTGCCAAGTGTTCTTATGTAAACATTTGGAGAGATGTTACAATTCTCTTAGGGGTTAAACAAATTGTTTTCTGACCTTACCCATATTTGTTTCTTGTAAATAATATTTACTCCTCACTTTCTCTTTATTTTTAGCAAACGACACGTGAGTTAGGTTGAGATATTTCCCCAAATGTTTGGTTAAGTTTTTATTCAGCATTCATCGTAATATAACTTCATGATAATCTAATTAACCAATTTTGAGTGAATCTAAACACTACGAAAAAAAACCTAGGTACTATGATTTATGTTAACGAGAACATACGTCACTTTCACTGAACATATAGGAACAAACACTAATGCTATGTCTGGATTAGAAAAAATAGCAAAACAGCTTCAAGAAATTGTATTTTTGAGACCTTAATGGGAGGAAACTAGATATTACCTGTTGCTATTTGTACTTTTTATATACAGAGTGTTATAACCGAATCCGACACTAGACAAACATTTTTAAAAATAGGTGTGAAAAAAAAGGTTGAATATGCAGAGACCCGACAGTTTATTCAACGAGAGTGAGTTACATACGGCATTATTTTTCAATGTAATCGTCGCGAAATGAGTTACACGTGTTGGCAACGATGTCTTTGTTTGTAGCGGCGAACGTTTCCACTGCGGCAACCTTAATAAGGTCGATCGTGTAGTTAGTGGACGTGCTTGGTTGTTGCTCTTGGCTTCAATCACACCCTAGAAAAAATCGTCAAGGAGGTTGCAATCAAGTGAGGAGGGCGGCCACATATCCGGTTACCAGTGGTAAGGAGTATTGTGGATAAGCAACGCCTGGGTCGTTTTGATCCTGACTGTAGAAGCGGAATTCTGTTTACCCAGGATGTTACCACGCTCTCATTCTGATAGATCTCGGCGGTTACTCTTGTCAGAATTTGCTACAACAACCTGTAAATAACCGTTAATCTTAAATTTTGATAATCAAAGAATATAAAAGCACATGTTGGTGTTTGCAAAATATCCATTTTTGCTCATGATGGTGAATTATAAACATCCGGGAGACAAGCCAAGGAATCCGGAAAAATGTGGCTTCATCGGAAAGTTAGAAGAATACCGCAATAATAGGCTAAATAACTATTAAAAACTACAAGTTCTTTTAAATAACATCGGCAACCTTTGACAAAAACTATCGTATCGTTATAGAACACCATATTACAGACTTAATATAACCATTTTATTTCTCTTAAAATTTTACTCAGGAAAAGTTGTGTTTTATCTTCATTTTCAATTGCATATCAAACAAAGAGAATGACCACGATATAACTAATAACAGCCTAGTAGCCCACCCCCGACGTTACTTACTAATATATAAAGTATCTCTGTGTAATCTTGCTTCCAGCTCTCATGCACATCATATTATTTGTATTCTGTTTTCTTGTCATACTTATAATGTTTGATTCAAAGCTATGAATAAAATTAAATAATCGTATTCGTCTGACGCAAATGTAGCAATATTTATAGCTACATCAAGTAAAGAGAAATTTTCCATTAGAAATGTAAGTTGGAAAATTAAGATAACATTACAGAAAATTACGTCATGGAAAAAAGGCGACATGGGAAATAAGGCAGTCGTATATTTGTCTTGAGTGTTGAACGTCGAGTTAAACGAGAGCATTTTCTATCACTTCCGCGTATCTTTATATGAGATGGACGGAAAGGATTCATATGTAATCAGTAAATTTATTTGAAAAAAGTAATATACGTGTGTAATTTAAAAAAAATTATTATGATAAATGAAAAGAACAAAAACAGGAAACAACAAAATGAGACGGCTACAACAACTGCTACTGCCACGGTCATCATTACGACTACGACGTGTCAACTAACAACACAGCTGTTATCATGACTTATATTGATTGCCGTATCGCAACATCCGCTTACCATTGATTTATCGCCGGTAAGGACCATTGGTCTTCTCTGGAATTTGGGGGGCAATAAGTCTCCCCAAGGTCCCAGCACTCTCCGTAATGTACCAATGGAGGTCTGATATGTGCTACCCGTCCTTTCTCATTCTCCTTGACCCTTTACACATATTTGGCGTGGTGTCCGTTCGCCTAGGCTAACGCCAATTCTTTTTTGGGGGGTGGGGGGTAATATTATTCTTATCCGTATTGTTATTATAATATAGAATTATCATTATACTTTAGTATTATATTGAAGTAAAGAGGCTTATTATTTTGCCATCTAATTTACACACGTGTTTATATTTTGTCGTCCACGATATTTTGTAAAGCACATAATACAATATTAATACAGCCATTATATTAGAGATGGAATTATATTCAATAAATGTGTATTCAATCTTTATATAAGATTTCGTTTTCAATGTTATATGCGAACAGATAGACAGACACACATGGATAAATTCACCACCTATTTATATATAGATTTGAACCATTCGTAAATATAAATGAACGTTTTTCAGGAAACAACTCTATTGCCTCATTTGGAAGCAAAATGGATATTTCGACTGTGTTGTTTTATAAAAGCTACTCGTGTTATCAAGCTTTACGTACACAGCTGGGGGCAAATAAATAAAACATATAGATGACTGCAAATCGGTTGAACTGTTTTATTATCATTTTAGTTGTGCCATCTAAAACCGACGACATCGTAAAAATCACAGAGGTGATATCATTTTCGCCATTAATTTCGCAGTGAGTGGCCTGTGTGGCTTCCTTCTAAACGCAGGAAACATGATAGACGCCTGACCGGAACTGAAAGTGTCCGGCTGATTCGACGCCTCTTCGGAAAATCGTAATACATGTTTGAGCGTGTTCAGTTGAGGCGAGCTAGTCACCCAAAACTGTCATAACGTCACCTGTAGTTGGAGGGAAATAGGATGGTCGATCGTAAAAACGATAAATGAAGAAATGCATAATAGAGCATAAAAAAGAACCTGTTACATAGATCGTGACAGGTAAACGAAAACGATCGCCTTTCGCTTTTTTTTTTTTTTATTGTTGAGCAATTTTAACCGAAGTGTCTATCCTGATGTTGATACCCATGCCGAAAGAAGAATCATTTCCGGTTGTGGTGAGTAAAGCAATATATATATATATATATATATATATATATATATATATATATATATATATATATATATATATATATGATAAAGAAAAGAAGAAAGTGTTGCGACTTAATAGAAATTGAAAAAGGAAAACCATAAAATATTATTTATGTATTCATCAACGTTTCGTCTTTATTCTAAGACTTTTAGCTAATAAGACTATATTCGATAAAAAAATTATTTATTTTTCAACAATGCATCATTTAACTCTAGATATTCTGACAAAGTAACATATACGCACAAACCCTAACCCTTACCCTAAACCTAACACAAACCCCCTCTCAAATCCAAAATACCATTATCACGCATAGTATCACAATAACATCAGATCAACTAAAGAATAACATTGTTGCTGAGAGTTCTAACAGAAACACGTACAATTTATTTACGAAGACTTATAACACAGATAATGGTAGCCTCTCTAATTCATATAACCAACAGAGACAAATACACGCTCAACATTTAAACCCCGCAAAAGATTAGGTGTAAGAGAAATATATGGCTTTACTCTATGTACAGTAATGATGCAAAAACTAATATTAATAAGGAATTCTTTAAAATTATAGAAAAATCGTTTAAGTAGCAACATAGATGTAGCACCATTTTATATAAACAATCTATGTAAATCTCATACTCCACAATGCTCAACATAGCCCAAATAATAATTACGTCTAACAATAGCAAAATTTTAAAATCTCAGATAATTCTAACTCTTTTAACTCTCACCAATAAATGTAACTTCTAAAACAAACAACAATGTCCACTTCAGAATGAGTGTATACATAAAGACGTAAGTACAGTCAAACAATTATATTCCCTATTATAATCACTAATAATTCTAAAACTTATGTAAATACACAGGGAACCCCTGCACCCTTATTTCAACTCATTACCCACTCTTTACAACCTAATAATAATACGTTCGGCTTTTCTTTTCATTTAAATACCATAACTCTTAATACTACTTACAATCAACGTAGTGAACATCAAATAAAAAATTCCAAGAATAATATGAATTTACCATCAACCACATATACCAATAATCTAACAAGCATTTATATCGTCTCTTATGATATTTTAAATAATTCTAACATAAAAAATACTAATCCGAACCGGATATATATATATATATATATATATATATATATATATATATATATATATATATATATATATATATATATATATAGTCTCGGAAGTTTCTCAACCATTAAAACTATATTAAAAAACTAAAAAAAAAATTTTTTTAACTTATTGTCCCAAGTCTTCCAGTTGAAAATCACTCATGTAAGTCAATTTATTTTTTACAGTTATTATATTAGTTTGTTTCTAACACTATTTTAAGGGATCATCAGTTGTTTACCATGAAAAACTGTTTCGGGAATTTAAAAACAAGACAGTATTTAATTTCATGGCTTCCCAGCAGAGTTGATCAGACCCCACTTCCCTTAAAAGACAAAAACATAAACGTTCCTTATACTAAATCTACGTTTTGTTCCATATAAATGTTTTGCTAACTTATATTAGTTATTTAAGAGACAAAAAAAATGTTCTTTACCTGTGCTGTTCGTCTGTCTAATAAAATTTATCCGTTACTTACAAAAATGTTGCTGCATTTTAAAGTGTTTGGACGAATCCATGACACTATTATTTAAGTGATTAATGTATTATTTCTAGTTTGATATTATAAAAATAAAAAACATCAACACATCAAAAATAAAAATAAATAAATAAATAAATATGTATATATATATATATATACACATATATATATATACATATATATACCTTTAGTTCCTCCTTCTCTCCCTCGTCCTCCTTTGTTGTCCATCTCCCCGTTGTCGTCAACCTAAAATAAATATTAATCTTCCTTGTTCACTTACAGCTTTTCTAATCTGCGTTCACAACTGTCGATTTTTTCCTTTCTCAGTGTTTCAAATCGGCGTCTATAAGTTAACCGTTAATTTGTTCTCTTTTTCTTACTTTTTCTTCTTCTTCTTTGCCAACTCCCGGTGTTTAAAATCGGCGTTCATAACTGTCGATTTTTTCTTCTTCTTCTTCTTCTTCTTCTTCGTCTTCTTCTTCTTCTTCTTCTTCTTCTTCTTTAACATTTCTTTCTTTCTTTCTACTGTATTTTATTGTTTTTCTTATTATAATTAGTAGATGTGTGATATATACGTTTATACATATTCTACATTATTTATATTTATATATCCTATGATTTGTTCTATCAGTTTATTTTGATTAATTTGATAAGTTCTATCAGTTTATTTTGATTAATTTGATATATATATATATATATATATATATATATATATATATATATATATATATATCGTCTCTTATAATATTTTAAATAATTCTAACATAAAAAATACTAATCCGAACCGGATATATATATATATATCGTCTCTTATAATATTTTAAATAATTCTTACATAAAAAATACCAATCCTAACCGGATATATATATATATATATATATATATATATATATATATATATATATATATATATATATTTATATATATATATCGTCTCTTATAATAATTTAAATTATTCTAACATAAAAAATACCAATCCTAACCGGATATATATTTCTCTAAACTTACATACACATCTAGGCTAAAATTATGCGCTTGTCAAATATCGCACCTTAAACTATGTACGTTCTTTTAATGGGATAACAATAATAAGTTTAATACAACTTCTCTAGCAAGTTTTATTAAGCAAACCAAATAATAAATATTCGACGAACTATAAGCTGATCTAATCTGGCAAATTCACAATCATACAACACAGACTTTGAAGCATGCTACGTATGAGTTTCCTAAGCAGTAATGATAATAAAATAAAATAATAACATAATAAATGTCTAAAACGAATTGGTAACAGCCTGTGAACACAGAGAAATAAATAAATATAGACAATATATAACGCTTTATCATAGTCTCCTCCCTGAAATACATCAACTAATACTTATATCATTAAATACATATGCTTTATGATATTTAATAATCGTTTCCTGCTTCTCACACCATTTAAATCTACTCCCATAATAAGTTTTAGGGCTAATACATTTTATAAACAAATATTCTATATAGCACCTCACTCTATATAACAGACTGTATATACTCAATTCTTTCTAGTAACTTTTGAAAAATATTTTCGTCCCATTTTTCATCATCATTTATTTTTAAATCAGCTCACAAGAAATATTTCTCCACATCGAATCTTATACATATTTAAAATAACAATTTCAATTTCTCGTTGTATTAGTTTACTAAATCAAATTAACATAATGATTATAATGATGATGATTATAACGATGATGATTATTATAATGGTGATGATGATGATTATGATGATGATGATGATGATTATAATCGTGATGATTATAATGATGATGATTATAATGATGATGATTGTAATAGTGATGAGTATAATGATGATGATGATGATTATAATGATGGTGATAATTATGATGATTATAATAATGATGATGATTATAATGATGATTATTGTAATGATGATGATTATATGATGATTATTATAATGATGCTGATTATAACAATGATGATAATTATATAATAACTATGATTATAAAAATGATGATTATTATAATGATGATGATTATAATGATGATGATTATAATGATGATCATAATAATGATGATGATTATAATGATGATAGTTATAATGATGATGATGATTATAATGATGAGTATTATAATGATGATTATGATGATTATAATGATTATGATTATAATGATGATAGAGATTATAATGATGATGATGATTATACTGATGGTGATTATAATAATGATGATTATTATAATGATAATGATTATAATGATGATGATTATAATTATGATTGGTAAACTGTTTCGTTAACCGATTTAGAGTTGTCTCAATTTTATTTACAACATTTTTAACAATCTTTCTGACATTATTTGCACTCATTATCTTTTACTTTATATTCACTCCTTATGGGTAATAACTATTTAATTTAAAATAATTACAATTTTCGGTCTATACTGAACTCTGTCCTTTTAATTTAATTATCACCGATGAGTCGGAGGAAGAAAAAAAATGTTTAATTCGGATTATTTATCAGCATACCAAAAAGGTTAGCACAGATTTTATTTTTAGTTAATGAATTATGAAAAACAATTTATCATCGACTTTTATTATTATGTTTTATTTATTTCTCGAAGGATGCCCTAGATTAATACAGGCTGTTGTTTTTGTTTACTTACCAAAACATTTACGAAATACGACGACTAACACACCTTTAATAAATAATTATAATCATTTCTTATTAATTCTGAACTTAACATAGTTTACATTTTACTATGGTATCATACTCATATTTATTTAAATCATCATTTCTAAAGATCAAAATAAATGCAATTCTTAAATATTTCTATTCCATTCTAGTATATCGTTTTTTTTTAAATTTCTCTTAAAGATTTCTTAAATATGTAAAATGTTGGTGTTAATTTAATTCCTTAATTATATATATATATATATATATATATATATATATATATATATATATATATATATATATATTAGATTTTATTTTTGAATGTGATGTGATATATATAATTATTTCCACAATTAGAAAACGCGCTGCCCACCACTCAGGAAAACCACAAAACAGAAGAACCAGACTCGAGTTTCGCTCTCTTTTACACTCATCAGTAGAACACACTAGAATTCAGGATTCAAAGCCCAAGACACTTGCTTGCGGGGCGAGTACTATGCCACTGAGCCAATTCTATCAATCTTAAACGAGTTCAGTGGGTGTTCCACCAGTCCAAATTTTCCAATATATATATATATATATATATTTATATATATATATATATTCTAGGCGAATTCATCAGGAAATATCATGGCATAAGATAATTATAACAACAGATGTTTATGATTAAATAGTCTTGAAAACGTTTTAGAAAAAAGTGAAATTAGAAATATTTACTAATAAACATTAAAAGAAAAAGAATGGCGCTGTTTACCTGAGGAAAATTGCTTTCGAAATACGTTTTAGTGATACATATAGAGTGTTATTTTCGTGGGTGGTGATCTTCTAAAGTCTGAAAAATATAACACGCATCCATGAAGTATCTTTACAATTGCAGTTGTGTCATGTACTCATAAGGAACTCTTTTCACAACCGTGGTATATTGGAAACATTTTAACTACCTAGAAAACAACTGTTCTTCTTATACGACATCAACATACATAGTGCTTACTGACTGAACGCTTGTTATACAGATAAATCCTTTTTGTGATAGAAAAACTAGCCTCAAATCAATATTCAATCAAATGATTTTCTTTTCACATAAGTCGTGTGCCTTTTTGAAGACGTTTCCTTAGATATAGTATTTAAAACGTAATAAAAATAAAGCAACAACTGTATAAACAAAAAATATTAACGGTACAATTAGATAGACTTCAGAACTTTATATATATACAATCATGTAATTTCGTGTTATTATATTTTATGTTAAATATATATATATATATATATATATATATATATAAGTATCTCTCTCTCTCTCTCTCTCTCTCTCTCTCTCTCTCTATATATATATATATATATATATATATATATATATATATATATATATATTATTCGATGTATATGCCTTGGAGTATTTCAATGTTGTATGAGTGCCAGTAGAAGAATCAATTGTATACTTACAATGTGTTAGTTAATATTTTTTTAATATTTATCCAAAATATTTTGGAACGACTTGCGTGATTCTTCATATATATATTCAACTTAAACCGCATCATACAGAAAGAAAACATTAAAAATTAACCCTCGACTGTATTAATTGTGCATGTGGTGTAGTGCTATATGTCTTATATGGGGCTATAGAAACGTTTGTCTTTATTTGTAGACATATATATATATATATATATATATATATATATATATATATATAATTAGAATTGGAAAGTTCTTTAAACCACTTATTTTAATTATAAATGTGAAAATTCAGCAAAAAGCCGTTGAAAGCTTCTTATGTTTGTAAATATATACCGTTCACCTTTTTTATACTTTTATCGGGTATTAAACCTTTTTTCAGCAAAAATAAGGGTGTCATGTCTGTAAAATTAAGTTACATTTTTTTAGTAAAGTCTGTCAGCCCAATTGATGTTGCCGTTTTATTTTGTTATAATGAAACTGTGTGTATAAACACTTTTAATCAGAACTTAAGACCGTAGATTGCAGTACGCTATAATGAGAATTTGGCAAGTTCTTCGAATCAACTCTTTTAAATTTTTCTATATGTATATGTGGAAAAATAAAGAGAAAATTGTTTACATATTCATCAACGTGTTTTCTTTATTTCAAGGCTTTCTCAAGATAAAATATTTGATAACCAATTATTTTCAATTCTAACGTCTAAGTTCCGTTCAAAATAAAACGAAAAAAATATGTTCGCATAAGAGACACACCACGTAGCTTCCAATAATGTTTATCTTGAAATTACTCATATTAAGAAAAACTGTAAATAAAGACGTGAGATTCATGATTATATAAAAACTCTTCAAATGTTCCGTTTTCATTTTGAATAACGTTGGATTTGTATTTCTATAATCATCATATATATATATATATATATATATATATATATATATATATATATTTACATATATATATATTATCTGTACATATACATATATATACTTATATGTATATATATATATATATATGTTCATATATATATATATATATACACACATATATATAGATATATTTATATGTACATCAATATATATATATGTATAAATACATATATATATATATATATATATATATTTATATATGCATATATATATATATTTATGTATACATACACACACATATATATATATATATATATATATATATATATATATATATATATATATATATGTGTATATATCTGAGAGTGAGATACATGTAGTTAGTTGTCTCACAAGTTTTTTGTAGATAAACCCCATGATTATAAATTTTCTTAAACAACAATACCCAGAATAGATTTTACTCAAAGGGATTTCTACATTATTGTTGGGTCTACGTTCGCGCTTGATATTCGTGAAAAGGCAATGTAATGTTTTACATTTTGCATTCATAACTTTACCAATAAGACTGCATACTAGAATTGATTGATTTCAGAAAAACACTAGGTATACTTAACGGCCTTTAAAGACGATATCAGTGATTACAATAATCGCCCTCGAACCAATCAATCCGGAATTGATCTTTCAGTCACACACCAAATAGTTTATATTACAAAATATACAAAGTGAGACTACACAGTTCATAATACGGCATAGTCTTGAGGTAAAAGGACAGAGAGTTGCACGCTTATAATTAATGATATACGCCAGAAACATGTGTTAAATTCAGAAAATAAAAGTATAGTATACGTGATTGCATGCAAGATACTGAAGCACTGACATTTGTACACGTAGCATTCTTAGATATGTAAGCTGTGTACAACTGTAAACATTTGCATTTTACCAGCTATTTCTTCACTGGCAACTTAATGTCTGAATTTTTCATGCTGTGTCTCTATAGCATTAAATGCTTACTTGCAACGTAAGTACAAAAGGACAGCTGCCAGTCGCCTTAGATTAAAGCATGTCAAAAGTACCTCAGAACTTATTAGTAATATCTCTATTACATTTTAGGAGTATATATATATATATACATATATATATATATATGTATATGTGTGTGTGTGTGTATGTGTGGGTGTACATAAAGTAAGTTATGAAAACATGTATGTCAATTAACTATGCAGAGGAGCTCACATTATCATCGAAGGGTACTGTCAGGTGAAAGTATACATATATATATATATATATATATATATATAGAATTATAAAAAGAAAAACTATACACACATTAAGGTTGTACACATAATAACTTATTTTGACCCCTTTAATTAGGTCTCCTCAGATGTATAGACAACCACGTCAAAAAGGGTTTTTTTGACGTGGTTGTCTATACATCTGAGGAGACCTAATTAAAGGGGTCGAAATAAGTTATTATGTGTACAACCTTAATGTGTGTATAGTTTTTCTTTTTATAATTCTGTTTTGCTCTGTTTAAATTACATTGAGCTCTGTTATTCAGATTCTCTACACAAAATTGAAATCTACACACTATATATATATATATATATATATATATATATATATATATATATATATAAATGAAAATTTGCAATGATTGAAAAGAAAACACTATAAAGGACATTATACTTACTCCTAAAAATGTTAGTAGTTGTCTTTCGATTGCACTGATCATTAATAAAAGAGGGCTTAAAAAGTAATAACCCATGATTAATCGAACATATGACGTGATAAGTTTGAGAAAATCGATCTACAGAATAGTCAGTCCCTCAGTTAGATATATAGATAGACAACAAGTGACATCCGACTCTTAGGCTAACATAACAATGAAGCGATGGTAATAATACCGTATTACCGGAATTAATTGTAAGCTAAATTAATAAATAATTACTTGACAAATTATTTTTCGTTGATAGTCATTTACTACATGCAAGTCTAAACCAACGAGAAGACAAAATGTTAGCGATCCGGAACACACGTCAGGGATCCTACTATTTTGCTAGAATGAAAATGTAGTACCTGGTAGATCTCAGATCACTATCCACCAAAGGACTACTCTTCCTTTTGGAAGCAGATGGATATATTGCGTTTCGACTGGACGCTTGTACTTGTGAGCGAGTACTCATAGAATTATACAGGTATTTATGTGCCTATTTTGGCGAGCTGTATTCTCTGCATTACGAACCCGAATATGTGCCTAAGGTTATCCTTTATAGGGGTTTAAAAGAATTTAATTTGGAAATATGTATTCTTTACGTTTCAAAAGAAGGGACTTTCTATGAAATCATACATGGTGTCATGAAAAAAACATATGCTATACAAATCGGCGTGCCATCGTTTATCTTTTAACCATTACCTTTTGAATATATGTCGGTTTTAATCTTTGATGGTTCTATATTTACTCTGTGTTAATATCAGAGTTATATCTGTTATCTTTTATGTCCATACTGTTACAAGCGATGATGACATGAAGTCTTCTAATTATATCAGTATGAACTTTCTTTTCAATGACCAACGCGGTTTAAATCAAATTCAGAACGTTAGGCTGAAACGCGATAGGTTTGGTAGATCAGTTGGGAGGGGGCTGACATCTTTGAGAATATATATGTACGCCATTTTCTTATTAGCACCAGATGTTATAGAACCAATGTTATTGGCTTTAGAATCCGCGAAGAATACAAAAAAGAAACGAAAAAGAGTTTTATTTCGGTCGAGCAAAGGGATTCAATTGCATTGTTATATAGCCCCCCCAAAAATAAAATTATTTTATCTTTATTCTACATGTGACTGTTTTTTTTATAAAAAGTTTGTCAAGCAGTGTGAGTGGGGGCCAACTAATTACAATAGAAACCTTGCAAAGTGGGTGGTCTCGTCCAAATAGGTCATTCTGACTGTGTAGTTTTGGGATATTTCAGCATATCACCGATTTATATTAACTTATGAAGAAGGGCAATAGCTATTATCTCTATTCATATAAAGTAAAATATACGTATATATATATACATATATATATATATAAATATATATATATATGTATGTATGTATGTATGTATGTATGTATGTAAATGATCCATTCATAACCTAATACACTGATCATTATTAATTTTGAAACACAAATTAATTTTGTAAGCGTGGGTAATTTGGTCTATATTTAGTTTCATACGAAGGGTCTAATAAAATGATGGAAGCCTCTCGTGAAACTTCGGATATCTCTTATGTTTCTAAAATTGTAACTACAGGTTAGGGTTAGGGTTCGGGTTTAGGTTAAGGTTAAGGTTAAGGTTAGGGTAAGAGTAAGGGTTTTATGTTTATAAAATTGTAACTAAATGTATTAGACATCAGTTCATAAATATTCCCCAAATTTAATTTTCCATGGGTTATGTCAAAGGATTTTTATTGCCAGACGTTCTTATTTGAAAATTGAAATATTTCAGATTTGCATTAAATGATTATCTATACTCATTAGACATCAATTAAGTAATTTCAATTCGTGCTTAAATTTTAGACATTATCTTTAATCAAAATGATCTAATTGATTTTAAATCAAAATTATAATAAAGACGGTTGCCATAAGGTTTAGTATCATTATATATCTATTTTAATATTTGTATGAGGTCATAAAAGTGGTGCTAAATGTGCTGTTTTAAGTAATAATTTATCCGATTAACGGCACTTATTTTTCTAGTTTGATTATACGACTATATTTGTAAATTACTTTTTTATTATGCAGGAATATAATTTAATCTGAATTTTTTGCAAAAGAGCAAACACGAGTTATCGGTAGCTGGAAGAAAATTAAGTGTACGTAATTTTCGTAACAGTATAAGATCGTAAATGAACATTATGTATGTTATGTTATTTGAACTCGCCAGATACTATTTTTAGTCAACAACGGCATCCATTAGACTGATCATGCACTCGAAACGCCTTGAAATATTCGTATATGATTGACACTTTTAATATAGAGTATCAGAATATGTTCAGCGAATGTTATTAAACTGGATAAATTCTACACGATGGATGCTTCTCGTATAGAATTTTGCATTATGGTGATTATCAGGTTTAAATTAAAATAATTATATATATATATATATATATATATATATATATATATATATATATATATATATATATATGGGTGTAATCAGGCGATTATGTAATGGAAATGTAGGTGAAAAAATAACAGGATAATACAAAACCAAATAAACCTGTAACTTACTATTAAATCATGAGTGCTTTGGTAGATTTTAGAAGGTAGGTTCTAATTTCCTTCACGTTTTTCATTTCTTTTACGTTTTTCTGAAACTTTTGAATTTCTAAGCCTTCAATGAAGTGTGAACAGTGTTTTCGAAAATGTTAAACTACATTAAATGTTTCGGATATGCCCATGAGGGATCATATTGCGTTGTTACGTGTGGGCGTTTTCTATCTTGTGAAATCTTATAGTCTAGTGGGGACGGGGGTTTTATCTGTGATAGACAAGATTTTCTGAGCATCTAATTGGGCATGTGATGTAGTGGTATATGTCTTACCTTGGGCGGGAGAAACTTGTGTCTTTTTTTGTAGTTGCCATACTAATTTTAGAGACTTTCTAGAGATGGTATATATATATATATATATATATATATATATATATATATATATATTATTTCAAGATGGAGTAAAGTATTATGTAAATTTTTGGGGGCTATAGGCTTGTGGTATTGATAGGTTGTCAAAATAATACATTTCGCACAGTTTAATGAAAGATATAACGTTTTCTTTATTAATGTTCTGACAAATCCTGTAATAAAAGATATTTTCATAATTTATGTTGTATTCTCCTCCAACAGTAGCATAGAAATACATACATTCGAACACAAAGGTTGAAAATAAACTGTATATCCTTTTATTACCGCTCTTACATGACAAATAACAAATATACATATTTAGAGTCCCATTCATACTAAGTTAATTATTACCATGAGTTGTGTTATTATAGAGAGAGAGGGAGAGAGAGAGAGAGAGAGAGAGAGAGAGAGAGAGAGTGAGAAAGAGAGAGAGAAAGAGAACGAGAGGAGTGGAGTGGAGAGATTGACAGTTAGATTATATTAGCAACAACAGCAGCCCCCTAAAGTCCAACCATTCTTCACTGGGATAGGGATAGTTCTAACGGAGCAGTCTTAGAGCTACCCAAATAACAAGATACTAGTGAACACGTAGGAAGAGAAGTTGTCAAAATCCACAGTCCTTTTGTTGAAAATGTCTCTGCATGTAATAAGCAAGTACGTCTCAGGCTACGTCCATTGTTATAGTAAACTAAGGCCTGTTATCCTGAGGGCAGAGCGCTGGAAAATGACGTCATGTTGTAAAGTAACGAACGAAACCTGTCGAACAGTTAGAGTCAAAATGCCAATAGTCCAACTGTTAGACTATTGGCATTTTGACACCTCCCTTCATTTAAAAGGTAATCAAAATTCAGTAAATATCAAATTTTAATGCAATTGTCAGTATTTATTAATTAAAGATCACGGAATATTATTAACCCATTACTTTATAAGTACTCCCAGTGAAAATGTATTAGTCCGTGTAAACAAAAAAACACCTTTACTACATTTGTATCGCAGGATACTTTAAGAAACAGATGAATGTATTCATTATTAAAAAAAAGCATCGTAGATGTTAGCGAAAATTTTTTGTTAATATACTTCTTATTATTACAAAAAAGCCCCTGAATTCGGTATTTATAAAATCAATAAAACTCAAATGAAAATTAACTTATCGAATTAAATAATAACATTGCAGAAATAATATGACGCGGTGTTCTTCTATTTGTGCATATCTAATAGATGAGGGCATTTTAAATAAAAGCATTAGAAAACTTTTTTAAAATGCATTTAAAAAAAGAAAGGTACACGATTCGATGTATACTTTTACTGATTGATAGTGGTTTTTACTCCCACCATCGATGACATCACTAGAAAAAAATCGGGTCAGTTAGGAGGTTTTAGTTTATTATTACGTGTGTCGTGGTAAGGCCCGGAATCGAAACTAAATGGTGTGAAAGTAACTACCTTGCTACTGCACCATACGTTTGTGTGTTCTGAACTGAACGTGTTTCGACTTCGCATCTAACTGATGAGCCTGGTAGTTCTCGGTGTCGGGGGTAAACACCTGCAATCTTGCAGGTTAACAAATAGCTGCAGACCAGACTACCCTGAGACACGATATAAGACTCTACTGATAAACAAAGAAACAAACAAATAAAAGCAGCAGCAGTTACTCTCTCTCTCTCTCTCTCTCTCTCTCTCTCTCTCTCTCTCTCTCTCTCTCTCTCTCTCTCTCTCTCTCTCGTATCTGTAATTTAATTGACCCCACCCTTTTTCTTCTCTGTACCATATCTCTCAAAGAGGGTGCATATATATATATATATATATATATATATATATATATATATATATATATATATATATAGATACTATAGAAATATTTTTTATTTATTTTTTATATTATGTTTTATTTTATTTTATTTTATTTTACTATTATTATTTTTATTTTTATATCTCTTTAAACCTCTTCCGGTTTAAATCTCAAATGTTACTTTTCACCCCCTCCCTTTTTTTCAAACCTTCCTTACACTAAATTTATATTTAAATTTAAACAAACATACACAATGCCCTAAGCAAATAACGAGTCCAAACGAGAGTGACACGTGACTTCACATTTCCGAAACAGATGACAACAGAAGCTGAAGAGAACCGGATGGCTAAGTCCTTCCGTGTTTGAAACAAACGGTACGAATGTTGTACTAAGTTTTCTGTACCAAAATAAATAAATATATATATAAATATATATATATATATATATATATATATATATATATATATATATATATATATATGCCAGCAGACTCTCACAGACGTGGTTTTGCTAATCTCGATAAATACAATTATGACACGTGTTCTTCAGAATTGTGTGATATATTGCATGCTTTTTTGTTTCAGCTCGTTTTACTCGTTGGTCTAGTAGTCTTCATCAATTCGCTGTTTTGATACCTCATTGTGATACAGCTTCTTATTTTAGTACCTTCGTTCCAAGGACTACATGATTATTGAACTCTCTTCTTGCTAACTGTTTTCCCCCTTTTCTATAGTATTAGTCTTTTGAAGACTAAAGCCTATCAACGCCTTGTGTCATTGCGATCATCATATTTCGTTTTTGTTTTCTACTTACATCAAGTGGATGTATGCCTTTTCTGGAGCGATTTCCATTAAAACAATATTAATATATATGTGTGTGTGTGGGGGGGTGGGGGGGTAATCTCCGAAACTAATTAAGCAATTGTTCATAATTTAAAAAAAACAGATGCTAGGCGTGTTGGTAAGTAATTTGAGATATATTTAATTTCATATTTTAAGCGCAAAGGGGCTAGAAATACTCTTACAAATTAGAATATCACCGATTTTCGTTAAATTTCATGAAAGGGAATACACATAAATATATTAATATTGCCCAAAATTTCAGTTTCTATGAAATATTTAACAGGGATTTTCAGGGTCATAATATCGGCAAAGCATCCCTATTTTATAATTAACATATTTCTAATTAGAATGATATTACATTATTATTTTTAAAAATTTAGTTTTACATATTTCACCACAAACAAGGCAGGCCGCCACTGTAGAAGCTATATGTGATTGACATCCAAATAAGTTAATTGATTTTCATGAAATTTGAAATGAAGATTCTAGAATGAGCTATAGTGGCACATCTATCTTGATATTAAATTTCGATCCGAAGACATTAATGCTATTCAAAACTCTTCTGTTCGGTTAATAAATTAAATTTTGGGACGAGTATTCCCGTTATATCTACTTATATGAAGTTAGATATATGTATATGTTTATATATTTGTATGTGCATTTGTTAAACCTAAACCAATTAACTGACTATTAGCAATTTTAGAACACATCTGCTTGGTATACAAGTGGGTAATTAGTTTAATCTAGTTTTATGCAAAAAAGATAAAAAAGAAAGGATCTTTATTTTTGTGAAATTTTAACAATAGATAGTTCAGTTTCTTTTGAGTATTTTAAAGTTGTTTGATGAAGCGTAATATAGGTACAACTTCTCAATTAAAATTACAATATTACATATTACATATTTGCATTCACTTTGATGCATAGTCATTTAATATAAATTGATAAAAAGTCCTTGAATTTTACTTTTAAAACAAAACCTTAAATTTGAGAGATTTTCTAGAAGCAACATGGATTTTGATCAACATTAAAATTTAGAGATAATACTTAGTATAATTAAATCATAATTTTAATCTGCGTAAGAAGCCATGAAATTGGTTCAAAACTGTTTAAAGCGTGGAATTATTTTTACCAGCCTGAGACGTGTAGTCTTCTAGTAAAACATAAAAGAAATGTACTTAATATTCCCTTGAAGTCTGATAATTGCTTAAATTATACTAACTTAGTAATAATTTGGTGATTTTCTTTGATATTTAAAATTAACTCCTTTTGAGATACCTTATAATTTAAGTCATGGTTCGCTCGTGTTACGTTCATTAGTTTTTTTTTATTTAACATCCATATGTACTTTTATATTTTTGGTTTCCCGTAAGAAAAAAAAACGATGAACGATAAAATGCTGACTATTTCTCTCTTCTAAGCTAGCAAAGCAATTTCACATTTGATTAGGTTGTAACAGAAGGGATAGGAAATTTGAGCTGACCCTAATTAAGTGAAAAGGTACGATACGGAAGATTTAAGGGGAACAATATCTTTGATGAGTATTGTTTTTCTCTTCGTTTTTGTTGCTTTGGCGCTGGTTCTGGCTGGATTAGTTAGGCAATCTTGAGGGGATTAACAACCATTTTGTTCGAAAGAAAATGTTTAATTTATTCGTCCGAAACATTTTATATGTGTTTATTCACCAGTGAATTCATTTTATTTGGGATTAAATAGATTTTGATCTGAACACATGAAGAACCAGACTTAGTTTGTAACAGGAGAATAAGTTTATATATATATATATATATATATATATATATATATATATATATATAATTGAGTCAGGTGTATTATATATTCCAATAACCATGGTTTTTATCTATTTTTATTGTTTCACATTTTCAAAAAACATGACATTTCCCTAAGATGTATTTTTTACTGCCGTTTCTTTTGCCGTGAGTCAAACAATATGTTTATGTTAATATTGATTCTGCAACACTACAAAATCATCAGAGAAATCCACAAAATATAAAAAGTTCTTCAATTGAAATGTCTTGAAAGAACCTACACTACACAATGAGTCATTGTTGGCGAAAACAAAGAAAAAAAGCAAACTCACACGTGCAAAAAGGCTCTCTAGAACGCTATTTTCAATTTTTTCAGGGCAAAAGAAACGGCCGTAAAAATACATCTCACAGAAATGGTATGCTTTTGGGAAATGTGGAAAAAAATAAACATGGTTATTGTAATATAGAATAAACCTGATATAATTATATATTATCCGTTGTTATGAATTGACAATCATCGTGCTCAATCTTTTAAAGAGACTGCTAAATAAAAGGAACTGATAGTATATGCTAATACATATATTGTCATAAGTAATATATATATATATATATATATATATATATATATATATATATATATATATCTGTGGATTACAACTAATGCTCTTCTTCTGTGATTTGAGCACTGTGCTATGTAAACTCTCTAACTACTTTAAGCGATATAGAAAATCTATTTTTAATAAACAATATTTAAATATCCCTTACTTGGGGGCTTGTGTCCTGCAGCTTGAACCACTTCCCTGTCTAGCTTCACTAAAATCAATAATACAACGATACAGTTTATATGGCGTGACTATATATATGCCGTCACCCTCTCAGGTATTAACAATCCTTAATATTGAGAGTTACCTTACTCTGAGCATATGCTGGATAAAAGTGGTTAGAACCACATACTAACGTATAGAAGTAATAGAATAAAAGTAAATGTATATAGTTCATATCGATTTGACGAGAAAGCTATAATACAATCATCTCTCTCTCTCTATATATATATATATATATATATATATATATATATATATATATATATATATATATATATATAAGGAAATTGTAGTTTGGTTGAATCATTGCTGGTAAATAGAAATACAAGTTCGTAATCCGAGGCAGGGGCAATGCGTTATAGGTACCGGAAGGTGGAACAGAAGAACAAAAATAAATAAGAGAAAATATGAATAGAATCTCAAATCAATGTATTCATATTTCACGCTTTAAATACCAGAACAGTAAATAGAAAAAAGTTTACTGTCAGGCAATTTAAAAGGTCTGGAAAAGGTAAACTTTAATTTTCGAGAGTGGAATCTCTCATTATCAAAAGAAACAGATCAAAAATATAACCGAGTGGTCGAAAAGGCGAGATGGCTTCCGGTACCTGTATCGCATTGCTCCTGTCTCGGATATATATATATATATATATATTATTTTCTATAAATAATATTAAATTGTGTTTACCTACATACGCTGGTGTTTCGAGCTTTCGATCCCATCAATACAGGTACTACAATCTCGGATGGTCACACGGTTCGAACCCTTTTCACAGAGCCAACCTAGACTCCCTAAGGAATCGGGAAATTACCACATTCAAGAAGGGAATTTAAGTTCTATTTATGCGAAGGGCAGCATATCAAGAAAGACTGACTTAGAAATTCTACGAACGTTGTCGGAATATAATAGAATGCCGGTTCAACGAGTAATTTTTTTTTATTCATTAGTGAATTAATTCATTCTATACGGCGGTTTCCTAATCCTTTCAGAACAAATAAGTAATACAAATATATTCTGAAGTTTTCACAAGACGATTCACCAGAATAAAAAGGCTTAACAGTGTCCAAGTAGTACGCGGAAAAAAAAACGACTTAAATGTGTACTATCTACACCACACAAATGCCTCTATATGTTTATGTCTCTCCTGATATCTCTCTCTATCTCCCTCCCTCTCTCTCTCTCTCTCTCTCTCTCTATCTCTCTCTCTCTCTCTCTCTCTCTATATATATATATATATATATAGCGAGAGATAGATAGATAGATAGATAAATAGATAGATAGATAAGTAGATAGATAGATAGATAGATAGATAGATACTATTACAGATAGAGCCATTTTCGTGGTGTATGTATATAATTATATTAAGGAAATCAGCTGTCATATGACAATATATACAAATAAATATCTATACTTATTTGATAAGCTTGTTCTAATATATAAAGAATTAATTGAGAAAAATATTCCGCGCATAAAATTAGGGTTAGCGATATATTTGATGCGACAAAAAATGTGTTCCTTTGTGTTCAGATCGGTTCACTATGTAGGGCGCAGGTTTTGTCCACATGTTGATAAGTTTCTTTTGGAATTTCGTATTGTTAATTTCAGTAGGCATCAAATGAGGTGATTAAAAGTTAATCAGTGTGAAGGATATTCATTCCACTTTTTTCAAATTGTATACGCATATACATCTCTTTATATATATATATATATATATAAAATATTTGTTATTGTTTATATCTATGGACGTATACGTTTCGTCTTTTTTCAATCAAGACTCATCAGCATAGAAGTACGACTATTCATCACCGGTCACACGATTCGAAACCCTGGACAACAAGTATTTTCCAACTCCCGTCCAACGTCGCTAACCGCTAGGCCAGTTCTGAACATCTTATAAACAATGATAATGTTAACACGTTAACGGCGGCGAAGCGAAGAGGAATTCAAACTTCTATAAGTGAAGGAACGATGCATATAAAGCAAGTGACGCTACGCTGTGTTACTACTACCATTTTACGGTGCTCTACTTTTTTAACGAGGAGCTTCAAATATATATATATATATGTGTGTGTGTGTGTGTACTAAAAATTCCGTGAATTGTCGATTAAGTTAAATTCCTCGAACACAACAGTTTAACGCCATTTTATATCCTCTTACGAAGAATAAAATCAATATATAATTATACTTAACATCATGTCAAATACTGTTGTTCTAATTTTCATTAAATGATATTCATACTAAAAATGTCTACAACTGGAGAACCATACTTAATGGATCTAATAACGAAATTTTAATTCAGGGAATCATTTTTTATTGGTGTCTCATTACTATATCTCTAATTCAATGCAAATCTGATATATTTGAATATTCAAATGAAAGTTTGTGTCAATATAATGCGTCCTAAAAGGCAATTTGAAAGGTTCCAAAGAAAGTGAGGTTTAGGAATATGTTTATTGTTACTTTAATAATAGTTACTATTATTGAAATTTTATAATAATCGGAGATATTTGAATTTTCCCGAAGGGCGTACACTGTCTTTTTCGGCTTTGCATGAAAGTACATTAATCAATATATATATATATATATATATATATATATATATATATATATATATATATATATATATATATATCCTTCATAATGATCGTTTTATTTATTTTCAAGCGAATGCTATGCATAAAATGTAGAAACATATACACATCCTTAATTTATATATATATATATATATATATATATATATATATATATATATATATGGGAAAATGATTTGATATATCTTTTGACTTTAGAAAATAAAATTAGAATAAATAATGCAATGATACTTTGAATATGAAAATGTACATATTATGTGATTTTATTTAATTTTGTTACAGAATACCAAATATGGATTAAACTGGTAAGTAGTTTACTTGGTCGACATAGTCTGTACACGGTTTCATTATATTTTACAACCTTCAGATATAGTGGATTAAAATTGACTCAGGATCAACTTTCGCGAACGTATTCTACAGTTTATGGAAGATAACGGCATATATTTGAATAATCGAATTTTGAAACACTTAAATTACACCATATGTATATTGCGAAAATCCAAAATATCATTTTTCATTTTTCAGAAGTATTAACATGATATTATATGTGCATTTGTAAATAAAATTGCATTTTCATTTTTGCATAATAAATTGCACTTTCAACACATTACAAATGTGTCAGATAATGTTGCCCCAACGTGTATATATATATATATATATATATATATATATATATATATATATATATATATATATATATATATATAATGAGAAGAAGAATAATGATAATAATAATAATAATCCAGGCAAGGTAAACTTCCACAGGATAGTAATCTAAATAATTTAACAGGGCTTATAAAAAGTGCTCAATTTAAAATAGAACTTTTATATATGATTATTTTTTATTATTATTTACACAGATGATTAAAAATATGATCTAAGGTGAAAATCAGATTTTAACTCTGCCTGATAATATCTCAGTTTAAAACAGTTGTTGATTGATAACGTCGACATGCAAGTATTGCAGATTTTGTACATGTATGTGTTAATAATTTAAAATATAATCATATATAGATATTGTTGTGGTTGCAAGGTTGAACCATAATTAGTGAGGAATACAATGAAGACGCAAACAACACGGAGAATGCAATAATAAGTGTATTAAAGAAAAGGTATATTTACAGTATGTACAAATGAAGGTGTCGAGTCAGAGAATCTTGGTGGGAGGACATGTACGCACTTCGGCGTCACTTCCGGTGGCATTTCGATAACACACCTAAGGCCAACCTAGGCTTGCCATTTATAGTGTAACGTTATTCGTATATGCAAATGAGTGGTTGCCACCACAACACCCCCCTCCCAAGATTTGAAGTCACACAGATTTCAATATCTTTTTCTTTTTGGGTTTACCATCAATGGTTCATTAAATTTTCTTTTCCTACCTGATCTTCGGGGTTCAGGTGTATATTGAGGCGGTTCCAAATTAAAGGATTCGTATATGACATCTATGGTTTCCTCCTCTTCGACTGTTGTCGTATAATCATCATCTTCGATATGACGTTTTTTTATCTGATTTATGTGCCTTTTATGTATACTCTGTGGACCTTTAATCATATATGTACAATCACCAATGCGTTTATTCACTACTCCACATTCCCAGTAAGATGTGTTATTCTTGTAGCACTTAAAATATACTCGATCTCCCGAGTTATATTTCTTTCTTCTCGTGTGTGTAGTGTTTCGGATAATTGCCTGTCTTGGCAACAGTTTATCAAACGCTGATTTTACCTTTCTGGCAAACATTAGATCAGCTGGTGATATGTTTGATGGTGTACTAAGATGTGGTGTAATCCTATAAACTTGCAAGAATTGTTGCAAAGCTTTTTCTGTTGGTGTTCCCTTGGTAGAGGGTAATGGTGATCTTTTAATAGGGAGTTGATCCCAGTCGAAAAATCTGCGCACACTCTAACTTCGTCATTCTTTTTCTTTACGTATACGGTGGGAGCTGCCCACTCGCTGTGTTTTATTTTTGATAGAATTCCTGTCTGTTTTAATCTATCTAATTCTTTATTAATCTTTTCCAACCCAGCGAACGGAACGTTTCGCTTTTTTCTAAAAATTGGGCTGGCGTTTTCTTTAAGTTCAAACGAGGCCTTGAATTTATTACAGCGACCTAAGTTAGTCGTGAATGCTTCAGGAAATAATTCTTTTAAATCGTCTTTTATATTTACTGTTGTTGGAGAAGAACATTCTATTTTTTTACAGAATGTATTGATTGGCTTATCCCATAGACCAAATTTCTCAATTAAATCTATTCCAAAAAGATTTTCACTATTTTTCAGTACGAATATTTTTAATTTCTTCGTAATCCCTTTTAATTTTATCGGAAGAACAACTTCTCCTTCAAATTTTATACCCCCACCAGTTACCGTCCGGGCTGATTTACTCGTTTTCATCATGGTTGGTTTTTTACCGAACTTTTTCCATGTATTCAGGTTTATAATAGAAATATCGGAGCCGGAGTCGAGTTGTAACTTTATTGGTGTTTTAAATATTTCCACTTTTACGTATTTTCGCCGATCTTTGTCTAATTTTGTATTTGATTTTGTTTGCTGTACTCTCTTTCTGGTGTAATCTTTATATCTGCAGCAATCGCTTTTGTGTCCCACCTTCTTACAAATGTAGCATTTTTTCTTCTTATAAGGACAATCTGATTCCCAATGCTTTTCTGTACATCTCTTACAGTTATATCTAGGAAGAGGCTTGTTATATTCTGTCCTATATTTATGGTTATTAGGATTGTAATATCCCGTTCCATTTTGATTGCTTTTCTTTATAAAGTTCTTGGTTGGTGTGTATGGTTTTCTAACTTTTCTTACATATGCCACTCCGGATTCTTCTATATTTTTTGAATCCATTTTAGTGTAATGGCCCTTTCACAGTCCTCTGCTAGTTTCTGGAGGGTTAAATCTTGCTCAGATTCCAGCTTAGACAACACTCGTCTGCGTATTTCTGCATTTTTCGTGGAAACTAACCCTTGTGCGAAGATTAGACATTTAAAATCTTCTACCGTTAGTTCCGCAAGCTTAAAATTATCGCAGTTTTTATTGACAACTGATGCGTATGTCAAATAATCTTGGTTGTCCATCTTTCTTAGATTCATGCACAGCCATCTTTTATGAAAAAGAGATACATTTGGATTAAATAATTCTTTTAGTAATTTCACAGCTTCCATGAACTCTAATTCCGCAGTTTTTTTAGGTAATATGTAATCTATGAATTTGCTGTGTTCTGATGTACCCAATTTCCTGAGTAAAAGGCTCACTTTCTGGCTATTTGGCCAATTTTTGCAGTCCAGTTGAAAAACATCGTCGTATCTTGTATAGTATGCTTCAAAAGTATTTCCTTCCTCCGGCACATAATTAAATGTGTCCATACTATTAAAGATAGTTGTATGGGAGAAATTAACACTGTCGACATTTTCTCGATTACTCTTTAGTAGTTCCAGTGTTTTAGCAAAACGTTCATTTTGTCTTTCCTCGCTTTTTTCTAAACGTTCATTTTGTCTTTCCTCGCGGTCAGCTTGTGCCTGATTTTGTCTTTCCTCGCGGTCAACTTGTGCCTGATTTTGTCTTTCCTCGCGGTCAGCTTGTGCCTGTAAAAATTGCATGAACATTTTTGATAATTCTTCCATTTTACTTTTTTTTTTTTTTTTTTTTTCGTGACGTTTTACTGTATTATCCGTTATCCAGTGACAACTTAAAAAAAAAATCCTTTCCTTGAGCTTTAATTTCTAGCTATGGTATTTCCTTTTAGTACCGCCGCCAAACAAATTATTAATTAAAAGATTTCTTTAGGTGTTGTTTTGCTAACGGGGAGCAGTAATTAGAATCCACCAGTGAACTTTTTTTTCGTAGGTTACTTTATTGCTTTTCGTAATACGAGTCTGACCTGTCGTTTTGCGACAGAACAAAATCCGCTTTTCGTTTGCAAGTTGGTCCTTTAGTAATACAAAACAGAATTGTCGTTTAGCGACAAAACAAAAATTCACTTTTACATTCGTTTGTAAGTCGGATTCCCAGAAAACGGCGTAAATTGTCGCTTTTGCCACGTTCGATTTTTTTTTTTTCACTTAAGTTGAAAACTTTTCTTTAGCGTAAAATCCGTTTGCTCGTCAACACTTTGCATTGTACTTTTGTTTTTTTAAATAGTTCTTCATCAAACTGTTATATTTGACGCTTCATATCTCGTCGCCAACTGTTGTGGTTGCAAGGTTGAACCATAATTAGTGAGGAATACAATGAAGACGCAAACAACACGGAGAATGCAATAATAAGTGTATTAAAGAAAAGGTATATTTACAGTATATACAAATGAAGGTGTCGAGTCAGAGAGTCTTGGTGGGAGGACATGTACGCTCTTCGGCGTCACTTCCGGTGGAATTTAGATAACACACCTAAGGCCAACCTAGGCTTGCCATTTATAGTGTAACGTTATTCGTATATGCAAATGAGTGGTTGCCACCACAACATATATATATATATATATATATATATATATATATATATATATATATAATTTATTCATGCAAGCGTTATTAAAGACCACGGAGGTCTATCACTTCACGATCTTTCTTGTCAATTTCTCGACACGGCGAACGATTCTTCGGTGTTCGGGTGTTAACCGGTGAAGTATGACACCTAGTATGGTGTCGTGGGCCATTCGTCTAGCGCTTTCGGTCTCTCGATCGTCTTCAGTACGCTAGAGGAATGGCCCACAACACAACGCTAGGTTCCCTACTCCACCGGTCAACATCCGAAAACCGAAGAATCGCTCGCCGCGTCGAGAAATTGACAAGTAATATCGTGAAGAGAGAGCACTCCGTGGTCTCTAATGACGCTTGCATAACAAAATGACTTGCTGTTGAACTATATATATATATATATATATATATATATATATATATATATATATATATATATATAGTCTAAAGAAGCTTTGAGTAATTTTAAACAAAAAGACAACAAAAAAAAGGAAAATGCAGTTTAAATTCCCACAGAAACTAACGTAATCCAAAATAGTGCAGACTTAACATTCGTTGGAAAATTCATAAATAAATAAAATATATAATAGTAAGTAAATAAAAAAGGGGGATTAAGTATCTAACAGTGAAACAAAAACAGGAGACCTTAACGTAAGCATCTTATATTAACACAGGGATCATTAGCTGTTTACCATGTAACTGTTTCGGAGATTTAAAAACAGGACAGTTATATGCATGGTTCTCCAATGGTACAGATCAAACTACCATTTCACCAATCAAGTGTCGAAATAATTCAGCTTAAAATGTCACTTATATATAAATAAATAATAATAATAATAATAATAATCAAAATAATAATAATATACTACCCTTAAGAATACCGTGCGATATGGTAATTTGCATATCAAATAAAATTCTTTATAACAATAATAATAATAATAATAATAATAATAATAGTAATAATAATAATAATAATAATAATAATAGTAACAACAACAACAACAGCAACAACAGCAACAACAACAATAACAACAACAACATTGTATTGCATCCATGTTTCCATTTGCCTTTTCCTTGTTCTTCTTTTTATTTTTGCCTCTCTTATTTACAATTTAACATCTTTTTCGCACGCATTGCATAACTTTACAATAATAAATCATATTATAAAAACATGCATGTTGGCGTCTTATTTTTATGTGTTGTCGTTTTTTTTCAATAAATATCAAATCTTTATTTTTTCTCAAGAGTTTGTGCACCTGAACGAAAACGGTCAAATATCTCTCAGTTATGTTTTCACTTCTTGTGTTTAAATTGTTCTTCTCTTGTCTTTTTCATAAATTCTGTCTTCACAGAATGTCATTTTATGATATATCATGCATTTTAACCTCATATATATATATATATATATATATATATATATATATATATATATATATATATATATATACAATCAGACAACGTCGCAGCCCACACAAACCATGCAAGCCAGAGACCGGAAGCTCTATACTCTTGTGTCGCCTTGTTTTGGGGCTTATCAGTAGGGCATATCAGAACTCAGGTTCGAAACCAGAGTCACGTGCACGCGAGGTGAGTACTCTATCACCTGAGCCACCATTGTTAAAATAAATATATATGCATGAATGTATGTGTATATATATATATATATATATATATATATATATATATATATATATATATATATATATAGTTATACATTAAAGAAAAAGGCTGGTTTTTATTTTAAATTATAACATATAAACATATAATCATGTTCAAATCAATCTTTAATCACAAATAAGAATCTAATTAACTTCCTAACAAAATGAAGAATAAGTGTTTACTTAATAAAGATTATCTTCAACATCACCAGGTTAATATAAACATGTGTTATTGAACAAGTTCGCTGCTTTTTTTGTGCAATTTGAGGGGACATTAGCAACGCCCTCCTTCCTGTGGTTTTGAAGTATCTGAGCCGAATCTATGTCACGCAAATGTTCATGCATTTATAAATTCTCTTTTTGCGCAGCAATACATTTTACCATTTTTCCAGTAAAAAAAAATCGAAAACGAAGATGTTCGGGTTCCTCTTACATGAAGTAAAGATGAGGCAAACTGTTTTTATTTTGTACCGAGTGGCGTGTACAACAAGCTGCACAAATATAAGGAAACATCTTGCTGTAATTTGTCAAATTACGAAATATTTGGTTGTTCGAAAAATACTGTCCGATTGTAAACTCACTTTAAGAAGTTTATACAGGTTGTTATTTTTGCAGTGTTCATAAAATATTTGAAATGCTTAATAATTGGCGAATATTTTTTACTTACTGCTGCATTATCTCTAAGAATATGAGTCTGACTATGTAAGAATACAAAATGCGTATGAATATTTTCAAGAGTTTTAACTCGGTTATAATGTTTACTAAATATCTGTCAATATATAAAGAGTATCAGGGGATCGAAGGAACCATGGCTGATCGGAACCACAACTTGAAGGTGAAGAAGAACGGCAATTAGATTTTAATTATGATAGTTTCAAGGCAAAATCCACATTTGTGTGACAAATGAATATCTAAGACACTTGATGTTAATATATCAAATTTATTCGACTATATGAAATAGATTAGTAAAAAAACGCCATATGATTTATTTACCTCCTCTCCAGGAGGGTAGGCCAGTTTTATCTTACTCCCACAAGTAAGATGTTACCCAAGGTCGGGTCGGGAAAGTTGGGTTTGAAAAGGCAACGCCCGAGAAAGTGAGCACTCTGGCCATTACAAATTGTCTGGGGAGCCCCGTCGGCATTCCTCGGTAAGGGCGCCTCAAGCAGTAAGCAATAAACTTACTCCTCCCCAAAGAGGGGAGGCAAAGCCTGGGAGGGTGGCCCTTTTAGAACTGCACAGGAAAAACCCACAGACCGGCGTAATTCAAGCCCCGAAGGCCAAGACAATACCAGTCTATGGGGTGCAGTATCCATCGCTAAAGGCCAGGTATAATCAGTCAGTATTTACAGCATCGGCCTACATGTGTTGCGGCGGGTATTAAGTTGTGTATGTGTCCGCAGGTGTATCCGTATATATGAAAACAAGTTGTAAAATGAAATATGTCACTGTCACGTGGCATATCTTGTACACCAGTATATTTATTTCGTGCTTTGTGAATAGACTGTGATGCTCATTCAATTCTCGATCCACTCAAGACAAATAACTTTGTGGGAGTAGTCTGATGAATCGTAGTATAATCTTTGGTGTCACTGAGAACCTTATCCGCGTATGTATGCGTGTATTTAAGTGTGTATTCTTATCGCTGTGTATGGGTATCTACAAAAAGTTTTCATTCATATCTATTTTCCTTGACTCAGCTGAAAAATGGGTCGACATTTCATAAGAATTAACTCGCCATTAAACGAGTTATCCGATGTAATTATATAAACCAGACAAACGGGATCAGCCATTTTCTCCAATGTATTTGTATTTACAACAACATCGTTTGAATGATGTTCGTTTCTGAAATCATAGCTTAAAGCAATGACTTTCTATGAAATAAATCAAGTTATCTTAATGTTACGACAAACGTAGAAGGTAGACAAAAAAAAGCACATAAAGCGTACTAATTTATCCTACGCGTATTAGTTCAGAGGGAAGAGGCATGACAACTATTCTTAAAATTGGGATTTCGAATCTCGCTACTTGTGTCTAGTCGTACTAATAAGACGTTATAAGATATATTGAAAAACTTTACTATGTCCAACCACGTTACTAAGAGAAGAATGTGTTTCTTACCTAAAAATATATACAATTATATATTAATTAGAAACATTTACCCGCGATTAAAGAAATTATAAAGAAATCACACATTTAGTATTGATATGTAATAAATAGAAAACTATATATGATTCAATATATATATATATATATATATATATATATATATATATATATATATATATATATATATTTATGTATATATTAATACATTAGTACTCTGTTATTGAAATCAATAAAAACATATATGGTCCAAATATGAAGCGCAAAGACAGATATTTGAATGCATGAATTAAATAACTATCATTTAAACCGTTCATAATAAATTAATATTGGAGGTTATTTATTCATAATTCTATTGTCCTGATATATATATATATATATATATATATATATATATATATATATATATATATTAGAGGTGAAAGATGAGAATAAAGAATTGTAAAGATGGAATATTTATTAAAACATCAAAAGTTCAGAGCAAAGAGCCTAATATCCTTAATCCATCGATTTTCAAAGATAGACTCTTCTCATCAGAGGATAGGGAAAGCCGATAATGTAGTTGTAAATATTATCGGCAACATTTAACTTTGAGAATTGTATATGAAGTAAAACAAAATAGAAATAAAGAACAAAAATAAGGGCCAAAAGGTAAAGAGTCTTATGTTGAGGTGAGGTGAGGTGATGTTTTAATAAAGATTGTATCTTTACAATTCTTCATGCTCATCTTTCACCTCTATGATTAATTCAATATATTGAGCTTTACATCATCACGATAGATTATAATTATTAAACGATGATTTTATTATCGTTATTTAATTTAACATTTAAATATCATATATATATATATATATATATATATATATATATATATATATATATATATATATATATATATATATTATTTTGTTCATTAGTCCTAACATTACGTAAGCGATATTTCTGACAAAGGGTTATAATTGCTGTTGAACTTGAAGTAGTATTTGTCTTTTTTAGCTCCTTGCATTAAGTGGATTCAATGCTATGTTAGAACGATATATATATATATATATATATATATATATATATATATATATATATATATATATATATATATATGAGATGAATAATACACATATATCTTCAAAATTATAACTCAACTCTAAATAAGTACAGATGTATACCTACATATCTACACATATCCATACAGACAATCATGTAGACATGTATATCTCGTATATATATATATATATATATGTATATATATATATATATATATACATTGATTAAGCTAAAATATTAGCAAAATGAACAAAACCAATATTTAAAAGTGCTAACTATATATATTAAAGCGTTTTATATTAAAGTAAACATAGTTTGCGTATTCGATGATTGTTTCAGTACATCATCGGTACGTCTCCAGGGAATACTCTTCGGTTACTCTTCATGGATATATATATATATATATATATATATATATATATATATATATATATATAGAGAGAGAGAGAGAGAGAGAGAGAGAGAGAGATAAAGAAAGAAAGAGAGAGAGATGAAGAGAAAGAGCGAGCGAGAGAGAAGAGATAGAGACTAACACATATATAAACAGACAGAGGAAGAGAAAAAGATAGATAGAGAGAGACAGAGAGAGAGTTGGAGAATCAGAAAAGAGAGAGACAAGCGTTTATGTATGTGTGCATGTATGGGTTTTGGGTTTGAGGGAGAAATATTGCTAGTCTTTAAAAATTTGTTTCTACAGACGCATTTGAATTATCTGAAAAGCAATCACATTATAAAATGATTTGCGATAAGCCGACACGAAGACAACACATGAATGTGTGACCTCATTTCTCTATATTGAAGCAATATCTCCCTATTTTTTCGAACAGGTCATCTCAAGATATAACTACAAATGACACAGGGCAAACAAATCGAATCCAACAAAAAAGCTGACCGTAGTTTCTGTCAATAAACCAATATTATCAATGTAACTTTCGACAGCTTTTTTTGTTTTGCCTTTTCATAGCGACTTTTAGATTTTAGAAGATTTCATAAATATTTAATTAATTTTTACAAATTCATTTAATTGTTGTTTTTTCGTTGCTCAGCTATATTAATTTAACACTAATATCTCCATTCATCTGGTGAATTGAAGAAAACATATAATGATTCGCATTATATATATATATATATATATATATATATATATATATATATATATATATATATATATATATATATATATATATATATATATGGTACATGTGTTATATAAGTTTATGTAGATGTTTATCCGTTTAAAATCCAGTGTTTATAAAAAGTGGTCAATAACAAGTAGATATGTTCTTTAGTATAAATTTTAATTTATACAAACATTCTTGGTTACATATGTGCATACATCTTTCGGTTGTACTCTTCACAGAGTCAACCTCTTCAGACTTCCTCTTTTTTGCCATAAGAGGGTGACTCTCTTTGAAGAGTACAACCGAAATATGTATGCACATAGGCAACCAATAATGTTTGTATGAATAAAAATATATGCTACATATATATATATATATATATATATATATATATATATATATGAAATTATTTTTTTAATAAAGACAGTACACAAAACCGCAGTGTTTTGTGCATATCTGTATGAATAAAATAATTATATAAATAGCTCTATTTATTTTTAGCACTATTCATAAGGCCGGTCACATTTGTTTGGATGCTTTATCCTGTAGTTATTTACTTTACCTGGGCTATCTATGAGAGAGTAATATTAATTAATTCATTTGTACAAAGAGA
Organism: Sepiola atlantica; assembly: GCA_963556195.1. NCBI lineage: Eukaryota > Metazoa > Mollusca > Cephalopoda > Sepiida > Sepiolidae > Sepiola > Sepiola atlantica. Next base: position 181,197,571 of record OY744522.1, on the reverse strand, counting down.
TCTATACTTGTGTAACATACATTAATAAACTAAGAAAAACATAGAAGTAAAAATGATTAAATAAATATATAAATGTATAAAGCGCGTCTAGATAGTATACGCAAGTATTATTTGGGCAGTTATTTAATACTATATGACGTAACATGTTTTAGCTTGGATGTTTTTGCAACTGTAAAAACATAACTAGCACGTTTTCATTTCAGATAGAAATGTAATACATTTTTGCAATTATTGCATTTTTCATTGTCTAGACATTATTTACAAATGGTAATGCTAAGCTTAATGGCTTGCAAAAAAGAAGTAAAGTGATGAAAAAACTACTTAATATAGAGAATTAATAAAATGAAAGTATTCGCTTCAAATTTCAAATGATGTAAAAAGTGATCATCGAACAATCAGGAAAGTATGTCAGAATGGACTTCAACCCAGAAAAAAAGAAGTCTGAAACAAAAGTCAGAACTGTATGAAATCGAGATCTGTTAATATCCGAAGTGAAATCATCAGAAATCAACATCGCAGTCGTTTAGTCATATTTTGGAGCTTTTATAGGTTCAAGATACACACGTTTAAAATCATTACGAAAGAATATTAGGTAAAGAATCGAATGAAAAAAGAACATACCAACTAAGTAGCATGGGTAAAATCTGGGTCAGTGTGCGAAAAAATATATGTAAACTAATTTCAAGGATGTCTTGTTCACATACTAATCCAGGTTCAACCTTGATGCGTCTGATGGATGAACCCGAGGTTGAGTCTGTAAGCAATATGATTAAAGACAATTTATTAAAATTTATAATTTGTATATAGACACGAAGCGCAACCGATAAATGTGTCGATTAACTCTGAATTTTACTAGACAGTCTTTTTGAGATTCAAAGTTCAATTCTCACTACAGGCGATTATAACTAAGAATAACAAAATACTTACTTGACTCTTCTACTCAGTCATGACGAACAGAACGTTGGTTAAAAACAGCGTTCACTTCTAAAATTACGAATATATTCCCAAATTCGACATAAATGTTCTAAATTTAACAAGATGCATCTGAATGAAGGTCCGAGATTTAATCAACCGACACCTTGCTAGAATAATATTTGTTAACATTCGTATAGATTTTCCGTGCTAAACATGAAGGTTTCCAAGTTCAATAAGATGCACTGATGAAGGCCGGAGATTTAACCGGTCGAAATGTCGTGAGAATCATAATCAATGATATTAAATTAATTCATATCTTATTTTACATTAAATTCCTTTTGAATAAATGTTTTTTTCTCTGATGGTAAGTAAGTATACTGTTTCTCCAATTGAATTGTATTATAATGTGTTGGCCAAATCTTAAAACATAATATATTTGTTTATGTTTAAATATATTTAACTTTGTAGATGTTTATGATTTATCAATAAAGATGGCATACGATTTCGAAGGCATATTTTAGGCTGACATGTATTTAAAAAAATATGTATAGATTTTTGTTTTACATGCTCGTCTTTTTTTCTATATGCTCGAATCATGCGCATATTTACCAAAACATAAATCGATAAAATATTTTAGCCAATAAAGATGTTTCCAAGGTAGGCGATGTGGGAGGATTTTCATTGTAGATAAAACTTGGAATCTGAAATGGGCTGAGACGTGTATCTACAAAGCCTCAGGTAGAATATATCAGAACATTTCGGAATATGTTTTTCAAAATCAGAAATGCTTATTTTCTCTAACTTTTACGTAAATAGCAGTTGAAAAGCATATATATATATATATATACATATATATATGAAGGTGTATAACTAAAAGATAACTTTTAGAAAATTAGACCTATGGTCCTTGTTCTGAACAACTGAAGATATTGATCTGCTTCCATTTGCAGTCTAATTATTTTTCATTGACTCACCATATATATATATATATATATATTATTAATTATTATTATATGATGAATAGTCAGATTTTCCGAATATAATCTAAAGAGATGTTACTCTTTTAACTGTAGAGTATTTATAAATAATAAAGTATGTGTAAATAATAAATAATTGATATATAATGATCTATTGTTTATATATATATATATATATATATATATATATATATATATATATATATACTAATTTAAAATGTTAAATATATAAATATATATATAAATATATATAACATATATAAATATTATTATAACACAAATGTGTTTGTATAAGCCCAATAGTGTAAATACAAGAGTTGTACTGAATATATTCATATCATGTAAACTACCGCAAATGAAGAGAACCATCTTTGACAACTTCGGTAATAAAAAATATATATATTTGCAAAAACTACACATCTTTTCATGATATACATAACGTCTGAGATGCATAAAGTTTGAAGAGGTCATCCTTAGTGTTCATAAAGTAAATCATCCAGGCTGGAAAAAAACGGTAGTGTATTTAGCATTCAATCATTTTATTAATATTTTCTTGTTTCTCTATATATTATTTCTATGAATTATTTTTCTTTTCATATCTTCTTCCGATCATATTATTCAATAGAGGACTTTAGATTAGAACATACAGACTGTGGTATCTTCGTCCTTCGTAGTTAGCCATCGATGAAGATTTGCGCACAATATTCACTTAAATCAATAATTATTTTTTGATAACGGTTAGTGTATAGGTCTTAGTTTATATTATTAGTGCACGTACACTATATATATATATATATATATATATATATATATATGTGTGTATATATATATATAATATTTGTAAATAAATATTAATTATTTATTACCTACATACATCTTCAGTGCGGGAAGCTAATTTCACACGGTCGACGAGCGCGAACTCCGATCACACATCAGCACTGATTCGTAGTTAGGAGAGTTTCCAGTTGGCCACCAGAAATTAGCTTAGAATTTTAGGAGGCATTTAACTATGTAAATACCAAGTCGGCGCGTATGCACATCAGGCGACGTAGAGTGACCGACAACAACAAATCGTGTTGGAACTCTCAATGAAGCTAGTAGCACTGCTTGCTAAGGCTGAGCACTCTGAGTGAATCCAAATTCACTCCGAGTGCTCAGCCTTAGTAAAAGAGGCTATACAATATATATATATATATATATATATATATATATATATATATATATATAAATATATATATATATGTGTGTGTCTGTGTGTGTCTGTGCGTGTGAGTATATGTTTTGAAAGAGAAATAATCTCACTGAAAGTATGTGTACAGTGAAATATTCTTTATCGAAAAAGAAGGATACGTTGAGAATACTTAAAAGTAACAAGTTTAAGAACATCAATGACCGCTCGTATACACACATCTGTCGTTAGTCCCGTTGTCTGGATGACCGTTGTGGCGCAAAGTTGACCTGGAGATTAGCTTTAATCCAAACCTCCTGATATTCTACCCTGCTGAGTGTGCTACACAGCGCCAGACCTGTCCGCTCTCAAATGTTCTTCCTATTTCTTTCTTTTCTGCCGTTCCTTATTTCACCATGTGTTTTTTGTAGGATTATTTTTTGTGAGACCTAATAGGCGTGCTAAAAGGCGGTGTCACTTTATTTTCCTCCTGTTAAAAGTGGTCAATAGATCATATATCGCCCGGTAGCTTGTATGAGTCGTTTATTTACTTCATCATTAGTAATGTTGTCCACGTATGAGATTTTGAAGATCTTTCTAAAGCATCTACTCGCTGTTGCATATATTATTATTTCTCGGTTCGCAGTTAGGGTCCACAACTCACAGGCATAGAGAAATATAAAGAGTACCAGGGAGCGCATCCGTCTGATTTTCTTTTGCTGACTATGATGTTACTGTAATTTCATATGGACTTTAGTTTTGTCAGTGCTAGTGTAGTCTTCAGAATTATTGCAAATATTACACGCTTTGATCCACCATCCGCCACAACGGTCTAAATGTACTTGAAGCTGTTGACAACTTCCAGTTTCTCGCCTTTGCTATTTATGTTCATGCTAATGCCAGTGGTGTTGTTGGTTATACCGTTGGTCTTTTTTACGTTGATCTCTATGCCGTATGCGGTCGAGCTCATGCCCACTAAGTTGATCAGTTTTTATTCAGTCTCTGCAATCCATCGATGTCGTCGGCAAAACGTAAGTTCATAATTGCCTTTCTTCCGATGTTGAGTGTACCTTTATGTTTTTCTAGTGCATTAGTCACAATTTTCTCCAGAAATATGTTGCAGAGTGCAGTAGTATGTAGATAGCTCTGCTTAAACCGACTGTCGGCTTGTACCAGTTCTCTATGCTGGCATTTAAGTAGACTTCACTACTCGCCTTGTCGTAGAGGTTATGTATGACTTCGAGCAGGTTGGAATTGATGCTATACTGTCTCATGGTCACCCACAAGGAGTCATGCTACACCCACTCAAACACTTTTGGGAGATCTACGAAGACGTGATAGAGGTATTGTTGGTATTGGAACTACTTCTAACACAGTATCCTAAGATTGACAACGTTCCCTGTGTTGCAACGTCCTATCTTAAGCCTACTTGCCTTTCAGCGATTATTTTATTTGCCTGCCGTATCAATCTGTTAAATATTATTCTCAACATAACTTGATTAGAGTAGCTTATCAGGCTGACTGTGCGGTAGGTTGGACACTGCTGAAAATCGCCCTTTTTGAGAGAAGTGATGATCAGTGATCGGGTCAATAGTGTAGGCCATTTTTCTGTCTGCCAAATCCTGTGGCAGATTCTTGCGTATCATTGCTTCTCCCCTTGCCTGTTGGGAGGGTGTCCATTTCTGTTGACTTCCTTTTCTTCA
>OY744522.1:181065308-181190308 GCA_963556195.1 Sepiola atlantica | reverse complement strand
AATGCATATGCACGGTAACAATTCAATCAAGCAATTAAATAACAAACAAACACAATCCACTGTGTTTCCTTAATATATATTTATATATATATATATATATATATATATATATATATATATATATATATATATATATATATATTTAAATGTTGAATTACATTTAACATAATTAGGTTATCGTTTAAAAATAATTCATCGTGATAATATAAAACTCAATATATTGAATAGATCAATCAATGTTAGAGATGAAAGATGAGAATAAAAAATTGTAAATATACAATATTTATTAGACCATCAAAATTTCAGAGCAAAGAGCTTCATATCCTCAATCCATGGATTTTCAAATATAAACTGTTTTCTTCAGAGGATAGGGAAAAGCCGACAATGTAATTGTAAATATTATCGGAAACATTTAACTTTGAAAATTTCACATAAAATAAAACAAAATAAAGGCCAAAGGGTAAAGAGTCTTATGTGGAGATGAGAGCGTAACGTCATGGTAGACGATATATATATATATATATATATATATATATATATATATATATATATAAGTAGTAAGGGTATTTCCACTATTAGTATGCATTGTAGTTTGAGAATCATGATGGTTTAAACACCATTCAAAACCCAGTAGTTATAGTAACTATATCCATTTATATTTCATTATTAAATACATCAACTTATTTAGATTCTAATTTTCGACCCATAAAAATGTCCTCGTCAGGAAAATACAGATTGTTCACGTGGACTGTTGTAACGTAGCTGTAGTCTTCTGCTCTTTTTTAAGATTCAGTTTATTTCGTGTCCGATCAAGAGGGGAATGCTCTTGAATGAACGAGTTTGAATAAGTATTAATGGTGATTCTACTGTTATTTTTCAATGCAGTGTATTTTGAAAATTTTAATGGTTGAAAGACAAGTCAAAATGCGGATTTTTTCTTGTTGATAAATAAATGTATCTCTTTATACTCCATGAATAAATATATCCACTTATTTAAATGGTTATTTTTGTACGTGACATCTTGTTACTTGACCGTAGTCCTATTTTCTTGTTATTTATATAGATGTGAGTGTGTGTGCATGTGTGCGAACGTTTGTAAACAATTTTGTGTCTAAGTATTAAAAAATCATAATTCTATATAGGGTGACAGAGAAGCTCACATATATGCACTGATAAAGAGACGGATAGCGTGCGTTTATGTATAAAATTTGATGGTCTCTGAAATATTGCAGGCGGTGTTAAGGTCAGCCATTATTGGCAATTGTGACTCAACGGCAAGCGCCAATGAAATAATCGAATTACCATAAATTAGAAATAACACAATTGAGATATGAGAAAACATTTTATTGCCATTTCGACTTTATCGATCTAAAGGATCGATTGTGAGGCATGCGTTTCCTCCTGCGTTCACATCGCCATCTACACCCTCCTCTCTCCTTCTCTCTAACGTCCTTATGACTGTCTTTTTTAGAACGAAAGGGGAGGCGACTCTTACGAAAGGGGGATTATTGATTCGGTTCTGTTTTGATAACTAGAATGTACCCTGTCGAAAACAGATAAAGAACTCAGATGGAAAGATGGCGCTAGAAGGTCGAGGGTGACATTATCTCTTTCTGCACATGCGCAGTGTTAGTTAGTTACGTTCGATTTTTGATGGAATCGAAATAAACATTTAAATAAGAAAACGAAATTGTACGAAATGAAATTTAAAAAAAAACAACAACGCATGAACGAGAAATAGGAAGACATTTAAATGTTATTTATTTAAAGATTAATGAGTCGGACTTGAAAGTTTAATGGTGGAACGAACGAGGAGACGTTAGAAAAAAACAATACACGCTCATATCGAACACACACCTTAAAACAGAGCATCATACATAAATCTATCGACCTCCCAATTTTTAATCTATTTACCGATCGATCAGGTAATCTATTTATACTAGCCGAAAGACAAGTCCACATCGGGTTAAATATAATAACTAGAATGTTAATATCTCTCTATCTATCCATTTATCTCTCTATCCATCCATCTATCTATCTATCTATCTATCTATCTATCTATCTATCTATATATCTATATATCTATCTATCTATCTATCTATCTATCTATCTATCTATCTCACTCGCTCTCTCTCTATATATATATATTTGTCTATCAATCTATCTATCTATTATTCTATCTATCTATTTATCTCTCTCTCTCTATATATATATATACATTTATCTATCAGTCTATGTATCTATTATCCTATCTATTTATATATATATATATATATATATATATATATATATATATATATATATATATATATATATATATATATATATATATATACCTGTAAGAATAGAGGATGTGTTATCCACTATACTTAATTTAACGACATTAAACTGAATTGAAGAAACAAACGAAACTTTGTTTTACAACAATAAACAAAAGGGGGTTATTCGTATATTGGAGGTTACTTATACCGTTTGGTATAGGTAGAAACAAACTTAGGACAGTGTCCGAAAGAAGAAGTTAAAATATATTTAGGGAAGATAGCAAGCGCCGTTAGAGTCCAGTGGACAAAGACGCAGGAGAGAGGCGATCTTTCTTGGCTGGTGCCAGGGTACCTTCTGGTGATCGTCCGCATACCTTAAGGGAACTCAAGTAGTGCCTTAGGGAACTAATGATATCAATGCGCCCTGCGAGCTGATTGGCCAAACCAGCTCACAGAGACACTGATACGCACCACAAAGTAAATCTATGATTTCTATCAATCTTTCTATCTATCTATCTATCTATCTATCTATCTATCTATCTATCTATCTATCTATCTACCTATCTATCTATCTATGTGTCTATCTATCTATCTATCTATCTATATATGTTTCTATCTATGTGTCTATCTATCTATCTATCTATATATCTATATATCTATATATGTGTCTATCTATCTATCTATTTATCTATCTATCTATGTGTCTATCTATCTATCTATCTATCTATCTATCTATCTATGTGTCTATCTATCTATCGATCTATATATCTATATATGTGTCTATCCATCTATCTATTTATCTATCTATCTATCTATCTATCTACCTACCTATCTATCTATCTATCTATCTATCTATCTATTATCTATGTGTCTCTCTATCTATATGTGTATGAAAAAAAAACATAGTTCATGATGTTTTATGCAAGAATCGCGTCCCCAGGCACACTCCCCTTCTCAATGCTCCCAAAGGAGAGTAGAAAGTGAAGCTTGGGTTTACACTCGGAAGCCCTGTAACCCCCACTTCCTTTATTTTGTCCTTTATCCTCACATTCCATGAGCGATGTTTTTTGACAAAGGAGGAATAATTGCTGTTTATAGGTCGGAATCTATCTATCTAACTTATCGTTGACTAGTTTTAGACCTTGCAGTAGTTTAATTAAGCTCCTTATATATTTCTTGCTCGCTTGCTTTTCTCTTTTGTTTCTTGGCATCATGCCCACTGGTTGACGTCAGAAAACGGTCAACTTATAAACAGTAATCTCCCTTTGATAGTCGCCGTTGAACCAAGGGTTTTGAGTGGATAACATAGTTGTATTCAGCGGTAGCATCGTTTAATACTATAAAACGATTTTTTTATTTATTTTCTCATAACTGGCATTTCCGACGCTTCGTCGTGAAATGTATCTAATTACTATTAAATGTAATACTCTAACTCTATCGGCGTACTTTAAAAATATATTTCTCTTCACCGTAACTAGTTAAGGAGATACATCTATACAATACTGTACAATGTTGGGACTGCATTCGGCATGATATGTGCTCGACTACATTAACAAGAATAATAATGCGCTTGTGCAAATGAAACACTCATGCCACAATTCGCCAATCAGCGCTAAAGAAAACTCTTCTAGAATGTCACATATGCTTGCATTCTAAAGGTAAACGACTAATTAGATTGCAATCAGGTTGTCACCGGTGTGTTATGACTCCCTAAAACATGTCATTATTTCCCGCTTACAGATTTGGGCAACATCGACCTTATCTAGGATCTCAGTTAAAAACAAAACAAATACTCAATAGGTTCCGGGTTTTATATAAAGACTGCGCCACTAATAAAACAAATCTATACGGTGTTTATAAAATATTAATCTTCTAATTGCACGTTATTAGATTTCAGTCAAACCGGGTTATTAGTTTACAAATTACAGTTATTTGAGTAAATCTACTGTTGCCAATTTTAAAAACAATGAAAAGTCTGAATATTTTATTTTGACAAAGCATTGCTTTCTGATGTGGAAGCAAACCACGTTTAAAGAAAACCACGGTTAAAGCAAATCACGGTTAAAGAAAATCACGGTTAAAGCAAACCACGGTTAAAGCAAATCACATTTAAAGCCATCCACGGTTAAAGCAAACCACGTTTAAAGCAAACCACGGTTAAAGCAAATCACGGTTAAAGCGAATCACGGTTAAAGCAAACCACGGTTAAAGCAAACCACGGTTGAAGCAAATCACGGTTAAAGAAAATCACGGTTAAAGCAAATCACGTTTAAAGCAAACCACGGTTAAAGCAAATCACGTTTAAAGCCATCCACGGTTAAAGCAAACCACGTTTAAAGCAAACCACGGTTAAAGCAAATCACGGTTAAAGCAAATCACGGTTAAAACAAACCACGTTTAAAGCAAACCACGGTTAAAGCAAATCACGTTTAAAGCAAATCACGGTTAAAGCACACCACGGTTAAAGCAAATCACGTTTAAAGCAAACCACGGTTAAAGCAAACCACGTTTAAAGAAAACCACGGTTAAAGCAAATCACGGTTAAAGCAAATCACGGTTAAAGCAAATCACGGTTAAAGCAAACCATTGGATTGATAAGTGTAATTCGGATTATGCTCCGTTGGAAACAATGGTTATGAAGTATATGCTGGCTTTAAACGGGGTCGTACAGACACCAATGATACTAAAATATCAGAACTATTTATTCGGAAGTTGTCCCGAAAAAATAAAATCGTCCACGAACTTCGTTTGACCGATCGTAAATTAAAGTTACGTGCGATACTTAAGAATTTGAACGTATCAGAAAGCACTGTATTCCTCATTTGACATAAATGTGTGGTTATAATAAAAGTGTATGTTGTGTTAGCTCCCAGTGGATCAAAAACAACATCGCCTCGACGATATACAGCGTTGTTTGTAACTGTTTCAACGCAACAAACGGGAGATGTTACTAATGTATGACAAGAGATTAATCATAGATTCACCGTTTACTTCTCGACATAAGCTAAGCAAAGAGCGACAGCGCCCAAAACATCAGGAGACACGGTTTCGGCCTCTGTATTATGGGATACACATTTATCGATTATGTTGTAAAAGAAAATAACGAATGTTATATAGCATTATTTGTGCATGTGGAAAAACTGCCACAAACGTAGAAAAAAGTGCTCTATGATGAAAAGAATTCACCGTGTTACAAGTTGATTGCAAGAATGACATAACTGCATGAATTTCTAGTCAAATTCTTTCAGCACTAACCCTATTTTCCAGGTCTGTTAACATAGCCAGAAAAGAATTCTCTAGGGAGAGAGATTTTGATTCGATGAAGAAGTGATATCGGAAACTAAAGCGTATTTTGAGGCCAAAGGCAAAGCGTTCTACCAAACACAGCAGCGAATTGTTAGAAATCAGTCGGAATAAGTATGCCACCATAGAAAGAGACTATGTTGATGAATAAAGCAGAATGTTACCTGCGTAAAGTTCTTTTATTAGTATTCGCCATGCGTTTGAAACACAAAAAAGACCCCAAGAATCAGCATCACACACAACGACTAGTAACATGAAACGAACTACAAACATTACTCAGCACTTTTGCACACTAACAAGCAAGGAGTGTATCACGATAAGTAAACTGCTGCCTCTGATTAACTGTTATCTCTGATTAACTACCAGACACGTCTCACTACGCAACACAATGTTCGTTTATATATATATATATATATATATATATATATATATATATATATATATATATATATATATATATATATATATATATACATATATATATATATATACACATATATATATATATATATATACATATATATATATATATATATATATATATATATACAAATATATATATATACATATATATATATATATATACATATATATATATATATATATATATATATATATATATATTTAATTGCTTTTAAATGTTTTGATTTCTTTTATTTTATTATAACACATAATGTTGTGTAGGAAAATGTGTGTATTTCGCTTACAAATATCCCTTTCCACCCGTTTCTTTAGGGGAATAATTTGATTTTCAATAATTTAACATTCATTTTGAAATCATAAAAAAGAGCCGATTTATCTTAACACACGCGCTCAGAAATTTTTTTTCCATCTGTTGATTCAATTATGGTCTGAATTCGACTTAATTAGACTGAATTAAACAACATTGAATCTGTATTAAAATTACCAAAATTATTTTTTATCTATATAAATGTGAGAATTTCTTTCTCGTGTTTACAAAGAACTCAAACTATTTGTTTAAAGTATTTAAAATAGCGAACTTTGCAAAATTATATATATATAAGTTTAAGTACAACATTAGTACCGTCAGTTTGAAATCCAAATCTGAATTTCCACTGAGACCGAAAAAAATAGAGGCTATAAAGTGTTCGATAGAAAGCCACTATAGATCATCTTCGTTTAGATTTTAAACTGACGATACCGATGTTTGTTAGATAATGGTGAGGTGGCCGCATTAGAGACAACACTTTAGAGAGCGTGGCAGTAGCAAGGAAAATTGTAAGTGATGTCACTTCTGTTCGGCTTGACTTAGCCATCTTGTTCCTGACATAACGAAGACGGTTGTGTGATAAGCGGCTCTCGCGAACTCGACGAGGGGGGGGGGTGGAGACGAGACAATGAAGATTAATGAGAATGAGTTTTTGGTCAACAGTAATTCTTCATTTCTCTCTCTCTCCTTTCTTTCTCTCTCTATCCCCCCCTCTCTCTCTCTCTCTCTCTCTCTTTCTGGTGCAATCTAATAAACCATCCGTCTGTCTGTTTGTTTAATAAATTTTCTTGAAACTCATCAACGACGTTGCGTAAATTTGTTCACGAGTGTGATGATGATGGTGGGGACAGCGGCGGAGATGAGATGCCTTTGCAGATTGTGGTTACGGTCGACGGGCCACACAGTCAAACACGTGTGTCGTAGACGGGACGAGCGATAGAACTGTGACCAGAATGTAAGAAAGAAATCTAACATTTCGATTTCGGAGTGACGTCTAAAATGCACATTTAGAGAAATGTATGTACATGAACATTTGAAATATACATAGTAACTACATACATATAAAAATTACCTTGTTATTTTTAAAATTTTGGTAATAATCGAGCACTCTCTTGTGGTTCTCTCCAACTAGCATTACATACATTAGATATATATATATATATATATATATATATATATATATATATATATATATATATAGAGAGAGAGAGAGAGAGAGAGAGAGAGAGAGAGAGATAGAAGAAAAAAGTATGATAAATATGCGACGATTGTCCAAATTTATTTCAAATTTCAATTGTTCAATGCAAGGTGTATTCAGTAATAAACTAGTGTTTATTATTCTTTCCTTAAGCCAATGCTTTTCAAAGATCGAAATCTTATCATCAGAGGAGAAATACAGATGGATAAGTTGGCTTAATATATATATATATATATATATATATATATATATATATATATATATATATATATATATTCCGACAGTCGGGAATTAACTTTCTGCACTGATGATATCGTAAGCATGAAACATCGATGTGTGTTGGTAATAAATTAGTAATATTTATTTATAAATATTATTATATAGCCCCTTTTGCTAAGGCTGGACACACTGAGTGAATTTAATAACAATTAATACTACTAGCTTTATTGCGAGACCAACGCGATTGTTTTCGTTGTTGTCGTTTATCACTGTTTGACGCTGGCTGTGAATACCCGCCGACTTGGTATTTACGAAGTTAAATTTCTCCTAAATACCAAGCTAATTTCTGGCCGCCAACTGGTAAGTCTCTTGACTGCGAATCAGTGGTGATTTGTGATCGGAGTTCGCACCCGCCAACCGTCGGGAATAAGCTTACTCCACTGAAGATTGCGTAAGCATGAACATTTGATGTATGTAGGTAATAAATAATTAATATATATATATATATATATATATACATATATATATATATATATACATATACATATATATATATATACACATACAAGGAGAATTGAAAGTGATGTCATTTTGTTCGGCTTGCTTTAGCCATCTTGTTCCTGACATAACGGTTGTGTGAAAAGCGGCTCTCGCGAACACGACGAGGGGGGAGGGAGACGAGACATTAAACAAAGCAGACAATGTCTGCCAATTGATCTTTTTTCTTTAATTTCTTCTTTCCATTTCATATGTTAGCTTATATCAATGTTACAATAATTAAAGTAAGAAACAAGCTGGCCCACGTGCCAAGTACAATGTATTCCGTCACGAATGATTGCCGAAGCTTCCGTTCAAGATGAAAGAAAACATTTCGAAGCGGGCAATCCAGTAAAACGTCAAATCACCTAGCCGTCCAGCTGTAACAGATTTTACTTAAATACACTCGTTCGTTAGTAGAGAGACGTCGTATGTCTTGTTTAATCAAATACACACACACACATATTTATATATACATATATATATATATATATATATATATATATATATATATAATTTCTAAATAGATTTTGTATTCTATTTGTTTTTTTTGTGAGGTATAGCAATACACATGTTAAAAGAAAGCATAATTTTCGGCCGCTTACTACGACCTTCTTCAGTATAACGACTGTAAACCCTCACTTTAATTGACCGAAAAGATTTCCTTCGCTAATGTTCGCATGTTCTATTTATTTACAGATAATACTAGTAATTTATTTTTCATCTTATAAATTATCATCATTAATGTTTATTCTAGAATGTAAAACTTTTATTCCAATTTAATTTCAGGTGTTGGGGGGGCCTGAGATTGTTGTCTGACTTTTTATTAGCTATCTCGTTTCCTCTCAGCTCTTGACATGTTTTTGTCTGGTCGATGTAGAAACAGACACGTGTTTTAACCACTACCTCTTGCGTGACAAGCTCGAAGAACTTATGCTTATATATAAATACGCAGTTGGCATTTATCATAGAGTTGAGAATAACTATCTGTAGGGTCTTTCTACTGTTATTTTTGTTACGCTCTTTGATCTATACCGCTGTATGCCTACGTATTCTTTTTAAATCGATTTTAGACTATTAAATTTAATGGTTGCAATATTATTTCAGCGGTAAATTATTAATTGAACGAAATTGCTTTAAAACTATAATTAATTTTATTAAGTTAATATATTTTAATATCTCTATTCATAGTATTATTGGATTCAAATAGCTTCTAAACCTATTCGCATTACTCTAATTTGTATGTGCATTTACAGACAAGCAAGAGTGTTCCCTTCTTTTAGTAATAGCCATGCATATACACTAATTATTCTTACAAGAGAGGTAAGACAACGAGTGGAACAAAATGGTGGCGTTCATTTGCTATCCGGTTGCGATTGCGGGCGCATACTAGTCGAGGGTATGATCTTGACAATCAGTCCGGCAGAAACTCGGCCATTTCTGTGGCCTATTATCTTTCAGACTGAGGTATTCGTTCTGGGTAGTCCTAGGAGGTCTACGCTCTCAGACCTTGCGACACCTCTTTGGGGTTAAGTAGGTTTATTGCTTACTACCTGAGGCGCTCCGACATGGGAATGCCGTCGGTGCTGGCCAAGCAATTTTTAAAAGGCCAGAGTGCCCCTTTTTTTAGGGGCGCTGGCCTTACTCTCCCTACCTGACGGCCTTGGGCCACATTTTCATGCGATGGGAAGGAAGTGAATACAGCAAATATATGCTTTTTAGCAGCCAGCTTGTTACACTGTATCATGGATTTTCAGGTTGAATACAATCGGCTCGGGCTTTAAGCTGAGATTTGAAACCCGACCGCTTTTTAAGCAGTCGTGTACTCATTCCGCTATAAGCCTCGGTCTTCAATGCTGCGAACTTTAATTACGCACTTCACTTATTAGTTTTTAAAATAAATACAGGATTCTCTCAAAACATGTTTGTAACTCATCATTATCTACTAATTTAAAATAAAGGAACAAAGCAGTTGAACGTTCTAAAAATCGTTTAGATAAAATCTGTTTTATTGTCTAACCTAGCCACCGAAAACGCAATTGCAGGTATTTCGTTTAGGTTAAATTACTGTTTTTGATAAACACTTCCATTTTCCTCATTATATTGTTTGAAATATGTGTTCTACAAAGGCAAAGTACTTATTATACATCATTGTTTTTTCTTAATTAGTTAGATCCTTCTTTCGGAAATTGTATACACATATACGCATATATATATATATATATATATATATATATATATATATATATATATATATATATATATAAAGACATTGACAACATCTTTAGGCACGCATGAAAATGTATTTAAGTGAAATATTTTTGAAAATCGACACCTCGTGCAATTTACATGACAAAATCATTTATTTAATTTTTTTTAGGCTTTCGTTGTAGAACAATTTTGTCAGGCGATAATGTTATATAGATTTTTTCTTCTTCTTTTCTTCTTATGCATTTTGATGGTATTAACCCCGAGCGGTCGAATCACGATAGAAACAGAAGTTCTAAAAGACGTTAGTATAAGTAGAAGTCCGGTCGATGTTATGCGCAGATTAGCACTTTGTGGATAAGAAAATTGACAACATCATGAAAATGTATTTAACTGAAATATTTTTTAAAGTTAACACATCGTGTAATTTACATGTAAAACATGACAGAGTTGTTTTACAACGAAAGCTTGCAACAAAAAAAGCAAAATTAAAATTATTATATATTTATATATAATATTAGACTTCGCTTGCTTATATATGCTTTGTTTTTACTAATTTACGATCATTGAGATTAAATTGGAAGAAGTTGGTTAACATAAAGTAATGAAACGTATAATTAAGATAGAAGGGACGTCTGGGGTTGGTCTGTAGCAAAAATGGAATAGAATATAGTCGGCAAATAAGATAACTGGAGAAATATGATGGGTCGTTTTACGAACAAAGAAACAACTAGCGTCGAATATAAACGCTACTTACTTGTTGGGTGTTTATAGAGAGGTATGGGGCTATAAATTGAATAAACTCTGATATGGGTATATACACGCACATACCGTACTGAGACTATTAGGCGTACTGAGACTATTAAGGTAAGGGTAATATGGGAATACATTAAGGATTACTCGAGGCAACTCCTAATTACGACTGTAAAAATCAATGGGATGAAAGTGATTTGTAAATTTTTAACTAAGAATAATATATAAACCCCCAGCACTATATTTCTGGGGGTAACTGCTCTAACAGTTGGAAGGGGTTTATTCTCTACCAGTTCGTTAAACTAGGCTTGTAACATAGAGTTGGACAACATTTATAGTATTTTATAGTATCTATAAATACATAATAAGAGAATAATTTAAGGGAATTGAGGTTAAGTAGTGAAATAGGGCTGAGAGGTTGGATCTTTATTCAAAGCAATTTCTTCCACTTCATAAACCACCTTGATATTCTCTCTAAATATAGTTCAAATCATTTAACCCATAGTAATTAAGGCAACAATTGCTGACTTCATATTAATTGGCATGTGTAAGTTTTTTATCATCTACCATAGAATAGACAATAAGACTACAGCATGAATAGAAAAATAAATATGAGGCGATAATTATGAATACAGAAAAGAAATACTGATCAACACGTAATATTATATTATATTAAAACGGGAAGCTTAGATATGCAGAATGGTAGTGAACCAAAATGTAATATGCAAGCAGTTAAAAAATTCTTATACGGCTGGACGTATTTTTTCGTGAAATGTTTTTGTTTAATAAAAAGAAATAATGTCGTATTTTCTTAAGATCAAGTCGTTAAACCAGTATATCCGTTGGTCGGCATTCAATATTATTAGAATTTTGCGTAGTTTCTAGAATTTATGAAATAAATATTCATTATTAAAATGTTCAATCAACGTGTAAACGTTACCCATTAGTAAGTAACGGCATCCGACAGAAAATATCTAAAAAAAATTTCTTAATATCATAAAAACTAAAACAACTTTAACAGACATTTGTAATTTTAGTACCATTACAGTTTGAATTGATAGCCCATTGTGAATAGAGCTAATTATATAAGGAATAAACCTAAACATTAGAAAATCTACTTCATTAAACTATTATGAGATTTTTAACAACTTAAGGCAATAAGAAAAAAGTCTCAGTCAAATAAAATACATATTTGTATTTACTCTGCACGTAATTTCGTATTCAGATACAAATTAATAGATACCCACAATATTAATGATGTAAATTATGTAATGATAATTATCTCCGAGTTAATTTAAGTATTTTATAGATAAACAATAATTATCACATTGCTTAAATAGAAGAATAATACAAAAATAATGATAGCTGAATAAGTTGTTAAACATAAAGTATTGGCAAGTATATATGCTGAAACATCTATTTTTACTCACACATTACTGCTACCCGTTTGGAGCTGATTACTTGACCATCGTCTCTCAACTATATGAACTAATCAAAAATAACATTTTTTGCTAAGAGCATAGCAATTCCAAACAATAAATCTCACACGATGGACATGATACAGGCCGTGAATAATTTTGGTAGAAGAATCCACTGGAGAGTAATTCATCATCATCCCTCTGAAGAAGGTGAACGAAGAACTGTCAACAAGAACACATGGATGATGGACCCTCCGAGGTATGATATGACAACGGGTTATTTGGAATAAACATACACTAAATTCTACAACATCAAAACGCGAACATGCCCACATTCTTGAATATTTTGAGCACGGAATGTGGAACATGATTGCTAAACTTAATTTTAAAAAGAAGTATCAAAAATTCAATCCAAAAATAAGTAAGAATAATCAGACTTTAGACAAATAAAAAATTATCCTTCTTTAATAGTACAAGCTGATCAAAACAGTGAACCTTTATAGTATGAGTTTGGAAACTTATAATAATCTGATTTTGAAAGAACTACGTAAGAACTACAAAAATGCTAATGTAAACGACCTCAATAATATTAACTCATCATCTATTGAAAGATGCTCAAAATAAATGTTGATAAGAACATAGAGATTTCTACTTCTTATTTGTGTGTGTGTGTGTGCGTGTGTGTGGAGGGGTGTAATTATGCTATTTATTTATTAGAGTATTGATTTACTCCTCTCCAGGAGTTAGGCACGAAGCCAGTTTTTATCCTACTCCCACAAGTAAGATGTGACCCAAGGTCGGGTCAGGAAAGTGGGGTTTGAAAAGCCAGCGCCCGGGTGGTGAGCACTCTAGCCATTTAAAAATTGCCTGGGCAGCCCCGTCGGCATTCCCCGGTAGAGGCGCCTCAGACAGTAAGCAATAAACTTACCCCTCCCTAAAGAGGGGAGGCAAAGCCTGGGAGGGTGGACCTCCTAGAACTACACACGACATACCCATTGACCGGCGTAAGTCAAGCCCCGAAGGACAAGACAATACCAGTATGGGGTGCAGTATCCATCGGAACAGATACTACACTGTGATAGAGTAGGTATCTAGAAATGTGCAGTTGTGACGTAAGAAATTCTGACTTTCAAGAGAAAGCAGAATTAAGTTCCAATGATTCTACACAATACAAACAGAATAGATCTAAAACTTAGTTAGGGTAAGGGTAGGGTTAGGGTAAGGGTAGGGGTAGGGTTAGTATAAGGGTTAGGTATAGGATTTGGGTAAGGATAGGATAAGCTTAGAGAAGGTTAAGGGTTATTTTTGTGTTACGTTTGGTCAGTATTTAAAAACAAATTGTAAAGAAAACGTCGACTCAGAAATGTTATGTTAGAAAACAAACGCTAAACCTTTTTCTCATATTTTATTAACGTATTATTCATTTTAATCAATTAATGTCGGGTGAAAAATTGAAGAACATGGCAGTTATTGTTTTTTAATGCGTTGAATTCTAGGGAAATGAGTTTATAATAATCTGAGGAGTAAGCCAAAGACGTCATAGTCCTAACTGTTTGATTCGTTTGTGTTTGCTATTCTTTCATTCTGAGAAAATGATGATCTTTATTATGTATTGTCAGACGGAACTTCTTAAATTAAAACGCTAAGATATGTTCTCATTCCTCAAATGCTAGGTCGAATGTAATTGGATTTAGGTTTCGAGTATAAAGTAAATGAAGACACTTACTTGTTATTTAATCCGATATAGGAAGTGGGATTATTTATGTTTACATAAAGATATGTAGTGATAGTATGTAATAGAATTTATGAGCAGTTTTTCGGGGGTGTTTTATTGAATGGTTGGAAGGAAGACGCCATTTTGTATTTGTCTAAGTTTTTTTTCTATAATCGTTCTGGAATTATATTCCCTTAATCCTGATTAGGTGTGTAAGCAGCCAAACAAAGATGCGGAAAAATAATATATTAAGTTGAAGGGAGATACCCTTATTCATGCAGAGAAGTGATAGTGTCCGAATAGTGAAATCAACTAAGGAAAAATGAAACAATTACGGGGGAAGTTAAGCAATATCTCCAATGAAAAAGACGTTCCGGTGATTTATGGGATAGTGTTACTAGTTATTTGTGTGGGAGTAAAAGTTACTGCCACCTCCTCTAAGTATGTTGTTTGTGAAAGTAATTTTTTTTAGGATGTAATGTACGAAATAATATAATTGGATGATAATTTCCGGAAACACGCATCAGTTATTGGCATGACGCCAATGTTTGTCTAACTTTTTTACACGCCAAAAAATTAATTTGTAAATTAATTAAAAAAATCAGTACACAACAAAATTAGTTTATGAATTAATAATTCAATTTTTAAAAATCCCATTATCCCCCTCTCTCTCTCTCTCTCTTTGTCTCTCTCTCTCTCTCTCTCTCTCTCTATATATATATATATATAGCTAGATAGAGAGAGAGAGAGAAGGATATATATATATATATATATATATATATATATATATATATATATATATATATATATATATATATATAAATATATATATATATATATATATATAAATATATATATATATATATATATATATATATATATATATATATATATATATATATATATATATATATAGAGAGAGAGAGAGAGAGAGATAACCATATTTTAAATGAAATAAAATACATATGAAAAAGACTATGCTTTAAATCCCTCCTTACACACACAATAATAACAAAGTGCTTCTTAAGAACACAGAATATTTGTTATGGGAGAAAAAAAAAGAAGAGAGCCCCTCTCTACTTGAACCTGTTATTTGTATCTTCCAACCTCTTTTTCGTGAATTCTCGCTTACTTTATGGGGCCGAAGAGCCGATTTGTTCCTACTAGCTGATTCCTATACAGATCCGGCATGACCGGATCGATGTAACCAGAGCACACCCAATAAATACTGTAATGTATAGATTTTAAATAATATATTTAAAAAAAAATTCTTGTAGGAGTTATAATCGAGAACTTATTGATTATTTCTCAACTAACTTGCAATAGATACTTTATATCCAACGGGGGAACGCTCTTGACTACGAATCAGTGGTGATTTGTGATCGGCAATTAACTTCCTTCACTGAGGATTGCGTTAGCATGAAACATCGATATCTGTAGGTAAATAATAATTAATATTTATTTATAAATATCATTAGACGGTCCCTTTACTAAGGTCGGCCACTCTGAGTGAGTTTAATAACAAGCAGTACTAATAGCTTCATTGCGAGAGCCAACACAGTGTGTTGTTGTAGATCACTTTCGCTCCTCGTTGTAAAAATAGACACCGACTCGGTATTTACAAAGTTACATTCCTCCTGGTAGTTTAACTAATTTTCGGTGACTACGAATCAGTGGCAATTTGTGATCGGGGTTTGGGCCCGCCGACTGTCGGAAATTAACTTCCTGCACTGAAGATTGCGTTAGCATGAAACATCGATGTCTGTAGGTAATAAATAATTAATATTTATTTATTTATAAATAAATAAATATATATATATACATACATATATATATATAGTATAAATTTATATTCATAAAAACATTATTGGTTACATATGTGCATACATGTTTCGGTTGTACTCACCACAGAGAGTCAACCTCTTCAGACCAACAGAAGACAGAGAAGTTAGATGAAAGATGTATGCACAAATTTAACCAATAATAGTTGTATAAATAATAATGTATACATAATAATGTATACTTAAGAACAGCTCTACTTGTAATTGAGCACTTTTTATAAACACTGTAGTTTCAACGGGTGTATACTTACAGAAACTAATACAATACGTGTACCATATATATATATATATATATATATATATATATATATATATGTGTGTGTGTGTGTGTGTGTGTGCAAATATTTTGAAGTTAATAAATACTACAACAATCATATATGTTGCTCATAATTTGTTATATTTATTTTTAAATTCAAAATTACTTAAAGTTGAAATTTGTTGATAATTATGTTTTACAATAGAGTAACAACTTTAGAATACATCGTTACGTCATAGTAGACTCTCTCAGTTCAATTCTCTCTTCGTTCGTTCTCTCTATCTTCTTTCATTATCGTTGTCAGTTTTAATCATTTACTTATATACATTCATCCTACAACTTTACTTAACAATCGCCGTTTTACTTACGTTATTGACCAAACTTCCTATAATCTAAAATATTGAGATGCAGGTAAGGTAAGCGGTATTGCAACCAATGAATTTTGATGATAAACACCTCTAAAGTCATAGAAATAGATAGATGTATATGCACGGGTAGTACTTTCATTTTTATTCGAAACATTTCCAAATTGTGATATTTCTATTTAAAATGATCAATCTATTTAATTGCCTATATGTAACGGCGAGTCACTTGTTTTTAATTTAAAACATTTTTACAGTTTCTTCACAGTTTCTATTTAAAATTCAAACTGACCATAATCGGTTAAAGGAAAGGAGACTTCAGCAGAATGTCCCTTATAAATTCCTTAAATAGAAAACTTATATTCAATCTCTGTATAAAACGAATTTGGTTCTAATTACTTTGTCCATTTGTTTATATTATTTAACCATTTTTATCTATACATGTTTTTGGATATACATGCAGTGAAACACAGTTTTACTATGTTTTGTTGTTAAGTAATTTGGCTAGGTGTAAAATGTAATATTTGTTATGATATTACATTTCATATATTCTGTTTTCGGTCAGCGAAGGAAAAATCTTTCTTGACTGATAAAATTTTATTTTTATCCGAATCCAGACTGTTTATTTTGAGGTGAGCTTGATTTATCACAAATTAGAAACTGACCTTGTGCTTTACTTTTTCTTCGTGGGGAAGTAATTAAATAGGGAATTACATATTTTTTTAATAAAAAGTAATTTAAATTTGTAACAATGGAATTATTTGGGCGCTTGAAAAAAATTGGAATTTTCCAAACTCATAACACGCCCATTGTTGAGAAGAGGAATAGAGTGGAACAAATGAATGTAAAAAAAAAAAATAAATATTCATTCAAATTTTTTTTAAATCAAGGAAGGAAATGTGAGTGAAAAAGACAAAGTTCCATGATAATTAATGTTTACTTTGTTTATGTTAGAGGAAATACAAGTTCACGTTTCCCAATGTAAAATCCGTGCAAATAAAGCATTGAAACACGGGTTTAATCAGTTTAATACTTTGGGTACTTAAAGACTGACGTCATCTAAACGTCAAAATGTTTAGCTTTAACGCTAAAATTCTGCGCTTTATTGAGACATTGTTCCTTAAACAAAGAACTTTAAGGGCGATGCTATCATCTGCCACACTTTACCCGCTTCCCACTGCTGAAAGATGAGACACGAAGTTAGTCTTATTTTAGGATAATTAAGCTCTTTCAAATGGGGTACTCTTAAAAAGTGCAAAAATAGCCGGGAACAGATTTATTTACATTCCCGGTAGCTGCGCTCTATGTGATTACCAATAAAACAACGTCCACCAGAAGGAGGAGGTAATTCCCAGGAGGGAGCACCCATGTACACAATCCTACCATACCGCATCTTGACATATGTGTACTAGAGACGATTGATTATTGTTAATAAGATAATAGCTGCTTGTGGCATTCGATGTGGTATCAAATTAAATTAATGTAGAAAATGTAATGTGTTTAACAAATAGAATATGTGTTTATAACAGTCCTACACCCACATGTTGTTACTAAATATCTAAGTGACAGCAAAGGCACTTCTGTCTGTGTAGAAAATGCTCCTCCCTCTCCTCTGATATGAATGAGTAAAAAGAAATGATAGATTAAGTATGTATTCTATAAGATCGATTTGAAATCATTTTAATTAGAAACATGGCCAATTACGCTGAAACAGTATTTTATGGGAAGCGTTAACGCGCAAAGTTAGCTTTAAATATATATATATATATATATATATATATATATATATATATATATATATCCAATATATACCCAATTTCTTAAAATATTACCTGTTAGAATCTCCCCCTTACTTCTTTCCTTTGTCTGCTATACGCTTATCTCGTCTCCACTCCCCTCCATCTCATCCATCCCCAAACTTCCTGTTGTTGTTGAGTTATTGACATTTGAGCAGATTGATTCCACAAATGCCTGACGAGTGTTACGCTTATTTCAAGCGTTTATGAAACACAACATATTATGTAGCTAATTGGAATAAAAACATCAACTAAATATATATATATATATATATATATATATATATATATATATATATATATATATACGTATATATATATATTATTTCATGTACGTTGATAAAATGTTATAATGATATAATTTGTATGTATCAATTTTCAGTATTTACTTCAACAGTGCTCGATACGTGAGTAAAGCAAGGTAGTAATTTATAAAAATATATTTATGAAAATTAACTACGCAGAGGCTGCCGCATTTTAGCCTGACGATTCACTCTGGGGATGAAACGCAGAAGCCTCTGTGCAGCTTAATTGCCATACATATATTTTTATACCTTACTATATATATATATATATATATATATATATGTATATATATGTACATCTATGTATATGTATATATATGTACATATATATATATATATATATATATATATATATATATATATATATATATATATATATATATATATATATATATATATATATGTATATATATATATAAGAATTAATGCGATTTTCTACCGTTCATCCAAACTATATTTATATAAAAACAACTGAGGGTTATTCAATTCTTTAATACAACAAATATGTTAAATAGTTTATATATAGTAATCGTAAAACTCTCTAACAGAGCTATGGCTATGCTTCATTTTTATATTTATTCCATTAACAATCTCTAATAGATTCATATTCTGTACCATATATTTGTAATTTTATTTTTTGGTTAAATTCATATATAAAGCGATACTTTTTGATATCCATATTATTATTATTATTGGTAGTAACAATATGAATTACAACGATTTAACGAAAAGTGGATTGGTTTCTAAATAATCACATTCGGTTGGATTATTTCAAGTTCAAATGACAACTTCCGGTTAAGTTAACGCACGAGTATATTTACACACACCGACAATTTTGATTATTTTCGAATAATTTATTTACAAAAATAAACTCTGCGTTAAACGCAATGGCTAACAAAGGTATTACATTAATAATTAAGTAGATAGGTTTAATTTTAAATTAAATTGTGATAGTGGTAGTGGTGCATGGGGTGGCTATGATGATGATGATGATGATGATAATGATGGTGATGATGATGACGATGATGATGATATTTGCAATGAGAAAAAAGAAGAGACTATTCCACCCATCTTGCTAAATTACAAGAAAAATGCATTCATGTTTTTGAAAAATCTCTATAATTAAATTATTTATTAAATGTATTCTAAATGAAGAATTGAGAAAATACAAATTAAAAATTACAAATTACATAGAAACTATAAAATTGTTTTAGTCAACCAATCGACGTTCTGCTCATTCGTTTATTCATTTCCTTTTATCGCCAGGTTTAAGTAGGAATCATTTTCATGTCATGCTCATGCAAAATTCAAATCCTTATACTCTGAATATCGAAATGACTACATGAATCTGTTAAACATATATATTTCTGTTTTACTTTCTTAATGATGATGATGATGACGAATGACTTTATTCACAGTGAATGACTTTATTCACATTTTATTAAATGTGAATAAAGTCATTCACTGTAAATTTTCTTCAACATTGGAATATATCTAATAACTAATTAAAGCCATATTTTTGTTGATTTTCGAAATATCACCAACATATGAAATAGAAAATTGTTTTTACAGCTTTTGTATGGAAAGTTACAGCAAGAATAAGTGCTACGTTTCGGGTTGATAATTGTTCAGTAATATATATATATATATATATATATCAAGTGTGGAATTTTCATTCTACGCTATCCACGTAGTCGGGTGGTACCGGCATATCAACATAATCGTCGATAAAATAAAGACGAATTTCAACTTGACTGTGATAAATATGTCTTAATCAAGAAATAATGAACGAAAAAAGAAGAGAAAAAATGCTTATGCCTTTGAAAAAGGTGTATATCACCGACAGTGCTCAAGGTTTTAGAATAAATAAATAATTTATTTTAAAACACATATAAATACGTATAAAGACATATAAAGGCTATATGTTTAACAGATTCATTATAATATCTAATTATTCGTTTCAGTTTAGATTTGATTATGTTTCGATTGTCTTTTAAAGATAAATTTAATTTCTAAAAACATATTTTTGCGTCTGAAAATGAATATTAAATTCGAAACAGTCTTGATGGCCACTGAAAAAACATAAATACAATAAGATTTAGAATTTTAAGAAATTAATTTAAAATTATCTTGAAAGATAAATATCAGTGTTCTAGAATAATTTCAAAGATAATTAGTAGCTAAAGTCGTCAGATACTGAATTTACTTACAAAAAATTATCACATGTTACTTAAAATTGCATAAGTATCTTAAAAATAAAATAGACATTATGAGTCAGGCATTTCAAGAGATTTAATTAAACATACATCGATATTTAAGTAAGTATAGAAGTCTATAATGTCAATAATATTTAATTTTATCATTTTTAATTTCACATAGAATATATGGTTATAATAGATTGAATCAGTTAATGTTATGTACCATTATGGATGTTTTATATATTGTCTGTCGCCTACATCTTTCTGGTTTTCTTTGCTTTCAGATCGTCTGAATTCCTCGATTTTTCTATCTGGTTTGTAACTCGTTTACGAAAAAATAAATATTTAAATAATAAAAAAGAATTGATTAAACACTTTAGCAATTACGTTATTTGCTATATACGTTTAAACGTGGCGTAACGATAATTAAATCTCTTTTTAATTTAAAACGAAATGTGCATTCTACGCGAAAACAAGTAAATTTAATTGGATGACTAAACTGACAAAATAAGTATTGACGTCGAACGCAAATCTCGTCTGTTTATATACTAAGTTTTTCCCCGTAGAATTCGATGTAAAACTCTTACAAAATTTAGTCTGAAATTTAATATTTTTTTCGAAACTGCCCACTGCCTTATGATTATCAATATTATTTATTTTAATACTCGAGAAAAAGAATTCTTCCACTGATGACTGCACTGTAATACTATTATAAAATCGCGTTGAAAAAGTTACAAGTAACATGTTATTATGAGATTATTATAATGAATTCATAGGATCATTTCATTTTTCTCATTGAAATGATTATATCGTTGATTCCATAAGTGTTTTTTTTTCTTCGAGTTATATTGATTTTAATACATAAAATTTAGAGGGCATTCCGTAACATATAACCACTATATTAATGAGAAAAATGTATTGTTAACATATACGGTGCTTTACTTTCATCGAAAATGTAAGAACACATTTGGTTTTGAGTACCTTGACAAATAAGTTTATTAAAGCTTTTATTTTATAGAAAACACAACAGGTTTATCAAGTATAATTATAAAATAATAGAGTTAATGATAATTAATTAATAAATACTGAAAACTTCATTAGATTGGATGGATTAACTGAATGTTGATGATTGTTTTATTAAGGTAGGGTTAACTTCTTCATTTTTATGCGATCGGCTATTATTTTGCCGATACCTAAATTTTACAAGAACCTATATCAAGAATCCATTATCTTATTTTAATCAACATCCAATACAAGATTTTTATTCTATAAAATAAAAAATTGTAAAGCTTAAAAAGTATAAAGATCGAAATCAAAAGTAAAGGAAGCTTGCTTCATTAGTTTATAATGACTCAGTATGCAATTTAAAGAAAAGCATATATATATGTATATATATATATATATATATATATATATATATATATATTATACCAATTTTCTAATGGAAAAGTTTAAAAACGTATTTTAAAATTCTCCTAAATCGGATGTTTCTTAATTTTTACAAACAACAAGCGCCTTCTTTTTACCAACCCTTTTGCATAAAACTGAATATTAACAGCATTTTGAACAATTACTCCTGTTTTCCAAAATATATATGATTGTTTAATTAGTTTAACTGATGAATCATGTACATATTAATCAAAGAAATATATGAACAGATAAAATATCTAACTTAATATATATATATATATATATATATATATATATATATATATATATATACATATATGTGTATACATATACTACCTACACATGCTCATATATGTGTATATATATATACATATATATATGTATCTCTCTACACACAGAACACAAACACACACACACGAACACACACACACACACACATATTTATATATATATATATATATATATATATATATATATATATATATTAGAGTCATATGGACAGGTATACTTTGTGTGCCGACAAATATGTGTTAATGAAACAAAAACAATTTAAAGTAACTGCCTGTTTATCATTTTGTTTCCGGTATTTTGCTGGACATTTAGATGCACTTATTAGCATATTATTTTAAATATTTCCCCATTAAGCTATAATATACTGAGATTCGTCCCTTTGTATTAGTCATATATATAAAATTAACGATTTGGTTTAAATTCATAACTTAGTTTCACACGCATACCTTTCTTAAAGACAGGTGTTTGCTTAAACCGACTTTATTTCTATATTTGTTTTAATATAACTATATGGCACTTCATATATATATATAAGAATATATACAAATATATATATATATATAATCGAAATTATTATCGGAATGATTATCGGAATAAGGAAAATCTTAGCCAAATGTCGAATTCCAAAGAATGATTTATTTTATTTCATTTGTTCTGATTGAAACCTGAATATTCTATTGCTTGTAAACATGATTAAATTATCATACATTTATATATATATATATATATATATATATATATATATATATATATATTGATTTTAAACTACAAGTAAAACAAACATTATATATCATTGTATAGAATGTAGGTAAAAATAGCACCGGAAAAAAGGACACAGTAAAATTGCACAGGTAAAATTGATACGCGTGGATAAATATTATAAAAATGGCACAAGTAAACAAAAATATAGATCAAAATATCACAATAGAATTATTAAAAATATGGATACACTACATAAAAAAGAAAATATTAAAAACTGTGTTTAATTATAAAGAAAATTATATATTCATTTAAAAGTAGATTAAATCTCCCCGCTAAATAACCCTAAAAGAAATGTAATTCTACTTTGATGGGCGATTAGGGCATTTTAGAATCTGCATCGGAATCGATAATTGTATCGGAATCAGGAACTTACAACGGAATCGGATAATGTGTCT
This sequence comes from Sepiola atlantica, assembly GCA_963556195.1. Classification (NCBI taxonomy): domain Eukaryota; kingdom Metazoa; phylum Mollusca; class Cephalopoda; order Sepiida; family Sepiolidae; genus Sepiola; species Sepiola atlantica. The sequence goes on along the minus strand of OY744522.1, from coordinate 181,166,351 downwards.
GAATCGGGAAAAAATATTTTAATCGTAGCATCTCTAATATATATATATATATATATATATATATATATATATATATATATATATATATATATATAATTATAAGAAGTGGTATTTGAAGGCGATTGCAATAACGTTTTGTCGAAAACCCGTAAATACAAGGCGAGGTAAATAGAACAACCCACAATATTAATTAAAACGTTTCAATAATTTTCGATAATAAATGTTATGTGTCGAACTTTGATACATGTTATTGGCTTATTGAAATCTAAATGTATGCCTCACCTTTATTAAGAGAGGAAAACTATGTGAAAATCTCGGGTCAGATGTATTTTGCCCGGAAGTCGGGGATCAATGGGGCATTGTTGTGACAAATAGAGAAAGTAAATAGCAAGTCCAACACCCTCGCTGTCTAAAATAAATCCGGAAAGAAACCCTTGACTCACTTTCCATACTATCTATTCATCTTTCTGTTTTTATTCCCTTTTCTTTCTATACTGATTAATACGTTTTTTCATTTATTTTTCTTTTCTTTAACTTTCTATTTTGAGACGTCATCTATATGTATTTCTATGTCTTTTGAGGAACTTCACGGACAGAGAGGTAATTTTATATGAATATTAATGCGAACACTAGCAAAGCGTAATACCGTATGCTTACGTCTCATAAGGTGAAGTCTCATGCAGTTGTAAAACAAGGGTTGAACTCAAAGAGGGCAGGCTATTCATGACTTACTGAAACCTGTTTGCAAATGAGTAGCCAAAAACGGTTTGTATAAATAAATAACGTTATACCTACTAAACAATACTATTTCTTATTTAAGACTTTTATATAAACACAGTAAAGATTCACTGGATGTTTACCCCGTAAACTTTCCTGTATTACAATATATATATATATATATATATATATATATATATATATATATATATATATATATATATATATATATATATTCTGCTCGACCTTTGCTCAAATCTATTCATAAAGATGTTCTCCCACCCCAACATATCAGTAATATTATTTATCAATTTAAATGTCGGTGCGATGCCGTATACGTGGGAAGAACGGTGCAAAGATTTGAATCCAGAATCAAACAACACATCCCCCTGCCAGGGCCGACTAAATAATTTAAATAATTTAGTCAATACATCCGGGTTTGCTAGTGCTGACCATCTTATAAATAGCGCCGAATGTGCGTCAACGTACACTAGTGACTGGTTTTCTGTCATAAGTAGATCGCATTCTCTATTCCACCTTAAAGTCCTGGAAGCCATATATATCAGGCAACCAAATCCTCCCTTTGTAAACAAAAGGAGTGGCTTTTAGGACTTAATGTGATCAACTTGTGAATCTCCTCCCCATATTTTTTTTTCATATTTTTTTTTTCTCCTAAACTTGTCACAAGTTTTCATTAAAATTTCATGGTTTTAGGCGTATTTAATTACTTCCACGTTAATACTCTGATGAGTGTGGACGAAAGCCGGACCAGTAAATTAATTAATTTCTTATTAATCGTTTCCGCTCGTTTTTATAATTGTTTAATCTCATTCTACCCTCCAAAAAATGTCCCAAACGTCCGTATTCCTCGCCGTTATTAAATTGTGTCCCACGAAAAATTTATTTAAATATATATATATATATATATATATATATATATATATATATAAATAGAGAGAGAGAGAGATAGAGAGAGAGAGAAAGAGAGAGAGAATAGTATTTTGATTGAAGACTTGTTGAGAATTGTAATAAATGTAGTAGAACGGTGGAGACAATGCAGACGCCTGATTGATAAGAAGCTGGAAAGAACAAAAAAATGATCAATCGAATGGGAGGACTTCCTATTAATTTTTCTTTTCAGCAAGTGTAGTTTTACCTGTGTATTCTGTCTGGGTGCTGATTAAGAATCATTTGATATTTCAGGAAATCATCCCTTTGTAAAAAAAATAGACACAAAAGAAAAGTTCAACTGTCTGGAATTCGCCAAAATGGATGCCAGAGAGTAAGGCATGGGCAAAACGGTCCCTGAGAAAATAGTAAATTAATAGATTTTAAATTTCCTGAAATTATGTTCTGTATATATATATATATGGTGTTCAAAAATAAGTGTGTAATATAAAATTAATTAATTGGGTATTATATGGTTAGTAATTCACGTTTTGTTGTAATAATATGCTTTTATTTGTTTGTGTATTTTTCGTTTTTTTCATATTTTTGTTTTTAATATAAAGTAATTAATTAAATATTTTTATTACATTTTCTTTGGTTATTTGCTAATATTCAAGAAATGCTATTATTTCTAGTTTTTCTTGGATTAAATAATCGAATTAATAAAATGTGTTACTAATTATAGGCATTTATATATTAAGCGTAGACTTGTTAAATTTAGAGTTTAACCGTAGAACAAAACCGGTAAAAGGGGTATAACTGTGACTGATACTTAATTAGATCTTAAATGAGAATTAATTCATAGATTCAATTGATAGAAGGAGATGTATTATTTATTTATTCATATATATGTGTATCATTATTATTTTTATTATGTACTATTAACTTTTTGTATATTTATATGGATTTAGATGTAGGGTAATATTTTATATGTATTTAGATGGGGGTAAATTGATTAATTACTTAATAATACAGCGTATGGAGTGAATCATTTTTGTGAGATAGTAGGAGAAGATTGATTATAGTTGTTGGTTGTTAGGTGTTGTTATTCCTTCGGTGGCCGAGGGTGTATTGAGATAAATATTTATATGGGGGGACTACTTGATTATTCGTGGGCAGTTGTGGCACAATGGCACAATGTAGAAGTTAACCAGCAATTAATTGAAGGGGGTGAGTGAAAGGTTAAATTGGAATACAATGGAGTGTTAGATACGAGGGTTGGTCAGTTGGTGAGAGGGTACATTATAGAATGAAGGGTGCGTAGAGCTCGTGAGGTTGGTTTAGTGAAGGGGTTAATCTAGAGATAAGGCTCTCCAATATTTCTGATAGAGGCAAGGCTGGAGACGCGGATGGTTATACAAAAGTACATATATAAAAAACATTGATATAGACAAAATTAGAACAGTGTTTATATCATTTCTAAGAATTCAAACACAACGATTATTTGGCGTAGGATCGTTTCCAAGACAATTTTCAAAATAAAATGTTGTATTATACTTTTCATGACTTCACTATCTACTTCCATTAAATATCACGTAGATAATGATTTAGGAAATTACATAACATGTCAGAAGTATCTGAATAGAAAATACCCAGTATGTATTTGAGATATTACCCCCTATTACGTAACCTTCTATTACTTCAGCAATAAGTTTAAAGATGAATAATGAAAATGCATACGAAAAAACAAATTAAATTTTAACATAATTTAAGTATTAAAATTACAGAAGGAAGCAGGAAGAAAAATATAATAAAATAAAATAAAATGGAATAAAATAAAATATAAACAAAATATAATGAAATGAAATAAAATGAAATAAAATAAAATATGAACAAAATATAATAAAATAAAATAAAATAAAAACAAATATTAAAAATATGAGAAAAAATAAAATCCAGAAACACAGAGGAGATAAAAAGATATTCAACAATCATTACAGAGAATAAAATATAATAATAATAGCAACAATAATAATAATAACAACAATAATAATAACAACAATAATAATAATACCATAAAATAATAATAAATAAATGAATAAATTACATTAATAAATAAATAAATTAGAGAAAAATGAAAGAAAATTATAAACTAAAATAGAGTAGAGTTTAAATAAAGAAAAATAAAATAATTAGAAGATAAGTAGTTGATAATTGAGTATATATATATATATATATATATATATATATATATATATATATATATATATGTAAAGGCTAACAACATTGATTTATTATTTTGTTATTTTATCATTATGATAAAATAACAAAATAATAAATCAATGTTGAAAAAAACTTTTTACAAATGTCTTACTCCTTTACATATACACTTTTCTCTCGTTGGAACTGCTGTAATACTGCACTCCCCTCTATATGTATGTATATCTACATATATATATATATATATATATATATATATATATATATATATATATATATATGTAAATATAGGAGTTGGTTAGACTATTTGTGTATTTATTCTTTCTTCTCTCCATTTTTATCATTCATAATCCATTTATTTCTTCCATCGCTCTCTTCTTTTCTCTCCTTTTTTCTTATTTTTCTCACATCTTTTTAGTATTTATTGTTTTCTTTTTATTTTGAATTTTTAACCCCGTGTTTTGACTGTAAGTGAATTAACTTTTCTTTCGTTTCGTTCATTCTATTCCTTTTTCCCCTTCTTGCCTTTTTCTTTCTCGTGTTCTATTTTCATTCATTCTTCCACCATTTTCTTCTTTTTTCATTTCTTTTGTCCCTGCCTGTTTACTCCAACTCGGGGCAGATTTTGAAAACTTCAATTCTGCACTATCAATTTTTCTTTTTTTTTATGCTGACGTTCAATTCTAACCGTGGGTTCTCTCCGTGCAACAACTAAAAGAAAATAAAAGAAGCAAAAATAAAAATAAAATATTTATTTCCTCCCGTCTAGGGTTTTTTGTTTACTTCCAAACATCCAATCCCAGACCCCCCCACCTCCACCCGCCATGGACGCCCCGCACGCCACGGACGCCTCTTCATCGTCCCAACGTCTTCCCGTTCGCTCTCAGTCGCGGGCCCAACCTTAAATAAACCTCACTAACAACTTCTGCTGGGTCATCTTAACCAGTATTTTTTTTTGCTTTCTTTGAAATGAAAGAATGGAAGAATTGGCGAGGAATTTCTGTGGCAGGGACGAATATTCACAACTGATGACATGCGCACAAATGTGCACGCAAACACTTCCGGTGGGTTGTTAATTCACAATATAAATACCTTCCGCTAACTCGTCACTATGCGAGACTGTAAGAGTTTTTTTTTTGCGGGGGGGGGGGGGGGAGTTCTTCGGAGAGTGGGGAGGTATGTTTTTTTATTTTTATTTAATTTTTATTTTTATTTTTTCTATTCTATCTCTACAAAATAATTATCTGTCGTATTATGTTATCCAATTGATTTCTTTCATTCATGACGTAGCATCTCTATTAAGCTTTACTCTCCCTCTCTCTCTTTCTCACTCTCTCTGTCTCACTGTGTGTATATATATATATATATATATATATATATATATATATATATATATATAGTATAACTTTTTATTCATACAAACCTTATTGGTTACATATGTGCATACATATTTCAGTTGTACTCTTCACAGAGAGCCAACCTCTTCAGACCAAAGAAAACAGAGAAGTGAGATGGATTTGGAAAACTTTCCCTTTAAATAAATCTTTTTCGGGGATGATATTTTTTTATAATTTAGTATCGGGTTACATTCTTTACTTGTTAACTCTTTCAATTAGTTTCTTTTTTGATCATTTTTATTACTTGCCTTCTAATTGTTTTTATTTTTTCTATTGTTTTATTACCCACTTAGCCTGACTTATTTTCTTCTCTATTTAAAATTTCAAAGTTTTAATCTATTTACAAACATATATATATATATATATATATATATATATATATATATATATATATATATATATATATATATATATATGTGTGTGTGTGTGTGTGTGTGTGTGTGCGAGATAGAGAAAGAGAGAGAGAAGAGAGAGAGAGAGAGAGATAGAGAAAGATTTATGGATCTACAAAAAACTGTTTCGCCTTATCACGGTTATTCCGTGTGCCTTGATATGGCGAATGTTACAGACTAAGGTACAAAACCCGACTGTTTTGACAGTAGTCAGGAAATTTTAACATCACGCTATTTATCTCGCGACGAAATTAAAAGAAATTATATATATTTTATATATTCTGTTATATGTGTTTACATTACTGAGAGTCTATAGAACTCAGTTATGCGAATAGCGATATGTTACACTGTAGAAACTTTAAATATTTAGGTGATAAAAATCGTACATATTGCTAGAGCGTCTTGGTCCGATGGTAACACGCTGGACTATAGACATCAATATCGAAGGTTCGATCTCTGTGTAAGTTAGCAATGCTGGTGACCGCTGTGAGCCAGAAACACGTATCAATGGATTACCTTTATGTACGTATGAAATAAATAATTAAAAAATATATATATATATATATGTATATTTCGGCAGCAAGTCATTTATTATACATGTGTCATTGAAGACCACGGAGTTTTCTTTCTTTGCTATCTTTCTGGTTAATTTCTCGACGCGGCGAGCGATTCGTCGGTTTCCGGTGTCAATTAGTGGATTATGGTGCCTAACGTTGTATCTCTGGCCATTTCTCTAGCGCTTTCCGTCTAGCAACAGTCTTCAAAAATAAAAATAAAAATAAAAATAAATTAATTAATTAATAAGTAAGTAAATAAAAGAATAAAGATATATATATATATATATATATATATATATATATATATATATATATATATATATATGTAAATTAATAGATATAACCAAAAATAAAACAATAAATACGGCTCTTTACTAATAATAAAACACAGCCTCCTGAAGACGAATCGCTCGTCGCGTCGAGAAATAAACCAGAAAGATAGCAAAGAAAGAAAACTCCGTGGTCTTCAATGACACATGTATAATATATATATATATATATATATATATATATATATATATATATATATATATATATATATATATATATATATATATATATTTCACTTTGCATTTATGTTGGTGTCCTAAGTTCATTGTGCTGAGGAAGACTCATACTGTTAATCATATATATATATATATACATATTTGTCGCTCCTTAATTATTAGTAGAGCACTTTAGTAGTAGTGCAAATACAGCGTGACGTCATTTGCTTTATAATTCATCATTCCTTAATATAAGTAGAATGCCTGTGTCGTCATCGCCGCTTATAAATGTATTTAATCTACCACAGTTTATCAGCCGTTCAGATATTGGCCGCGAGGTTTAAGACGTTTGGGTTGGAGTTGAAAAATACTTATAATCCAGGGTTTCGAATCGTGTGACCAGTAGTGAATAGTCAAACTTCTACGCTGAAGAGTCTTGATTGAAAAAAGATGAAACGTATACGTCCGTAGATAATAAACAACAACAAATATTTTCATATATATATATATATTAATGCAATGTGATATATATATATATATATATATATATATATATATATATATATATATATATCACAGTGCATTAATATATATATATATATATATATATATATATATAGTAAGCTATGAATATATATTTATGGCAGTTATGCTACACAAAGGTTCCCGCGTTTCATTTCCGGGGGGAATTGTCAGGCTATATATATATATATATATATATGATTAACTTGTTACAAATATCCAGGGGGTATAAATCCGAAGGAAGTTGAAACCGGGTTTATGACAGTGCTCAATGAAAATTCAGAGCAATATATATATATATATATATATATATATATATATATATACATATATATATATATATATATATATATATATATTTGCTAAGGTATATTTCAAAGTTTAAGGAAAAGTGTTTCCCTCACAGACACGGTATAACTATCTCAACTCATGAGAAGTCTAACAGTAATGTGTCGTTATGATCCGATATTTTAATATGGAAATAACAGCAAAATTGATTTGGCTTATTTCAGGAGTAGTTAAACATCTCATATTTTTTATTGCATTAAATAATATTATGAGTTCTATTGAAATGAAGGAGAAATTAATCTATAAGATTTTATATTATCTGGATGTTCCCACATCAGTGAAAATTTATACTATTTTTTCATCTTTTATTTTAACCTTTTTTTAAACATCAGGAATTGACGAATTTAACTTTACAAAAAAAATAACTAAACATTATATATTAAAGAAATAATTTCTTTAGTTATCTACATTCACAACGATGAATTTCAGTTCCACATAAGGGTGACTACAAACATTATTATAAACATCATTTTTTAATGAAAAATTCAAAGCATTCCGAATCTCTATCAAATTTATAATGTTAACGTGACAATGATTTCATGAAAAAATTGAATATCCGAATAACTAAGCCGTACATTCGAAATTCAGTTTGTAGCCTTAAAATTTTCAATATTTAAGTAATTTCATCTAGATCGCTAATAATTAATCAAGAAGGGTTTTTTATTGATCTAATAATTATTTCATTGAACAAACTTTCCAAAAATAGAAATACTTTATTACAAGAAATGAAGAGAAATAAAAAGAGGGGAGGAGAGAAACAAAACTCGAACTTAAAAGCGGTAGCCACATCTTACGAGATGTAAATCATATATATATATATATATATATATATATATATATATATATAACCTCCGAACACCGTTTCGTAAGATCACTCTATCTGCCTGGTAAATAGCAGCTTGTCGCTATTTACAGTTAAAGTTACTCTATATTAACTAACTAATTGACGATGGCCGTTTGGATATGATCACCGACTACGAATCAGTGGCGATTTGTGTTCGGGGTTCGCGACTACCGACCGTCGGGAATGAGTTCCTAGACTGAAGATTGCGTTAGCATGAAACATCGGTGTCTCTAGGTATTTTAATAATTAATATTTATTTATAAAAATATTATTGTATATATATATATCTACAATAATATTTTTATATATATAAACTTTCTTTTGCTTATTTACGCCGACGTCTCAGGCTTCCACTATCATCAGTGTAGGATGATATTTTTTATGGTACGAACCCAAGTACATAATGACCCAAGACTCCCCAAGCTAGCAAAAAAAGACCACGTAAAGAAATGGAATTAAACCATATTTGTGCCAGAAAGTGGATTATCTAGAGAGTATTCCTGGAACGTTATCGGAACATACCATATAGATTCGTGACATTCTATTTTTAACTCCCCGGACACTACTCAACTTCAATTCCGTAATGGGCTAATAACATTATTTATTTAAGTAAACATTACCTTATTGTTATCGATGTACACCGGCGTCTCAAGCTTCCGCTCTCATCAGTGCAAGAGATGATAATGTCAGACAGTCGAAAGACTCGAACCCAGTAACAGAACCAGCCTAGACTCTGCAAGCAAGCGCCTTTATCAAATAGCCACGAGAAAGGGAATCACATTTGATGTATGCCAATCAGGCCCAGACAGTGGACCATCTAGAGAGTGTTTAACGAACGTTGTCGGAACACGCCATATAGCTTCGTAGCAGTCTATTCGTTACTCCCAAACAGTATCCAATTTCAATTTATTAAAAATGCTTATAACAACATTTGTTTAAGTAAACATCCACTTATCTTTACCTACGTACGCCAGCGTCTCAATATTCCGCTATCATCAGTGTAGGAGAGGATGATTTCATACGGTCGCAAGACTCGAACACAATTACAGAATCACCATAGACTCCGCTCGCAAGCGCTCTTACCAAAATGGACACGAGCAGTTACAACGCAAAAAAAAAAAAAATTAGATTATATGCATGCCAAGCAGGCACATCCAGTTGATTATTGAGAGAGTGTTCAATAGATAATAAAAAAAAAAACAAAGCAGAATGCCTTCTTATATATATATATATATATATATATATATATATATATATATATATATATAAACAAGGTTTATGTAGTTTGCTTAAAGCATTGTTTACTTGTATATAGAAATATAATACTTAGAAGACAATACAATGCAGAGGTGTTACGGATAGACTCGAGTTGGAGCAAAATAAGACATATAATGGTGGAACGTGTTAAATAGTTTCACCTTTAATACAATCTATACAAACACACACAGACACACACACATATATATCTATGTATATATATATATATATATATATATATATATATATATATATGTTTATTTATTTAGTTTTTCACAAACACACATATATATGTCTATCTACACAATGTTACAATGTTATGTAATTCCTGTATTAAGATGGTTTTGTGGAAACTCCGTATGATATAATATTTTGGGAACTATTGCTTCTTCAGAACCGTGCTCAACTCAACTTTAAGCGTGCATATTGTGTAACATTGTAACATTGTGTAGATAGACATATATATGTATGTTTGTGAATATATATATATATATATATATATATATATATATATATATATATGTGTGTGTGTGTGGGGTGTGTGGGGGTTTGTATGTATACATTGTATTAAGGGTGAAACTATTTAACTAGTCTCCGCCATCATATATCTTATTTACTCCAACTGATGTCTATCCGTCACGCCTCTGCATTGTATTGCCTTCTAAGTGTCACATTTATATATATATATATATATATATATATATATATATATATATATATATATATATATATGTTGTTATAATATAAAATGAAATAATAAAATATGGTGTCAATCAAATGTCAAATTCAAAGTTCAAGCAAAGTATCTTAACGTCCTTAGTTCATGAGTTTTCAAAGATAAATCATCTCCTCAGAGGACCATTACCATAGTGACATCACCACAGGCAAAAAAAGTTACTCTTTGAAAATATATAAAAACATATACAGCAATAATTTATATTTATATATATATATATATATATATATATATATATATATATATATATATATATATATATATATATTATCAGGCAGTATTCATTTTTTATTATTTAAGTTTTCTAAGTATCACTAGCACTTTCTATACTTCCTCGAATAATCTTAATATGACCAATAAAAAAACAATGAACAAAAAGGCTAGAGAAAAGTAAAGAATTAATCAAAACCTTAAGATATATTTATTAAAACCAAGCAACCAAAAAGAAATAGCATTAAGTATGAAACGAGAAAAAAGAATTTTTAAATATTTCACATAAATACAATTTATCCTCGCGCATCGGAATTTAAATTTCTTAAGTTTTTCTGAACTTGCACATGTTTCTTTCTTTGACGTTTACCGATTCACATATGGCGTTCTCGGCTGTTTTTTAAAATTTGTTTATTTTCTCTTGCATTGTGTATATTGTTTTCGTCACGTGAATGTAATTCGACGAAAAAAAAGTATTTGTGATATTTATAATCGTTCATTATTTTTTATTTTGACACAAAAAGAATTTTTAGAAAAAATAAATAAATAAAAAAGGTATATTCGACTGTTTAATTTTGTTATGTTAAACAATCTTTGCTGAAATAAAAGAATTATGTCTAAATATACACACATTGTATATATATAATATATTAGTGTTTCACATACACACACACACACATATATATATATATATATATATATATATATATATATATATATATATATATATATACTAGAACGCGCGTTGGGTTTCCCATTGAGGTTTAGTTAGATAGTTTGAATTAGTAAAATCGAGTTTTATAAAAATAAAAAGACGCAAGCCAATTTTTTTTTCGTTCTCTGTGTGTTCTCACGTTCCTCTTCCCCCTCGTCTCCAGCTACGATGTAAATAGAGTTGTGATATTTTCTTTTCCTATAATGGACTATACTGATTTTTATAGTTTTATAGTTTGTTTTATTAACTTTGAATGTTAATAAACTAAGAGAGGGAGAGAGCCAGACAGGCAGAAAGGGGGAGAGACAGTATTTATTTACCTCCGCTCCAGGAGGTTAGGCACAAGGCCAATTTTATCTTAGTCCCACAATAAAGATGTGACCCAAGGTCGGGTCGGGAAAGTGGTGTTTGAAAAGCCAGCGCCCGAGGAAGTGAGCACTCTACCCATTAAACATTTCTTGGGCAGCCCCGTCGGCATTCCTCGGTAGGGGCGCCTCAGGCAGTAAGCAATAAACTTACTCATCCTCAAAGAGGGGAGGCAAAGCCTGGGAGGGTGGACCTCCTCGAACTGCACAGGACCGACAGATAGACCGGCATAAATCAAGCCCCGAAGGCCAAGACAATAGTAACCATCGGAACAGATACTACACTTTGATCAGTAGCAGGAGGGATAGACAATGTATGAACTGAAAGTAGGTGAGCGTTATAGACAAACATATAGTAATAGATAGCTCCCTGTGTGAGTCAATTGCAAATTACAACTAATTAGAGGAATAAAAATCGAGTTTTTTCATACAAAACTTAATCTTAGAACTAAGGAATATCTTAACATGTATTTTGTTGTATAAAAATATTAAGGAAAAAACTTTGATTAACTACGCTTTAGTATGTAAATAGATAAAAAGTGTGAGAGAGAGAGAGAGACAGAGAGAGAGAGAGATGAAGGTGAGTGAAATACAGCGTTCCAAATAAGAGCGGAGGTCATACCACATACGGTGAGAGATGGTGAGTGTGGCGTATTTAGATAGTGTCATTTGGTGAGTTAATTCCTAATTACAACTTATTAATACAATTAAATCTAAGTCTTTTTCAAATATAACTTAATCCGAGAACTGAGTAATATTTTTACATTTGTTTCATGTTATTAAAACATATATTTAAAAGACTTAGTGTAACAAACTTTGATTAACTCAGCGTCAGTATCATAGTAACATATACAATAATATATTACATAGATTTTTGGTTGAGTATTTACTTCAACAGTGTGTAATAGATTAGTATAGCTTAGTAGTAGTAGCAGTAGTAGTAGTAGTAGTAGTAGTAGTAGTATAACGATTTACTGAAGCCAAGGGAGTTGCACGGAAACAGTTGTGTTTAATTCCAGAAAGAAATCGTCTGGCTATATGCGTGATGCTTATTTCAGGAATAAAAGACAAATCTTCCTTTGTAGCTCACTTGACGTAAATATTTATACAAAGTATTTTCAGCATCCGAGTTGGGCTGTATTAATTTAAAAGCGCTATGCATTATAGATTATTTACCCCAGCGAACACCAAAGGTGGAGCCATATGTTGTCCTCCACACGCATAATTAAAATGTTAATGATTTTGATTTTAACATATTGATTCTTAACGGTCTTAATCACGTGACCTCCCAAATTTTGAAATTTATTTTCTTCTTTTTTTCTCCCTATTTCATTCTTTCCAAATATGATGTAATGTTAAGAGAGGATTCTAACTCTGCCTGATGAGATCTCAGTTTATAATAACTGTTGATCGATAACATCGACATGCCAGTGTCGCAGATTTTGTACATGTCCGTGTAAATAAAAGTAATCATATGTAAAAGCTCTCTCTCTCTCTCTCTCTCTCTATCTATATATATATATATATATATATATATCTCTCTCTATATATATATATATATATATACATACATACATATATACACACGTACGGCGTCGTTTGGAGGTTATGGCTCCCATTAGCGCAAGAAAATAATTTGTATTGCTTACTACTATTTCGATTGTCTCACTTCCTAAGTGATTAAGATGCAGAAAATTGCATTATTAGTCGCCCTTAACTTTATAGGACGTATTTTTCGTTAATATATATAGTTTTATCATCTTTTTACCTACATAAAAGTAATCCATGCGCCCGTGTTCTTAGCTCACATTGCTTACTTAGACAAGGATCGAACCTTCGATATTGATGTCTATAATCTAGCGGCTTACCATTGGACGAAGACGCCCTGTCTAAAAATATGTACGATTTTCATCACTTAAATATTTAATGTATGTTAATGTAATTATTTTTATTGGTGATTGCAGCGTTCGTTTTTTTTTTTTTGCTTACTACTATTTCGATTGTCTCACTTCCTAAGTAGTTAAGATCCAGAAGAGTGCATTATTAGTCGCCCTTATCTTTATAGAACGTATTTTTCGTTAATATATATATTTTTATTAATTTTATACGTACACACCAACACACACACACACACACACACACATATATATATATATATATATATATATATATATGTGTGTGTGTGTGTGTGTGTGTGTGTTGGTGTGTACGTATAAAATTAATAAAAATATATATATTAACGAAAAATACGTGCGTGTGTATCTCTCTCTTACTCTATCTTTCATTTGTTAATGTTTTTCTTTCCCCTTCCTCTTTTTATATCTTGTGTTCTGGCTATTGGTCTTCTTTATTTCTTCATCTGCTACCTCCCAACAAAATTCACCATACTCTCGTCTCTCTCTTAATTACTGTGTAGGAATTACGTTGGAATTACGTTGGAATTACGTTGGAATTATTATTCTTTATCTATCTTTTTCTCTGGCTTCTTTTTCAGTCGCAACATTTCGCCTTCTTCTTCTATCTTTATCTCCCTTTTATATCTAAGCAAAATACTTCTTACGTAGACTCTGTCAGTTTTTGGCTAAGATCAAAGTGTAGTATCTGGACCGATGGATACTGCACCCCATAGACTGGTATTGTATTGGCCTTCGGGGCTTGATTTATGCCGGTCTATGGGTCGGTCCTGTGCAGTTCTAGGAGGTCTACCCTCTCAGGCTTTGCCTCCTCTCTTTGGGGAGGAATAAGTTTTGTGCTTACTGCCTGAGGCGCCCCTACCGGGAATACTGACGGGGCTGCCCAGGCAATTTTTAATGGCTAGAGTGCTCACTTTGTCGGTGCTGGCTTTTCAAACCGCACTTTCCCGACCCGACCTTGGGTCACATCTTACTTGTGGGAGTAAGATAAAACTGGCCTTGTGCCTAACCTCCTGGAGAGGAGGTAAATAAATACTCTCTTCCTCTGTGTCTTAACATCTGCGCTTAACATCGCCACTTTATTCGCGTTATCTCTCTCTTCTTTCACCGTCTTTCTGTCTCACTACTTCTCTTCCTCTTTCTTTATCTCTCTCTTTCTCTCTCTCACTCTCTCTCTCTCTCTCTCTCTCTCTCTGGCACACACACATACATTCGTCATATATCACATTTGTATTTGCGCAATCCAACCTCTTTCTCTCTCTTTCTCCCATCATATTGTTATATTTCTCTTTTGCTAGTTTTCCATATTTTCTCTTTATTCTTTCGTATATCTCTTTCTTTCACGGTAATTAGAGCACTTGTTTTGTCGTACTGTTCTTGTAAATGTAAACTTTTTTTCATCCAATTCTTTGGTTTAATTTCCTCTTACTTTTACTCAGGGTTTCCTTCTTCTACTTCATCCTTCTTATTTCCATTCATGATTTTTTCATTCATTCATACAGTTTTTTCATTCATTTACCATCTCCGACTCTTACTGAAAAGAAATACACTTAAACATTCTCTCTTTACTTTTTTCTTACCTTCGAAGAAGTCACCCTAATTTTATCTATTTGCTTATTTTACTAAGATTTCATCCCGTAAATACACGCAAAATCCAGTGATTAATGTATTTATCACGCGGGCCGTCGGCAATGAATTCGCCTCGCACTAGGTGTTCCCAGAAGCCGGCTTTGTACGTACACAAGAGAAGCGAATTAAATATCAGTGCCAGGTTTATTTTTACCTTTTATACGCCAGAACCTCCATAACAACCACGTAGTTGCTATAAAACGTATTTATTATACAGACGTACGTATTACTAAAGGTTTATCGTACAGAATATATATAAGTGTGTGCCTTATTTATTCCAACAGGAATACAAGTGTTAGAAATGACCGATCTCTTTACTAAAATGGACATGGGGCATGCTCTTTATGTTAAACCAGAACATTCAGAGCTGACTAAACTTACTTTCTGCACCTCGCTATTTCGATGCCGATCAGAGTTGAATTTTCTATGACTGTGGGATCAGGAGAGCAGAAAATGGACCCTTTTTGATTTTGCCCTGTAATTCTCACATTCATGAGCGATCTTTCTGACAAAGGGAGAAGAATTACTGTTTTCTGAGTCGGAATCTATCAACTTAACAGTAACCGTTGGCTAATTTTTTTACCTTGAAGTAGTATTTTCCCCACTTTACTTCAATGCCTTGTCTGGGGTGATTTCCATCAAATAAATATCATCCCAAATATTGAATTGGATCTCTTTGACAGTACCTCCGACTCATGGTATGCTCCAGCTTTTTCACGTAAACAGATTGAAGCAAGTCATAGGCAGCTGCTTTGGGCGGAACAACAAAAAAAGTAAGTTAATGCATAAAAACTGCGGGCAGAATAAGGACCAGTTGTTCTTTAGTTATGACGTCATTTGATTGGTTTGTTGTAGATCATAGCATAATACTTAAAATGATTGGTTTGTTGTAGATCATAGCATGATACTTAAAATGATTGGTTTGTTGTAGATCATAGCATGATACTTAAAATGATTGGTTTGTTGCAGATCATAGCATGATACTTAAAATGATTGGTTTGTTGTAGATCATAGCATGATACTTAAAATGATTGGTGTGTTGTAGATCATAGCATGATACTTAAAATGATTGGTTTGTTGTAGATCATAGCATGATACTAAAAATGATTGGTTTGTTGTAGATCATAGCATGATACTAAAAATGATTGGTTTGTTGTAGATCATAGCATGATACTTAAGATGATTGGTTTGTTGTAGATCATAGCATGATACTTAAGATGATTGGTTTGTTGTAGATCATAGCATGATACTTAAAATGATTGGTTTGTTGTAGATCATAGCATGATACTTAAAATCATTGGTTTGTTGTAGATCATAGCATGATACTTAAAATCATTGGTTTGTTGTAGATCATAGCATAAGACTTAAAATGACCTAATCAAATTCATAGTTTGACGGTGAAATAGAGTTTACGCAAAATAACTCTATCTTTATTTCCATGAAGGTGCTCGGCTGTGGTGCAGTATTTGATTCTTTATTGTAAGAGATTCATAGCAAAAACTTGTTTTAATAATACAACTAAAAAGGGTTTTCTTTTCTATATCCATATATTTAGTGTTAGGCGGAATTCACATGGACAGAACTTTTTTCACAGGTTCCTCATTCGAGGACCACACTACAGCGGGACTACTTCCAGGCTAATTACAACTTGATCGTCTTCAAATACAATGCCAACGAATTACAATAATCCTCATCCTCGAACGTATCTTGGATTTTATGAGTGAACAACGCAGTAGTGAAAAAATATAGCTTTCAAAAGTGATTATTTTGCATAGTCAAGCTTTTCTGAAATTGCTTATATTGATCTAATTTTAAGAACCTGTACAAATAATATATATATATATATATATATATATATATATATATATATATATATATATATATAGTCAATAAATATATAAAAAATATTATTCAAGTTTAAACTACATTAGCTTATTTTAGATGTTCGTTAGAAGAACTTAAATCCTTATACCCGGGAAATTCATAGTAATAAATATAGTCATCTTTAGAGGGAAACTACTTGTAGGTTACTGAAATAGTCTGTGTATATATAGAAGACATTTGAATTATTATTCGAAAAATTTGATAGAAATATATATACTTCAGAAAATAATCCGAACCATTATCATATATATATATATATATATATATATATATATATATATATATATATATATATATATAATCATAAATATTTGTGTTTATCTACGTATGCGTTTCATAATCCGTAGTTCGAGGTTTTGATTAGTATAGGATTATCCATGCAGAGTCCTCTGCAATATAGGCCTGATTAGAAAACTAAATGCTAAGTTTTGAGGTATATTGATAGATGATATGGAAACAGTCTATGAAGTTATGGAAGCTTTTAGTAAATAATTTAATTCAATAGCATGTATGTGTTTTCCTTACTCTGTCTACATGTGTGTGAAGAATTTGAGTTCACACTTCCTCCATTTTTTTCCGAACAAATTAGTTAATAACTGACCACTTAAAATTCAAACAGAAAAGTTGCAATTGGGAGAAGGAAACAGAAAGGAAAATTTGGGACGGATAAGTAATAAGGGAAAGAATAGAATTATAACGTAAAACCAAGTTACAAACACCCGCCCTCATAAACTGGTGAGCCAATTTTCAAGACTCCAAGTTATTTTCATACTTTTTTTATGAATGTAAATGTGTATTTGGTTTGTATTTGGAATTCGTTTTTATATAAGAGCTGTTTGGACAATTTTCAATAGGCTATTATTATATGTCTAAGGAGAATTAAGGTTTACACTAAGTGTAGAATCAATACTCTTTTTTAAACAATAGCGTGGACATTATTTGAACAAAGATAATATATACTTATATTTCCATTTAATTTAAGTAGTGAATTTGTAAGCACGGTAGTTAAACACCGGTAAAATTAGAAGTCATTTGGCTTTCTGATTTCGAATCTCGACGTGGATACACTTGCGACATGTAGCCCAACTGAAGAGGTGAAGCAACTGTCTGTGGATCTCTCTTCCACTATATCTCTCTCTCTCTCTTTCTCTCTATGTATATATATATATTTATGTGTTTAAAAAAAAAAATATTTATTAAAAAAATATAGTCTTTATATACGCTGAAATGTATCTAATTATATATATATATATATATATATATATATATATATATATATATATAGTCTAAAGAAGCTTTGAGTCATTTTAAACAAAAAAAAAAGGAAAAAAAAAAGGTAAAATGCAGTTTAAATTCCCAGAGAAACTAACTAAATCCAAGATATTGCAGACTTAACATTCGTTGGAAATTTAATAAATAAAAAAAAAAGTAAATAAAAAAAATAAAAAGGGGGAGGGGGTTAAGTATCTAAGAGTTAAACAAAAACAGGAGACCATAAGCGTCTAATATTAACACGGGGATCATCAGCTGTTTACCAGGTAACTGTTTCGGAGATTTAAAAACAGGACGGTTATAATATTAATGGCTCTCCAATGTCATTGATTAAACTACCATTTCCCCAATAATCAAGTGTCGAAATAATTCAGCTTAAAATTTCACTAATATATACATAAATAAATAAATAATAATAATAATAATAATAGTAATAATAGTAATAATAATAATCATAATAATAATAATAATAATAATATATTACCCTTAAGACTACCGTATGATATGATAATTTGCATATCAAATAACATTAATTATAACAATAAAAATAATAAATAAATAAAAAATAATAATAATAATAATACTATCTACAGTACACCCAAGAACCATTCCGCAATATGGTAGCTAGCAAGAAAATTATATTTATATATATATATATATATATATATATATATATATATATATATATATATTTAATAAAAATAATATAAAAAAATGAAATAAAAATTGTGATGTTGCGAGGGACGCTGAAGAAGACTCTTTTTGGAATCATTAACAATAAAATATGCAAAATTGTTTTACATACGATCGTACGCATAATAGTTGTTTCGTATGAAATGTTGGAACTTATATAAATAATATGCTAATTTTATTTATCTGAACCTACTCTCGCTTTCTCTCTTTCTGCCTCTCCATCTATCTATTTCTCTATATATACATACATACATACATATATATATATATATATATATATATATATATATATATATAGTAATAAAGTATAAAAATACATTTATGGAAATTAGGCTTCACAGAGGCGTCCGTGGTTCATCCCCGGAGGGATTCGTCAGGCTAAGTGCACATACATTTTGTGACTGTTGGTTTTTATATATCCACGTGGTGTTTAGTCTAGCTTACTAACTGAACATATTCGTTGTTATTTCATTTTTTTATTTTCATTAGCCAATGGGAGAGTTTCTCTACAAAAAGGCCTGACTGACCATTGCTTGATATTCTTTCTTTTGTTTGGGTGCGGCGCATCCATTTTGTGAGTGTGTCGAGTTAACAGTTAACCTTATAAAATAAGCACGTGCGTGATTGGGATAATTTATTTTCTATTTATTTTCTATTTATTTTCTAATGCATTGCTACATTAGATGTTGAATTATCTTTGTATTTATTTAACTCATGTATTTGTTATGTATGTGGAAGTTTCTGAATACCTATACACAGTATTTTATATCACCTTATAATTGTATACGTGAATACATGCAATAATAAATTATATATATGTATATATATATATATATATATATATATATATATATATATATATATATATATATACAGCAAAATTCTCCGATAAATCCTTGTAGAATATGACTATACATTTTCCTACGATCCTCAGACGAAATACTTCTTAATTGTTTAACATTGATCCCTGCTGACTATTTTCCGTGTCGAATTGCGCAATATTGGAGCGACGTGCCCTCTGGCTGTTTTCATGCTATGCATACAACAAGAAAAAAAAACGAAGCATCCGTTTAACATTCAATGAAGCTTAGTGAATAAGTTACGCAAAACACCCGAGGAATCTGGGGGTACAGACATTTAAAAGTGGCTATATTGTCAAGAGATAGATGATGGAACACGAGTATGAATGATAGTCGATTGGCTAAGTTAAGAGCTTTGTGTGATACTCGCAGATATTTTATATATATATATATATATATATATATATATATATATATATATATATATATATATATATATATATATATATATATATATTTTAATAATTAATATAAGTTAGCAAAACATTTATATGGAACACAACTTAGATTTAGTATACGGAACGTTTATGTGTTTGTCCTTTAACGGAAGTGGGGTATGATAAACTCTGCTGGGAAGCCATGAAATTAAATACTGTCTTGTTTGTAAATTCCTGTAACAGTTTTTATTGGTAAACAACTGATAATCCCTTAAATAATTTTCGAAGTAAACTAATATAATAACTGTAAAAAATAAATTGACTTACATGAGTGATTTTCCACTGAACGACTTGGGACAAAAAGGTTTTTATTTAGTTTTTTTATATAGTTTTAATGGTCGTGATCAATCCTATGTTTTCTGGATGTTCCATATTGATTTAGGCAAAGATGCAATTTATGTTTAGAGGAAAAAATAAGAATCCTAAAATATGAGCACAATAATCTTTTAAACAAACGCGATGAGCGTATGGCAACATGCAGACATAAATGTAAATTTAAAATAACCAATATCTCATAATCCGATAGACCTCTAGATTTGTAACGGTGAAGATACCAAATAGATGTTTTAAAAAATTTTTTTAAAAACAATAAGTATTTATAATAATATCTGTTATGGACACGTAATTACTGACTTGGTGATATTTATTATAGGTGTTTTGGGAGGTATGCATATATAATTGTACTTTAAGATAATTGTTTATTCTGATTATTTACTCAAAATAAGATAGCCTTAAGAAATAATACACTAATCATTGAATTAATTTAAGTATAAGTGTCTAATATTATCACTAGACATTGTTAGATTGGAATTAGGTTATAAGTATAGGTTTCCATAGATTAATTAATTAATCATTTCGATCGCCTTAGTTAAATATAAGTTTTTTATTCCTCCTCGCTCTTTAAGGGGTGTTCACATTGGTTGCAACCACCACTCTCTCGGGTTGTATTTGAATTGTTGAAGGTGAATTCAATTTTCTGTCAGTCTCAAAAATGTAATTGTCTAGTTAGATGCCCGAGGAAACCACTAGGTTGAAATAAATTATTGCATCGACAATTATGTAATTTCGTGTTATTATATTTTATGTTATTCTTGCTCTGTTTACCACATTGAGCTCTCATACCCGGATTTCTTCCTGGAATTATTCCATTATAACACAGATATATATATATATATATATATATATATATATATATATATATATATATATTGGCACAGCTTAGAATAGAAAGTAAAATATGACTTTCGTATTGGGGTTCGTACCGTGTGACCGGCAGCGATAGGCCCCTTTCATACTGATGATTGCAGGTTTGGCATGTAACACATGTTTATGTGGGTTAATTTGAAAATATTATTTGTAAATAAGTACTCACGATTCATGCTAGATTGCGCACTTAAAGTAAGTTAACAACAAGGTGTGATTAATAGTGTAATGCTTGAAAATATCATTTATAAATATATATATATATATATATATATATATATATATATAAACAATAATATTTTTAATAAATAAATATTAATTATTTATATACCTAGAGACATCGATGTTTCATGCTAATGCAATCTTCAGTCTAGGAACTAATTCCCGACGGTCGGGAGGCGCGAACCCCGAACACAAATCGCCACTGATTCGTAGTCGGTGATCTTATCCAAACGACCATCGGCAATTAGTTAGTAAATATAGAGTTACTTTAACTGTAAATAGCGACAAGCGGCTGCTATTTACCAGGCAACTAGAGTGATCTTACGATCATATATATATATATATATATATATATATATACATATATATATATATATATATATATATATATATATATTGTGTTAAAATGAAATAATTCCAGGAGGAAATTCGGGTATGAGAGCTCAATGTAATAAACAGAGCAAGAATAAAATAAAATGTAGTAATACGAAATTACATAATCATCGATGCAATCATTTATTTCAACCTTGTGGTATTTTCAAGTATCCAATTTAGATGATTACATTTTTGAAACTGAAAAAAAGGAGGAAATCACACTCGACAATTCAAATATAATTAGAGAGAGAGAGTGATAACCTATCTAATACATATTTAGAGAGAGGGTGACATTTGAAGCATTAAATATGCTTCTATAATCAGTTGTATATATGCATACATACATTTCACTGTACCTCATATATCTATAATGTAGTCTACTCGGTTCTCTGTTATATTTTTGAGTTTGAATGGGAATTCTCGTCGCTCCGTCATATTGATGTTTGTAATTAACATATTTTTCGATGCCATATACCATATCTCTCAGATGTTCTGTTCGACTCTCGATCCATGGATTTTCGCTTTGTCTGTAACGCTTATATTTGTAATAAAATTTTCGTTCCGCTGAATTCGTAGATCGCATTGGCGCTTTAAAGAATAACGGCTCTTGTTTTTATTTAGAAAATATCTGGGGTACTATAGTCGATCCTATATTTTGGTAACAGTAATCATATTTTCATTTTACGAATAACTTCCTGAACAAAAAACTACCAATATCAGCAAGAAGTAGTGCGAGAGAGATTAGGCTACGTGTCGACTTGTTAAAGAATACAAATATGATGACTGTATGCATTCGATCCCTAACGTACATCGTCCACATGTAGATATGATCTATCCTAAGAGTGTCACCATACTATTCCATGAAAAATGCCAGTATACTGAAATCATATGCCCTTAATAGGGTTAAGAGGAAAATTCATATACACCAAATGTACAAAAGCAAGGAAATTCCAGAATGTTTACACTTTTATTGTCATTAAAGGTATGCGAGCACAACAGGGCTATGTATTTTACTGGGAGGAATTTTTCTTCAGCGCACCTTACACACTTCATCCACTCATGCATATAGATGTATACTGTAGTGATGTGATAATGAAATGGTTTGGTTGATATGTAGCCATACCCTTAATGACAATAAAAGTGTAAACATTTGAGAATTTCCTTGCTTTTATACATTTAGTGTATATGAATTTTCATCTTAACCCTATTATGGGCATATAATTTCAGTATACTGGCATTTTTCATGGAATGTCACTACTTTTGTAAAGGCTATGCCTCAATACAATGCCTTCTCATAAGTTTTTTTTTAATGTTCTGGAAAACTTAGGTATATAGTAAACTGAAATTAAAATGCTATCAGCTAAACCCTAGAACCTCTATCTTTGCCAAAAATCAGCTAAATCCATCAGATAGTTGAGATACTGGGTGGCCCATACATACTACGTGCGTACGTACGTACGTACGTACGTACACACAGATAACATGATGTCATGATTGAACTTTCTGGATCTCTGGGTGACTTTGACTAATGATGCTAAAATTCTACACACTTATAGAACCTATCCAATAAAATGTTGCGCAAAGTTTTAACTAATTTGGTTTATTGATTTTTGAGTTATGATTGATCAAAGAAATGAGATTTCCAGCATAGGCCATTCTTGAAGTCTATTTAGGGATAGAGCGCTCTCGCGCCTCCCTTTATTGAAAAACCATAACTTAGCCACCCAGGTTTACACTCGTATACATGTGAACAACGAACAATTAGCCATTGTACAAAAGTTTACAGCATAAGTAAGTATTCTAATTTGAACACATTTTTTTTTACTCTGGGATACCTTAATAGAATTATGCAAGTGGTAGGAATGACATATTGAGGGGGAAGATTTGAAGGTTCTCAAATGAAATATTTGACAGAATTCGATCTGAATATCGATACTGCACAAAGAGTTTAATTATTTGTTTAACAGTTTAATTGAGAAGATAGTTAAAGCGGAGATGCCAAGGAGGCATAACAAACAAATAATAATAATAAGTGTTATTTTTTTTTTATTGTAGGTTTCGCCTTTTTTCGGCTTTAACAACACCTAACTGATGAGTCGGATTAAACTTACGATTTTCTTTAGCACAAGGACAACACATTATTAAATACGGACGAAAAAACTGTTTGTGCTTATGAAAATATATTTGAAAATATAAATAAAAAAGCTTTAAAGGAAAAACCTCGGATTTCATCATTTTATTATATTTGAACTCTGATATTTATTGACTATGATATAAATAGTTACAACATTAGTGATCCTGAGAAATATATGATAATATATGTGTATTTTGTTGTAATACATTTGTGTGTTTCTGATTACAAATCGAAACCTAAAACAGTTATAATTTCAAAAGTATTATGCTCTATACATGCATCATTACTATTGTTTTTTTACATTCGTAATACATATTTACTTTTTATGAAAGTTGTAGGAAGATGTGATAAAGAGTAGTGAACATATATTTATAAAATACCTATCCATATATATATATATATATATATATATATATATATATATATATATATCCAATTGTTTTATTTTCTTTCAGTCGAAGTTCTCAGAAATCAATGGGACACTCACTGGGGCTAACACTTGATATATATATATATATATATATATATATATATATATATATATATATATATATATACATGAAATACATAAATATTCCATAAAAGTTCTCCTTTACCTGTCAAACATTGAGTTAGTAAGAAGTGAAGAACAGTTATGGTCTCTCCCTAATTAACCAGTTAATTATGTTATAGTATATCTTTCTTGTGCTCTATTTGTTTTACCGGATTCCAGGACTGTACTCTATCTAGTCTGGTGGAATATCCAGCTAAGTGTTGTTATTTGAAGTAACATTACTTGGAGAATATGCACCATTCCTCGTATGCGCTAGTGTATAGCCGTGCCGATCGGATCTTATTTGGGCTTTGGATACTATGTTATTTTGAATATTTGGTCAGGTTTAGTCGTAGGGTGAATTATGCTAATGTCAGATGATACTGGCATCCCCTTGTACAGAGAGACCGAATATACTCGAGGATAGTGTCTAGTAGCTAATTAAGATTCCCCAGTAGTTAATTCAAATATCTCAGTTGGTAATTCAACCTTCCCAGTAGGTCATTCAAACTCCCCAGTAGATCATTCAATTCAAACTATATGTGTGCGTGTTTATGAAAATCCTGTTTGGAAAACAATTAGTAAAAAAGGAAACATAAATAAAAGTGAATAAAAGACCGGGCAATGCCGGCTACAGATGGTTTGTATAGAAAAATGTGGCTTTTTAAATCATTACTTTCGTTTATATATTCGAATACAGATTATTTTAAAATGTATTAACGACCTTCAGGAGTTCATAACTTCAGTTACTACGATTAAATGACTCATAAAACACTAGTAAACTGTAAAAAACGTCCTTATTTACTTGTCCTTTCACCAGAGAAACAACAAAGGCTTTTTCGGAAAAGGATAAAAATTAAAATTGCTTTAGCCTAGAATGATTTCTCATTCACTGACCGAAGACAGAAAAGCTGAAGTGCAAGATTAGAACAGGTACCACAACTTGCTCATGGCTCAAAAGCTTAGGATTTACTTGTTATTACTTGTTTGAAATTTAAAGTAACAGAGCCGCCATATTTATTATTGATTAACTGTGTATACCTGACGATTTCCAGTAGTTTTTTAAAACTTTTATATTCATTCGTCTTTAACCTATGTCGTTTATATTTACGAAAAGATATGTTTTATATAATTTTCAAAGTTTAATTTAACAATTAAGGTATAGTTCGGTCATTGAATAATTAGTTGAAACCAGTTGTTATAAAATGGTAAGTAATTTTGCTAAAGTAATTTTGCTTGAATCTCTAGTGGTAAAATGACTGGACGTAAAAGCTTCCACAACTTTAAATCGTTTAATACATAAATGTTTGCTAAGACATATAACGTCATAAATGACTTTCCATTCGACATTTCAAATATAAATTCCTTTAACACATAGCAAAACTCACGAAATATAGAATGTTTGTTTTTTCTTCATAAACAAATATTATACTGTCTGATTATTTTGAAAAAAAAAACAAGGAAATACATTGTGCTGGATTTAATTTTGTTATTAAATTATTATTTTTAAATAAGGTTTTTGAATAGTTTACTTTACATTTTTGTGTTGCATATTTCATTTCAATAAATAGTATTTAAATTTCTAAAAGGTATCTTCATATATTGTGTGTGCATTTATATTATTACAACTTGTCTTTTTTAATACATTATTGAACAAGAGTAATTTTCCAGTTTATATGCTCTTTATGAGATGAGTAATTAGATTTACATTTTTTAACATTGTCAGCTTCATTAGAACTTGGATCACGCATCATCACACATAATTGTCACCTGAAACGTCATCAAGAAGACAAGTGTACCAGTTATTGATGAAAGTTCGACTTCAATTTTAATTGTTAGATTTAGCGTCGAGGATGTGTTTTGGTATTAATCGAGAACCAGCACCCCAGCCATTGAAAAAACTTCCATTAAAGCTTTGTTTTAAGTAACGTAGTCCAGAAAGTAAATGTGAAATTATTGTGACCGCTAAATTAAAACTGATGGGCAAATGGTAAAATAATGAAATGAGAATTGCTTGAACGAATGTGAAAAAATGCGTTCCTTTAAGAATCTGATAAACATAGGTGACAACACACACCATCTTAAATCTCCCAACTTTTGATGGGATCGTGCCTAATTTATAAAATTTGATTTACACTGTTTTAATACTTTTTTTTCAAACTGTAGGGTCGTTCCTACCGTCCGTCAGAGGATGGGAAATTATTTTGATTTTTATCCAATTCAGCTTACTCTATTCGAGGGAGTTGACTATACCCCGCATTAAAAACTGACAACATTTTACATAGATTTTGTTGGGGCGCAGGTAAATAAGAAAAGCGCCAAGAGAAGGATGACGCAAGGACTTTATCTGGTAGTCCAATCATTGTAGAGGTACTCTAATCCAACTACGACGAGAAAGGGGCTTGTCTATCCTCTAGATTTTATAGCATGTATTTTCAGATCTTACTATTATACGATAAATGAGTATTTAAAGAAATTGTTAAATTCTTCTTTCCTAACCACCACAATCGTATTCGGGATGAAGGTACACTTTGAACCCGTTTCGTTTGCCCCTGATAAAACGCAATTGCTATAGATGACAACTGGATCTATATGTCTCTTTACTTTCCCCTCTCTCTCTCTCTATCTCTCTCTCTCTCTTTCTCTCTCTCTCTCTCTCTCTATATATATATATATATATATATATATATATATATAATTATATATTTTTTTAAAAACCATAACAATGGTGGTGTAAAATAAATAAAATTTCTTTTAATCTTAGCTTTCAAGAATATACTTCTTAAAATAAATTTTATTTATTTTACACCACCATTGTTATGTTTTTATCCAAAAAAATATAATACTATTACGAAACAATGGTTTCAAAAATATGTCTAAATACCCTTTCATATATATATATATATATATATATATATATATATATATTGGTCGCATAAAATGGAATTAAAGCAGACCTCTGCGTATAGGTATAGATCCATATTTCGAAAAAAGAGTGCATATATTCAAGCTTTTTCGAGCTATATTTCACAAGAAATTATCAAGTGTATATATATATATATATATATGTGATTTTATGAAGGCTTACCAAAGCATTCCTTTCAAGACACCAATGATCACCATTAAAGATATTTTTTCTTACAAATACTATTTATTCAAATTAAATGTTTTTTCCTACACGTGTTTCACTAGGACTTTCTTTTCTTACCGTTGTTCTTCCTTGTTTTTTAAGTTTGACTTTTATTTTTATTTTTATTTTTATTTTTATTATATTTTTTTTCCTCTCCTTTTCTTAAATGACCTCAACTATTACAACGCCACATTGTGTTTTGTCGGCAGTTGAAACCAGTATTCCAGACATTTAATTTCCCTGATGATCTGCCAAGCAAGTAACTGCTTGGTAGTGAAACACGTGTAGGAAAAAACATTTAATTTGAATAAATAGTATTTGTAAGAAAAAATATCTTTAATGGTGATCATTGGTGTCTTGAAAGGAATGCTTTGGTAAGCCTTCATAAAATCACATATAAATGCTCTGTACTCTGTAATCGAGTATCATCGAGCTTGTTTTTTATTGGAACAACCCCGGTCTTCACTGAATGATCTATTTTATAAGTGAAAAATCTAAATCTATATATATATATATATATATATATATATATATATATATATATACATATATATATATCATACAAATAAATATATATATATATATATATATATATAGTCGTGGGTAGTAGGAGCAGTAGTCCAACATGCAGGTGCGAACGTGTTCGGGAATGAAGGGCAAACTTTCGTTACTTTCTTTAGTCGGTTTACATCTACATTTTACTTACTTTCATTTAACGTTTTTTATCTTCCCTTTTTATTTATTTTCTCCCATGTCTTTCTTCCCTACTTTCATCTTTACTTCAATTTTATTTCTCTTTTTTTCTTTTTTTATTTCATTTTATCTTTTGTTCTTCATTTCGTTTGATATTTTGTTTTCTTTCTTCTTTTTTATTCCTTCTTTTCGACTTTGCTTTACTTTGTGTATTATTTCTGTCTTTTTTACTTTTTGTCTTTCTGTCTTTTTTAGTTTCTTCCGTTATCTTTATTTCCTTTATTTTCTTTTTCTTCATTATTTGCTTGTTGTATTTCGGGATTTCTTTTTATCCGTTAGTTTTTTTTTTCCTATTTTACGTTTTCCTTATTTCGTTTTCGTTCTTTTCTCCTTCCTATTTTTCTTTAATATTATTCGGTATATTCGGACTACTGTTCTCATTTTGGGTATTTTTATCACAACGTTTCGACCGATGTAACCTACGACCTTCTTCCGGTGTATTTTATTGAACTCGAGAATCTTTCATGTCGAACTCGGGAATCTGGACGGAATTTCGATAGTATGCTTTTGTTCCATCTGCCATGATTGGGAAGAAGTCTTCAAATATTCGCAATTCTTCGTATCGCCCGATCTGAGGATTGAACCTTCAACCTTCAGATGACTGACACTTAGAAATTATATTTAGAACTATATCCACTGCGCCACGGGTCCTTTGTTCCTTACTTTCTTACTTGCATTATATTTCTCTGTTTTCTTTCTTTTTCTACGTTTTTCTTCGCTTATTACTTTTTTCTGTCTTTTCTATTTAATTTCCTTTTTTCTTCTTATCGTTTCTTCGTTCCTTGCTTTTTTCCTTTTTCTACTTTCTTCTTTTATGACTCCCCCTTTCTCTTCATCGTTTCTATTCCTTTATTTATTCTTACTACCATCACTATTTCAGTTTTCTTTTCTCATTTTCTTTAATTCGTTGTACGTTTTCTTTCCGTTTCATTTCTTTATTCTTCCTTAACTTCCCTAACTTTTATTATTAAATTTTTTTTTTCTTTTCTCTTTTTTCTTTTGTTATATGCTTCTTTCTTTCTTTTTTTCTTTCTTTCTTTGTATGTGACTTCATTTCTTTCCTTTGTTCATTTTTTTAACGTTTATCTTTCTATTTAATGTCTGCTTTTCTTCTTTTCTTTTGTCATTGTTATCTTATCTACCTTCCTTTGTTAATCCTCTTCTTTTGTTCACATCTTCAGTTGTCTCTTTTCTGTGTCTTTATTGATCACTTTCTTTTGTTCTATTTACATTGATTTACTTATCGTCTCTTTCGCATCCCTTTTTAACTGAAATAATAAAAGTTTATTACACAACTTATCTTCCTCTTTTGAAACAATATCCGGACACGCTGATAATATACAGTTACTACACTTTACAAATAAATACACACACGCACACACACCCACGCACACACACACACACACACATATATATATATATATATATATATATATATATATATATATATATATGTGTGTGTGTGTGTGTGTGTGTGTGTGTTTGTATGGGCACATGTGTGTGTGTGAAGATGAATAAACCAATAGCAGTGATTTTTCAGCCAAACGACCAAAAACTGCTTAATATATATATATATATATATATATATATATATATATATATATATATATATATATAAATATATGTGTGTGTTAATATATGCATGTATATCTTTGTGTGTATGAAGATAGATATATTAATATATGTATGTATGACAATTTGCATATATGGAGATATAATCAAACATATACAAATTCATCTATATGCTGATATTTGCACGACGTAATATAATATATACGCACGTACACACACACATATATATATATATATTTGTATTTGTATATACATATGTATATATATACGAACACACACACACACACACACATATATATATATATATATATATATATATATATATATATATATATATATATATATATATCAGTGTGTATGTGTATAGAAACGTCATCCTTATCTTGAATATATCTATTCTTCTTGTACCAGTAAGGACAAGGCATGCAAAAAAAATGAAATCAGTATAATCGTCAGTTGGAAAACGTATTCGCCCGCTTATAAGATTAGTGTCATATCAAGCATTCGCTTTTTTTTTCATATAAATACACTGAGCCAAGATAGAAACGTGGCTTTATTTCATAAATAAACAGAAATTAATATTTTGAGATGAGAGTGCATCACTTGAAGCAGTTTTCCAAATCGGAATATGGGTTATGCATGTTCTATGTTTAGCTTCGTTGTGTCCGTC
Source organism: Sepiola atlantica (assembly GCA_963556195.1). Taxonomy (NCBI): domain Eukaryota; kingdom Metazoa; phylum Mollusca; class Cephalopoda; order Sepiida; family Sepiolidae; genus Sepiola; species Sepiola atlantica. The sequence goes on along the minus strand of OY744522.1, from coordinate 181,135,419 downwards.
TGTCGAGCTTCAATTTTGTCTGTCCCGTTCAAGTTTGAAATAGTTTTTGTCACTAAGCGCGCAGTTTAAAGAAAATATTTTTAATCATATATGTTCTTTTCTTCTTTGTGTATTCGGTCGTCCCTACAAAACTTAATTCATGAAAACTAGACTTGTATTTCTACGGATGGCTCTAAAGATCTATAAGTTGTATCCATTGAATATAGAACCAGTTAAATAAACATATGTACGCTTATTGATTTACGAAAATTAGACTTATTCAGTGCGGCCTCAATTACCTATGGACTGTATTAATGTCGTCCTAAACGCGACCAGTATAATAACTATTTGAATGAAAGCAATGTAAACATGAAGACAGGAATGTTAAGCGGGACGACAACGTGTGCATTAGAGAAGAATTCAGACAAGCATTTTCCAGGGAGACTCTCTGTCACCACAAAAGCATATCATAACCATGGTGGATCTCATACATAATCGAATGTACAACGCCGGATATTAGTTCAAAAACACACAAGGAAATTATGAACGGCCTTATGTGTATGGTCGACTTGAAGCTATTTTCAAAGAAATAAATAGAAATACTGATTACTAAAACTAGAACCACCAGCCAGGACACTCGAACTTCAGGGAGCACTACGCAATATTACCAGTGGGGGATAACTGATTATTACTTTTGTGAAAGATCTAACATAATTTAAAACAGAAATAGAACAAATATATAGAAATAACACGAGCCGAATAGAAAGGAAACTGCGGAAATATCATTAGCTTTGGATAGAGAGAAAAGCACAGACATAGTATAGATCAGTGTATTAGGGTTAGAGTAAGGGTTAGTGTTAGTACAGACCAGTGAATTATTAATAAACTAGTGCGGGATCACGTGGTAATTTAAAGGGTTCTTCTAACCATAAACATACTTTTCAGATAATTAAGTTGTATCCTTTTATTAATGTATTTATTCCAACAATGTAAATCGTTTTCTTTAAAATAACTATTCTCTTTCTCCTTAGCTCAGAATTAATTGTCAGCTAAATAGTTGTTTTAATAGCTAAAACAAATGTCACTTAAAAATCTATTTATTTTTGCGACAATTTTATTAGTAATATAAGACATATGCACAGGGTAGATTTTTAAAAAAACTTCTTAAGTAACGGGATGAAACATTCTATATATCTGACGGTTTAATAGAGTTTGTAACAATTTAATTTGCGTGTGCATTGAAGAAAAAACACATTTAATGGTGATGAGTAGATTTTTTAACTTTTTTATATAATGTTCTGCTAGAAACTGATATCAGATATTTATCAATTACTTTTTGATATCTTCATGTGTGGCGGACGATATTATATTTTGAAGTAAGTGTGCAAGGTAGTAACGTATGTATACACGAAAGATAAGTGTATTATCATATAGGTATCGAATTAATAAAAATCTAAATATTACTTCCTTCTTAGCTTATATCTATTCTAAGATAAATTGTATTTGCTTGTATTTGCTTGGTTTTCTTTGACTTTGCTTGGCGTTGTTTTCATTTACTTGGCGTTGTTTTCATAGCATTTGTAAGAATCGTTCATTCTGAAGATGTCAGATGTCATATTTTGAGTGCAAGATTACTTTTCAAAATCTTAAATTGTATTCATGTAATACAATTTTCAACATTTTTCGACAATTCCGTTTACTTCACTTTCTAGTATTATACTCTGTAGCTAACGAATATTTCTCACACGTGCCATTACAATAGATCGTTTATGGCAAAGGCAACTGGTGTTCCCTGGAGACTGAGTGACAACAATTTTACACATATTACAAATAATTATTTAGATCATCATTGGAAATAAACTTAGATTCTCACAATAGTCGTTTACCATTCGGCTCTTGCTGATAAATACCGATTAATTTTCTATGGAATATGTGTGGCGAAAAGCCTCTTCAAGATTGTGGTACCCTTCATTCTATTCCAGTCGACGTCCTTATGTTGATATCCCTATTTAATATTTCCATCCTCTCAGATGCTTTACGACTATTTTCTGTGGTATCATTATAGTTGTTGGAGAGCTAGGAATGTTATGATGTATCTGGCAGTTTCAGTTCCCATGGGTTCCTGCAATGGTATTTCTATATTTTAGTTATATTTTAATTTTAACTTATCTGCTATTGCACGTGTAAACTGGTTATGAGAGTTACGTACGTTCAGCAACCTTACAGTAAAGTTATCCTCGGTTATCTCCGTCCTCGGTCTTTCCATCCTCTTTGACCCTTCCAGATCCTCTTCATCGCGCTTCATGTGCTATTGTCAATAGCGATTCTTTTTCCCGGATTATTTGTCATGTCCAGGGATGTTCGCGTGCCTCTTCTTTTATCAGTCTTATAAATCGGCCACGTAGCTGTTTCTTGTCCGATTTTTGTTTTCTTGGTTTTTTCTTTCCAGTTTCACTTCCCCAGTATTGTTCGTGCTGGCGTTGTGCCATGCTCTTTATGATTATGTGTTCTGAGTTATGTATTTTACTCATATGTTTCTATACTTCTTTATTCTCTCTTATTCACGCACAGTCGGTTAGTGTCATACTTTACGTGTAGTGCATTGTACGTTGTCATTAGAATTACAGGTTCAGATTCCTTTTTTGGCCACTTTATCAAGGGTCCATACTATTTTACTCGCGAGACTGTCCATCTATTTATTCCTTTAATAAGGTTTCTAGTATATATTTTTAATTTCTAAGCGTTCATAGTCCTTTTCAGGGATATTTTCCAATCTTTTCATTATTATTATTATTATTATTATTATTATTATTATTATTATTATTATTATTATTAATTTTATTATTATTAATTTTATTATTGTTATTATTATAATTGTTATTATTATTATTATTATTATTATTATTATTATTATTATTACTATTATTATTATTATTGTATACCTATTTTTCAAAATTGTGGAATTTGTAGACGGTACGCCTTCCCCCAACAAATCCTACCTAAAGATAATTAATAAAATGTATAATCTTTTGTGAAATCAAACCGTATTTTGTACAAATAAACTTTACTCTATGAATATCTTGTCTGCCCAGGTTCATTTATGAATGTCTACCAATCGAAGAGGTGCACATTCGAATCATGATATTACACGACGATAAACTAAATACATACATGATGAAAACATGGTGGTCAAGTCTGGCATAGACTAAAGTTAATTTCCAACATTTATGGTTGGATTGCATAACTTATTGTACATTGTATCATCGATTTCATGTGTTTTTTTCGGCTGGGTCTATTTGTATTATATAGATACATATTACATGTTGCTAAGTCATTTTCGGATAAAACTTGATAAGGTTTTACAGAATGGTATAATCCAGGTATGTATTTATTGAAAACGATATCATCGACGTCGTATGTTTTTCGTTACTTAATAATTCACAATTAACCAATTATTTAGGAAAAAGTTTGTCTCAAGTTGCCAAATTCAGAATTCAAAGATACCTATACATTGATAGACTTGTCGTGTATTTTGAAGAAGTTCTTGCTTGAGGGAATTATTTGTCCCGAGTTGCTGAAGATGTCTATACATGGATGAACTTGTCGGGTGTTGCGGAGAATTTCTTACTAGATGGTATGGGTTTTTTTTATAAATTATCACATTCTCAATTTAGAAATCTTTTCGACACTTTTATTGAATAATAAAAATGAAATAATAGTACATTGGTAACTTCTATAAGAATGACTTTTAATCGTACGGTTTTCAATAATTTTGAGCCAAAAGAGTATTTTCGGTGATCTAACTGTATTCAATATCAAATTATAATTAAAAACTGCTTTATTGAGGAGATGTGTTGTCGTAAGTTACTAAACAATGACCTTGAAAATATTAAACACATACTACTGTATACATATTATGGCATGGATTCTTTCTTTACATGTTCTAGTGACGAAGGTTATAACATTTTTATACGGGTATTATCAAATGCCGATGGCGTGTTCATTATGTTATATTCACACTTACCGATGCGTGTATAAACGGTTACACAATCCGTCGTCGTCGTGAACCCAGGTTTCTGCTTGTCTGTGGATATAATCACAGGGACGCCGATGTTTACTTATTTATCAAGAGTTATTAAAATAAATAGCCAAAGAAAGCATAAAAGAGACACATTATTTTCGTACACGTGCGACAGAGGTGGAAATACAGACGTATACGTATACGGATAGTAAGTCCCGCAACACACACAAACACCGTGTGGGGTTTCTTATTGGGGGCATAGCCCTATACACGTCATTTCTGCTTAAAATTCTTCCAGCCAAGAGACCAAAAATCTTCGCTCAGAAAATTACATAGTTTCACGCCTTTCGTCTGGGGATCAACTCACACCTTTAGGCGTCATTCAAACTCTTTCATTCAAATACGGGCCTCGTTATGTAACATTTATACTGATATTGCTATTAAATGAGCCGATGTTCATGCCGATACTGTTTACCATTCCACTCTTGATGATATATATATCATCAACAATGGCAGTCGTAAATACGATTATTATTATCGTATTGATATCGATTTTAATAACGTTGATGGAGAAACAGGAAGGAAGAATGCGGGGTGAGGAGTAAGATGACGTGTGGGTGATTGGGGGAATGATGATTTTGCTGATAATATTGTCTAATCAGGAGAAATTAAATTGAAAGAATTCCAAGAATAAACAAATGTAACGTTTTTTTTTTTTACTTAATTTTTAGAAAATGTTATTATTTAAAATGTTTGGGAGAAGAGAGAAGTAAACGAAAAGAAAGGATTGACTTTGTGTATATGAGTGTATGAACTTAGAGAAGTTCGTTACCTTCCATTGCTAAAAAATACAGATGCGATCCAACTGAAAAACCTGAAAATTTACAAAAAAAAAACCAGTGAAATAAAAAAAAATGAGAATATAAAAAGGGGAAAAATCATTATAAAATGGCAGGAAAAAGATTTTTAAAATAAACTGAAAATAAAATAAAAAAATGACTTGGCTTCATATATATATATATATATATATATATATATATATATATATATATATATATATATATATAGTTGACTCCTTCTACCCGTGAAACCTATCCCCATTGATATTTATTCGTCAGCTTACTCTTGGGATACGCCAAAAGCCATCATGCGCTTGTTTGGTTGGGGTGGATATGTGGGGGGAGAGGGGGCGCTTTCGTCGATCTTCTGGATTTCGTGTACCTCACAATAAGCGTCTTCTAGGATTCCTATTGGAATGGTTTATATAAAAGAGGCGGGATTAAGAATGGGTATCTGACGAATCCATACAAAGAGAAAGAGAGAGAGAGAGAGAGAGGGGGGACAGCAGTTGGAACGAGTGGGAGAAAGAGAGAGAGAAAGAGAGAATAAGAAAGAGATAAAAGAGAAATTGGGAAATGGGAAAGAGATGAAGACACATAAAGAAATAGAATGTGAGATACATAGGGGGTAATGACTGATGAGTGTAGGAGACTCCCTACCCTCAGGGTGGGGATGAAGTGTGGATGACGATGTAAAGATAAATAGTTAGATTGACTCATAAGAGAAGAAAAAATAAAAATGCTTGAAAGGGTGGAGAGAAGTAGAATTGGGCGGAGCAAAAGTAAAGCGGGGTTTCTCTGATATTAGCAAAAGTCAAATATATATATATATATATATATATATATATATAATTGAAATTATATTCCATATTATATATATATATATATATACATAAATATATACATATATATATATATATATATATATATATATATAATTTACATATATATATATGTGTAGTAAGATAGATATATAATTAAACATATAAGAACAGTATATGGAATAATTTGCGGAAGGTATATATCTATATAACATATATAAAGTACATGTAAATTATATATACATATAAACCCATCAATGTTATTATTTACTAACTGCTTGTGTAATTATGTATATATATATATATATATATATATATATATATATATATAAATATACATATATAATTACATATATATATATCAATATATATTAATATATTCATATATATACATATATAATTACATATATATATATATAAATATATATTGATATATTTATATATATATATATATATATATAGAGAGAGAGAGAGAGAGAGAGAGGAGTATTAGAAGGCTATCACAATGCAAGAAATTCCTTATATACATATTAAACACAATGCTTCAAACAAACTATATCTCCTTATATATATATATATATATATATATATATATATATATATATATATATATAATCAAATATGAAACTAAAAGTAAACTTTTAGTAGATATAATCTACACTGAAATGGTTTAAGCTCAATATACGAGATAGAACATAAAGATAAATGAAAGAAGAGTGATACACATGTACGGATGTCTAGATATATTTCAAACGTCAATTGTTAAATGCAAGGTATATTCTGTAATAAAATTATGTTTATTATTCTTTCCTCAAGCTAATGCTTTTCAAAGATCGAAATCTTATCATCAGAGGAATTATATGGAAAGCCAAATTTCAACATTTGTAAAATATTAAGAAATGGAGAGTGAAAATTGTTGAATTTTTGCTTTTCCACTGCCAACTTATCTATCTATATGATTACTCTGATGATAAGATTTCGATCTTTGAAAAGCCTTGGCTTAAGGAAAGAATAATAAACATAATTTTATTACACAATATACCTTGCATTGAACAATTGAAGTTTGAAATAAATCTGTACATTCGTACATGTTTATAACTCGTCTTTCATCTAACTCTCTCTCTCTCTATATATATATATATAATATGTAAGATCTAGAACTTCATAACATATTCGTCTTCGATCCATTTTAATGGTTACACTACATAATAATATTTAGTTTTCTCGTATATACACTTTTCTTTTAATAGATTCTCAGAACTTATCTCTGCAACATATCTTATATTCCTTTCTAAAATACACTCATCCTCGTTTTTTGATAATATGAATTGTACACGGACCTCAGTAATACCGATGGAATTATTAATCCTACACAACGTATACGCTATTCCATCATTTTTCAATATACTTACTACTAATATTAACCGGATTTATAGAATATTACTTTACGTATATGTATTTTATATATGATATTCCATCCCCTTACACCACAATAAGTATGTTTTAATTATAATCTCATATATCTTCTATTATAGAATTTACATTTTCAATATTCCAGTTTGTTAATATCATGATCAAATACAATGATAATTAGGTTTTCACTATATACACTCCCATCTATTTATGCTTTATATTTGTACTTCGATCAAATATGTTAGCAACGTTATAATACAATTGTTAGATCTGTTAATATACGGTACAAATCACGTTGACACACCGGTTCCCGTTAGATCACCGAAGTTAAGCGACGTTGAGCCTGGCCAGTATTAAATGGGTGACCATTTGGGACTACCAGGTGCTGTATGTGCTCTCTGTTTATCTCGGCATTGTTTCCATTCGTCTTGAACTGCTTGCCATTGGAATCAAGCAGTGCCGACTCAGGAGAGGCGTTGTTAAAGATTGCGCAACCCTTGCTTCATAATTACACGCGCAGCCAGCCCCTTATAGGGGTATCCATAGTCTCTCTAGACTGAACGGAGGCCCTAAAGATCTGTTAAATATTTTTAATATCTAATTCACTCCAAATATATCGTTTGAATCTTAACCATCTAAATATCAGAATAGATAAATTTCATGTTAAATCATTTTGTAATTGTTTTTATTGCATTGTTATATTGCTGTTTCTGTAATGATACACATTTGTTAAGTTCCCAAATTTGATAATCAAGAGATTTACTTTCTTCCCTTGCATTGTGATGTTGATATTTTAAAATTAATAAATACGTTGTATTTACCTCGATTTGAATACTACCCTTTAATAATACTATTAAATATTTGACTTTTTCAATGCATTTACATAATTTACCGACTATTAAGTTAATGAAATCTTTTGAATGTATACCTAAAACATTTTTACAATGCTTTTAATATTATTATGTTTTAACTGGATCTTACTTTTTTCTTAATATACGTTCTCTCTCTGTTTCAATTTATGTCTAATCTCAGATCACTTATGTGTCATTTTTCTCATTTCGATTTCGATTACCTTTGGATATGTCATTTTTCGATAGTCTGATGAACAGTTTATTAAAGTAAGCAACGTGGATTACCTGCGTTTACTAGCGAATACGCAAGAAACATGTTAATGTGTTCCGAAATTTTTATTTAATCATAGAATAATATGATATTAAATTCAACTTCATGAATTTATTAAATGCTACAAATTAATTAAGAATTAATTTACTTTAAGAAATTGATACTAACTTAAATTGATCTGAAATATACGCATTCGGTTTCATAGTATGATATATATGCATATATATGTATGCATCTATGAAGCCAGGTATCTTTATATTGTAATATATTTCTATATGTGTTTGTCTGATTAAGACTCCGAAACTAATTGACCGATAACTACGATCTTTGACAAAGATTCCCGACTGAACTGGCGGTAATGTTGTCTATATTTAGTTGTATTTGATTTGATTCAAAGGTCAATAGAATAATGTATAATTATCAAAAATAAAATAATATATCAATTTTACTATTTGGAGCCTTCAGACTACCGTTTTCATCGTGGATGGTTTTCTCAGAAACTTTCAACAGATGTAAACACCGACGGAGTATCTTGTCGTACTCGGGAATGTTCAGGTCGAACTCGGGAGTTTGTACGGAATTTTAAACGGAACCCGTTATTAGATAAAAAAAAGATAGATATTTGCCTTCCGTCAGCGATAGATTAAATAAAGGGTTCCGTTCGAAAATATTTGAAATTCAGATACATACAATTTTGATGAAATTAACCCTATTTATTAGGTATTAATTAATTAAAATTGAAAATATTTCTGATTGTCTTGCTTATTTACAAGTGTATATACAAGGGACATATTTTAAAACTCGATGCTATCATTATAAAAATAAAGCAACCTGCAGTTAATAAAATATCGTATGAAACCAGTAACAACATTTTAAAATGATTAAAGTAATAATATTTTTTTCTTTTAACGCTTTTATCGTCCATGAATTTTAATTGTTAAATTCTTTCCTGAATCTGTGCAAATTCGTTTTTTGGCAATGTTTTATATCAATTAATTATCGATAAATGAGGAATAAATAAAAGAAAGTAATATGAACACAGTAAACAAACTTCCTCGTAAAACGAAATCTGTAATAAAAAAAAACAGCGATTTGAGCTGCTAATCCACATAGATGGTGAGTCAAAGAATATTACCGGTGAGCATCTGTAAATGTATGCTACTAAAGGAAATATCGCAGATAATATAGTATGTGATGTGTGGAATCGATTGACTGACGAAACTGATTTAACTATTGAAATGTGATCGATAAATAAAGATCGACAAACTGACTTTACCATATTTATATTCACTTTTGGAAGTTTATGTGTTTTAATAACACACGAGAAATGATAAAGTAAAGTAAAGCAATAAATAACTAATATACAGAAGTAGTAAAGTTATTTGAATATAATTAAATAGGTATTCTTTTGTAAATAATTCATTTTGCTAGTATTTTAATTGCACAAGTAGTTGAATTAAAATGATTACTTGTTTTCTTAGAAACAAAAAGGCATTTCTATTTTTATAATTATTAGTAATACTGCTATAGTTGTTATGCACTTATTTGAATATTAGATTTAGTTATCAAGAATAATTTTAAAAAGCTAATTAAAGTTAAACTTAATTGGTCATATGTAAAGTTCATTTTGCGTTAGCAAGTTGGGTTTATTTTTTATTAATGTTTTATTAGTTAAAATGTATTCTCATAATAGATAATGCTCCAGCAACGCAAATATTTCCGTATTTAGAGACTGATTATTAAGAAAGGGCCCTTTTAAGGATTGATAATTCTGTAAGATATAGGATTTGTCCATACTTAAGATTCTAAATATGTTTGCACAAAACTATCATCAGCTTATGTCTCATTGCCAACAAATAATAAAATGCCGAAATTTTGTGCTTAAGTAGTGTTGCAGTAGAACCGATATAAGTAAATGTGTCTATTGTTATTATCACATAAATTCCTCTTCTTCCTCTTCTTCTTCTTCTTCTTCTTATTTTATTATTATTATTATTATTATTATTATTATTATTATTATTATTATTATTACTTATGTTGCATTACCCGTTCTTTCGGGGTACCCGGTAAGATCCAACAAGAATGGCAAAGAACAGAACGTATATGGAAAAACATTGTGTTTTTATTTCCCATCACCGGATGGTTTACGCCGGCTACGCAAACGCATATAAAAATCTTTTGACATACTTTTGTCTCATGAAAGTCTTTTTCTTGCTGAGATCACAGACTTGGTTTCCGCTGAACACTCGTTCATATATACATCCGATTGGAAAGCAATTTTGCTCTGTATAGTCTACCCGAGCGTGAACTGAAACAATTTTTCCACAAGCACTTCCAATTGTCTTTTTAATGAAATATAAGTCAGCGGATCTCTTCACATTACCAACTTGGTTATCACTCGCATTTTTAGTCAACGGACACAAAAGCTTACAGCAAGACGAGCTTGGGTACCATAGCCAATAAAGCCTCATCGGTGCCATGAACATCGGTAAACTCCCATTCTTCCGGTACTTCGATACTCCGATCACCAAGCTCTTCGCGTTTCTGAAACCACCGCCTTTCAAGTCTCGCTTGCACTCCGGAACCTTCTCCTTTTTAACAGTTATCAAGTCGCGTTCTTTCTTTCTCGACGTCTCACTCACAATGGACTCGTCTACGATTCATTTTGCCACTCTTCATTATCTTACACTATTATTATTATTATTATTATTATTATTATTATTATTATTATTATTATTATTATTATTATTATTATTATTATTATTATTATTATCATCATCATCATCATCATAGTTGTTTTTGTTATTAGATTTAACAACACATGCGAGTATTACTGTGAGGGCAAATGCGTTTAGTCTTAGAATTATTGTGCTAGATTTTGAAATAATCATATGTTGAGCTCGATTGCAGACTGTAAGATACGATATCCGTATTTTATTTTTGTAAAAATATAAATTTACTACATTTATGAGGAGCTGTGTATATATTTTGATTATTTGCAGAATTATTTCGGGTTATTAGTTTTAATGGGAAGAGAAAATGAAGGGTTGACCTACGTGATATTTCTCCTTACATTATTTTTTTAAGTACCTCTTCTTTATAAAATTGTTTTTACGTTGGAATATTTTTGTCTTTCTAGTTAGCGAGTTTTATTCTAGGACGATTATGTGTGTCAATGTTATTAATCAATCATAGATTTTTGTTAGGATTATTAGTGTATACCACACGTATTGTCCGGTCCTTCGAGTCTGGATTTACGCCGGTCTATCGATTGTCCGTCCTGTGCAGTTCTAGGAGGTGCACCCTCCCAGGCTTTGCCTTCTCACCCTTTGAGTCGGGGTTAGTTTATTGCTAACCGCCTGAGGCGTGTATAAACAAATAGGAACTTGCTTCGGAATTTTTAAGATGAGAGTTGATAATTCATAGAATGTGGTATATTCAGACTACTGTTGTCATCTTGGGTGTTTTTATTACAACGTTTCGGCCTATGTAACCTCCAACCTTCTTCAGGGGTACTTTCTCGAACTCTGGAATATTTCTGTTGAACTCGGGAATCTGGACGGAATTTCGAATGGAACCCTTTATTTAAAGGGGGTAGCAGATGGAACGAGAGCATGCTACCCCCTTTAATTAAAGTGTTCCATTTGAAATTCCGTCCAGATTCCCGAGTTCGACATAAATATTCCCGAGTTCGAGAAAGTACACCTGAAGAAGGTTGGAGGTTACATCGGCCGAAACGCTGTGATAAAAACACTCAAGATGAGAACAGTAGTCCGAATATACCAACTTCTACGAAATAGGAACTTTTCCCTGACAATATAAAAAAATAAAATGTATTCCATAAAACACTTGTTTTTAAAGTTTTCGTAGATTTCATTTTTTTACATTTCTATTTCCAATTTTAAGGCAAATATTTATATTTATCTTTCATCCGTTTCATTCATTCACACTTTATACTTGTTACGTTTCTGAATTCTAATTATGAGCATAAGAATACTTTTTTGTGCTTGAGGTAAAGGATGACGATAAAGTAATTTGTCTGACCAAAAACATAGATTTATTGTTTTTTTTATAAACAAATACGTGATTTTTATATCAATGTATGTATTAATAAATATTGTATAATTTATAAAGATCGGATTATTTTCCTATTGTTGTTTTTTTCCTTTGAATCAGGATCATTTATTTTTTGGTTAAAAACATAAGTTTTGAATTCCATTGCTTGTTCTTTGAAATGATAAAATGTCAAAACAAAAACATAGCTGTATACTTGAAAATGGATGATATCACAAAATTTGGTTTACGCTTTAAAATATTGTCAAAAGCGAACATTCTTCTTGTATGGTGTCATCTATAATCAAGTAAATACTTTCTTGTAAAGAATGCTAATCACAAAATCTAAAGACAGCATTGACATGTTCTTTCGATTTAATCTTGCTTCAGTAGGGGCTATTTTCGGTCAGGCTCTAAAACAGAAAAATAAAAGTACGATAAGAAACATTTTACACGAGATGTTTGCTAAGCTCAGAGAGTAAGTCTCACTTGTAACAACAAGTCCAGTCTTGGAGGGACAGATTTGCGCAGTTTAGTCCCCAGCTAAATAAGACGTATTTGACTATCAATAAAGCACGAGCACAGAACGATCCAAGTAGACGGACTGACTTGTTTACAAAAGAACCGAAATGCATTATAATAGAATTTAATTTCGCAATCAAATAGATTAGAGGTATACGTATTAACGGGTTGGTTTGGCTGCAGGTTGCGTGTGTTTCGGGGAAAGGGGCTTTGTTTTTAATTTACAATTAAATTACGTAATAACAGGTGAGTTGTGTACGAAAAATCGAAATGCATTATGATGGAATTTTGTATCGTAATGGAATTAGAGTGCAGCGATACTCAGTAATAATTTAGCTGGAAATGAGTGTGTACGTGTGTTTAGGGAAGCATTCTTTCTAATTAACAATGTAGAACCGGCTCCCAACACACAGAACAAAATTGACCTGAAAAGACTGTTGATAGTCTTTTGTCTTCAAATGATATTTTTTTATCCACGATTATTAAAAAATATCCATGAATATAAATACTATGTTTCTGAATTTTTTGAGATGAGGATTTATACTGTCTATAATTTTGATTATTCGGACTACTGTTCTCATCTTGAGTGCTATTCTCACAACGTTTCGGCCGTTGTAACCCCCGGCATTCGTAAGGTGTATATTTTTTTAACTTTGGAATATTTCTGTCGAACTAGTGAATCTGGACGAAATTTCGAACGGAACTCTTTATTTAATCCACAGGGGTAGCAAGCTCTCATTTGGTCAGCTTTAACCTGGCCAAATGTTCAGTAATTCGCAATTCTTCGTATCGCCCGTACCGAGGATTTAACATAAACCATCAGATGACTATCACTTAGAACTAAATTTTACTTTGTATATATCCACTGCGTCACAAGTATTTGCGATACGAAGAATTGCGAATTACTGAAGAGGTTACAGCGGCCGAAACGTTTTGCTGATAACACTCAAGATGAGAACAGTAGTCTGAATGATCCAAATTAATAGAAATACGTAATAATAAAATTAAAACAATCACCAAATTAGAAAAGAATAAAAACGAATAGTTAAGTAATGAGATGTTCTTTTGTAAAGCAATATTTCAATTAGTTAACTTTAGTACGTCTAGAGTATTCACATAGTCAGTATATATAAAAAGCTATTACCATTGTATTTTTAAAACACTATGGCTTTTTAATTTCATTATCAATGCTATAAATTGCCTAACTGTATGAATAGAGACGTAACTGATTAATCGAATATATTGACTGTTTGCTTTCAGGCTTTCTATAATGAAGCTATTATTTTACTTATCTAGATTTGATAGATGGCTGTCTGAAGACGAAACTATACCGTTACTTCTATAAGTGTATTATTGTACCCCCTGTCAACGCTCAATTCTGGGTTGCACTGGTGGTGTAGTATCTGTTCTGTTGTCATGAGACTCTTTGGGGGTAATGTAGTATATGTTCGGTAGTAATGAAACCATCATTGGTAGTATAATCCTTTTCTTGGATGAAAGTGTTGTATCAGTTCTCTTGATGTTATACAGTTCTCTTGGGGATTGCCTTCTCTATTTCGTGTGGAGGAGTAGCGATATAGTAGTAAAAATATGCAACCTCTTGTTTCGTATTTTTGGGAGCTCTTTTATGCAGATAAAATTAAATAACATTTATATCTGGATTAATTTCTAAACACGAATAGTGATTCATTTATCTTTGACCAAAATGTCTGCCTCACACAAGCATAGGGGTGTATACATAATATAGAGTGATTGTTCAAATGTGTGTGATTTTAGTAGTCCATAAAAAGTAGTGGTCAAAAATAGTTCACCTCATTTATTTCGTTCAACGCATTCAGTTTCATTTTATTTCCCCTGTTTGCAATCATGGTGCAGCATTAGAATGTACGCTTCAGTAGTGTATACATAACAATCTAGTGTAAACGCTGACGTGACAGAAGTAAATAGACAGCCTAACTAACATTAATTTCGAAGGCTGCTCTTAGAGATTTATAATTGACATAGGCAAGATGATATTGATTATTTTTCCAGCCTGATGAATTACACGATCACTCAATTCAAGTGGAAAGAAAGATTTCGAGGGTTTTTTTTTCAGATTAGCAAATATTATCGCTCCTCTTAAATTCTTACAGATGTAATATTTTTGTGACCCATGTAATAATTCAATGGTGATATATGATATATATATATATATATATATATATATATATATATATATATATATATATATATATTTTTATTTTTAAATACAGATTTTAATCAGACATGGACCAGTGGTTTCTGACAAGAAAAGGGTTTTAAATTCCCTATTCCGTCTTCTTCAGCATAGTCTCAAATAGTAAATGATGGAATTTCTTCAAAAAACATTTATAACCGTTATAAAACGCTCTGGACAAAGAATTTGAAATGAGGGTCCGGCCAGACGCTAGGTCAGAAAAATAACCGTTAAGTAAGAGATTCTATATTTAGAAGTAAAAAACCAGAGAGAAAGAAAAGAAGAAAGAAAGAAAAAAAAGAGAGAAAGAAAGAAAGAAAGAAAGAAAGAAAGAAGGAAAGAAGGAAGGGAAAATAAATTAAAATGAAATTAAATTTATAATAATAAAAAAATTTATAAATTAAGAGTAAATAAAAATTATTTATTTATATTTATATTTAGAGCATAGTATAAGGTACGTAACTCTAATTAATTAAATTATCTAAGCAGGGGAGGTAACTATTTATTGTTATATAAAATATATATATATGTATATATATAAATCACAATGGTTTCAATTAATAAATGTCAAATTAAAGTAAAAATATATAAATATAATTAAAAATAAATAAATATATAAATAAAGAATCAATATATAAATAAATAATATATAAATAAAAAATAAAAAATCAATATATAATTAAAATATCAATATATAAATAAATAAAAAAACAATATATAAATAAAAATTCGATATATAAATAAAATCAATATATAAATAAAAAATCAAAAAATCAATATATAAATAAATAAATATATAAATAAAAATAAAAAATAAAAAATCAATATATAATAAATATATTTAAAAATTCAAAGAATAAATATATGCATACGCACACGTATGTGCACACACACACACACATATATATATATATATATATATATATATACACATATATATACATATATATACATATACAAATGTATGCAAGTATAAATAAAAAATCAATATATAAATAAAAAATCAATAATCAATCAAAAATCAAAATATAAATAAAAATCAATATATAATATGAAAATTTGAAAAATAAAATTTTAAAATTTAAAAATTTAAAGAAGAAAGAGGGAACAAATGGAGAAAAAAGAACTGTGATCATGGAGCCTCTGTGTAGCTTAATTGCCATATATATTTGCATTGCTTGCTACCTAGTTCTACTTACGTATCGAGCACTGTGTAAGTAAATACTGAAAACTGATACATAAAAATAATATCTCCTTATAATATTTTATGTGGATACATTGAGTACTAATATATATATATATATATATATATATATATATATATATATATATATATATATATATATATGTATATATATATATATATGCTTCGGTTGTACTGAGGATTATTTCGCTATCATCTCCTGTAGAGACTCGAATGACTGAAAGCTCTGACCAAAGAACGAGAAGCAAGTATGCAGCATTATATGTGCATATTACACCAGTTTTAATATTTTATATTTCTCGAATACATTTCTATCTCGTGCATTTACCGATGACTACTTCAGCGTAATTTATTTAAATTTATATTTTATTATGTCATGAAGGTTTGGCGTTGTCCGGTATTGAATGAGATACACTTTTTGCTTGCCCCTCAGTTCCTTACAGTATTGTACTTTTCGTATTTTTATTTATTATTATGATCATTATTATTATTTCTTCTCACTATAAGTTATCACACAAGTCATCGTCAATGATTGCTTAACAAGCAATGCGTTGTCTAGAATAAAAGTTTTTATTACATCCAATAACAAATAACGGCCAGTGATTACACTTAATCACAAGATATATTTTGAATAGTATTTGCACGGAGAAATCTACGCAAGAAACATTCTGGTACGGCCAATATATTTCTTGCGAAAAGGCTCAGTCTCTGGATAATTCAACGAAGGTAACACGTGACACGTGTACAAGTTTCCAAAAAACGTATCAACGGCTCCCAGATTATGTATTTCGTAACTGATAGATAAATGGCAAAGGTATCTCGAAAATCCCCATACCCCAATAGAATAGAAAAAAGATAATAATATACATTTAACAATATATGAAACCACGCCTCTATATAGTCCAGAAATATCAGACAGGTTTAACTAACGAAGTAATGAGTTTCATTATTTTTGTAATTAGTTTGTGTTTTTATAACCACTAAATAATACGTATATATATATATATATATATATATATATATATATATATATATATATATATATATATATATATATATATAGGCAGCAAGCCATTATCTAACCAAGCATTGTTGAACATCACGGAACTTTCGCGTTTGTATATTTTCCTCGTGAGGTTCTCAAACCGTCGAGCCATCTTTCTGGTTTCAGGTGGCAATCCGTATAGTACTTCACCGATAGTTTTTAATTCGGCTATTTTCTCGAGCGCATTTCGATGGGATCCCCCCTAGGCCCCACCTTTGCAGAATATTACATGACAAATATAGAAAATACAATCTTCTCCGACCCAAAATCTAAACCTAATATATACACTCGCTACGTAGATGATATGTTCATAGCCACAGAATCCCAAGAAAATATAAAAAAACTCAAACACACACTCGAAACCCACTCGGTACTTACATTCACAGCCGAATTCAACATTAACAATAAAATCCCCTTTCTCGACGTAATAATCGACTCCAGCAATCCTACAGAATACACAACATCAGCTTATAAAAAAAACACAAATAACTATCCGAGCCTCCTCAACTATCATAGTGAATGCCCACAAAAATATAAAATAGCTCTTATTAAGAATCTCGTTCATCGCGCATACACTATATCCTCATCCAAACAAATATTTTATAAAGAATTAACCAATATTAAACAAACATTAATTAACAACAACTTCCCCAATAAAATAGTCGACGAACAAATGAATCATATATAAACTCCATACACGACAAAAGCAAAAATAAAACCCATAACAAAAAAGACACGATCAACCTCTATTACAAAAACCAGACGCACCCTAACTATAAACTTAAAAAAGCAATACTTCACATAATAAAACGATACACTAAACCTAACGACCAACAAAAAATAATCAAACTAATAATTTACTATAAAAAAATTTAAAACAAATAACCTAATTATTAAAAATAACACTGTCAATACAACTCTCAGCCAAACTAACGTTATATACATGTTCTCATGCCCTTTTAAGAAACCAAAACAGAACAAATACATAACACCTATATTGGCCACACTACAACAACTCTCTCTCGACGCCTAACTTACCATTTATCCGATACCAGCGCCATCCAACGTCACATTACTACACATTACCAAAGACTACAGTCGGCCGATATACGGAAAATATTAACATCTAACACCAAAATAATAAACAAAAATAACTGCACAAACAGACTTAAAATACTAGAAGCAATATTCATGTAAACTAAACAGCCTAACCTTAATAAAATAGCTTTCAACACAGGTACCAATATATTAAAAGTATTTCATAATTAAATGGAAATAAAGTAAAAATAAAATAAATAAATAAATTGATAAATAAATAAATAAATAATAGTAATAATAGTAATAGGAATATATAATAATACATAAATAAATAATAGCAAAAATAAGAACTAATAAAATAAATAAGTAAACAATAAAACCAAACACACAAACGATAGAATAAAATGAACTCAACCACACCCCCTATTCTCTCTTTCATTCGCCCGTAACGATAACTATAAAACACTAACTCCAGTCTTCTTATTTAAATTTAAAAAAAACAAAAACAAACCATAATCCTGAAGACGACTACGAAAGTCGAAAGCGCTCGAGAAAATGGCCGAATTAAAAACTATCGGTGAAGTACTATACGGATTGCCACCTGAAAGCAGAAAGATGGCTCGACGGTTTGAGAACCTCACGAGGAAAATATACAAACGCGAAAGTTCCGTGATATTCAACAATGCTTGCTTAGATATATATATATATATATATATATATATATATATATATATATATATATATATATATATATATTAATATTTTTATTCATACTAAAGTATATATTATAATTGTATACACACACATTTCCTCCTTAGAAAAGTTGTTGGTTTTCTTATTTCAGTTAGATCGGTTATTTTTTGGATGGTTGTAGCGAAGGTGGGCGTGGATTAGGTTAGCATTGTCCTTAGTCAATGGTTCATAAAGCCTCTTATTCGAATAACATGTAGCGTTTGATAAATATATATATATATATAATGTGTGTGTGGGGGGGCAAAAAGACAAACAGAAAACAGGTTAAAATGCAAAAGGAAAACCAAAATAGAAGTTTAACCGGTTTCGTTCGTATTAACGAACTTCTACCATGGCATTTCAATTCCAGGACTTATTGTGCACCTTACCCCATATATATATATATATATATATATATATATATATATATATATATATATATATATATATATATATATATATATTATTGGAAGTAGACAAACAAATGTCTTTAGAGACCACGTTTTGAAATAGAATATTTTAAAAATAATAATTTCAATTCTTATTTTTACTTGTGTTTGTAAAAAAAGAAAAAAATGAGCTTTAATAGAATACTGCATCTCAAAACCTTGTCTCTAAATGCATTTGTTTGTAAATTCCCAATTTACTAAATTTCGAAACAGGCTTTCGGGGACTTTCAGAAATGTGTATCTCTCTCTCTTTCTCTCTCTCTCTCTCTCTCTCTCTCTCTCTCTCTATATATATATATATATATATATATATATATATATATAGAGAGAGAGAGAGAGAGAGAGAGAGAAGTCCACATAACATTAGACGATGAAAAATAAAAATTGTAAAAATGTCTTTGACAATGAAAATTCTAATTATCTAAAGCTCAGATTTAAAAAAAAACTATTTTAAATATAATACTTTCACGAAACAATTGTGTATATGTCTACCCCTTTCTACTAATTAAAACGAGCGTAGCCAAGCTAACAGACATACCGGATTGTTTTTTTCTGACCCAGATGTCCACGATGAAAAGGAAATAGAAAAAAAAAAGAAAAAAACAATTTGCTTTTACAAGTTAAATTCTTTTTTTTTCGAAAGCTCAGATTAAAATAAATGTTATTTATTTTAACATACACATTTTTGTGTCTTTCTCAACAAAAAAAATAATAGTTTTACGAAATAATGGTTTATAATATGTCTACTCCATTTCTACTAATATATATATATATATATATATATATAAATATATATATATATATATATACATATATTATACAAATATATACATTTATTGTCACTGTTTGTGTTCACACTGGGCTAATTGTCAGGATATATTAAGTAATATCATATATGATTTTTACTATCTATACGTATAATAGCCTTGTTTTCACAAATGAATTTGTGGACGTATGTCTTTGTATAGTTGCAGTGAATTTGATGTTGGTAGTAGTATACGTTCTGTTTCCGTGTGTTTAAAACTATGTGTGTAAATGAAACGGATACATAGACTCGAGTTTCTTACATGAAAATGTCTATATTATTTTCTTCTGTCGCGAAGCATTATGAATGACACTAAGCGATTTTTCTTTTCTACATATTTTATTTTAATCTTTTGTTTTGTTAATGTTTAGAAAGGAAATACATGTAGATGCTTTCTTTGGGAAATTACATTTTACGCCATGGAAATCGGTTGAGCGCGAAAGACAGCGCACGTAACGATTACCAAAAAAGAGAATTACACGTTTGCACGGCTGTCTCCTAAATTCTATCTTTCTTTAAACGCTAAATTAAGTGTATGTTTTTAATACACACACACATATATGAATCATTTGATCAGTACCGCTGGAGAGCCATGAATTTCATAACTGTTCTGTTTTTATATCTTCGAAACAGTTACATGGTCGACAACTGATCATCCACGTTTAATATTTAACAATTCAAGATAAAGTCCCCCGTTTTTGTTTCACGGTTATATTCTTGAATCCACTTTCTGTATTAGTAAAATTTCCAGCGGTTTGTAGGCTTATGGAAGTGCTAAGTCTGCGATATTTTTTATTTAGTTATTATCCCTAGGAATTTAAACTGCATTGTGTTCATTGTTTAAAATGACAAAGCTTTTTTATACTATATATATATATATATATATAATAAACAAAACAACTATTTATTATTTGTAGCTCCTAGAAAACCCGTCTAGAAAGGCAATGTAAGGGTAGTATTAACACAGCATGACGTCACTAGCTATAAATGCATCATTCCTTTAATTAAGTCGAACGCTCTTATGACGTCAAGCCGCTGGATAAAGTGTTAAAATTATCACTGTTTATTCGCTGTTCAGCGTTGGCCGAGTGGTTCTAGACGTCGGGAGTTGTAAAAATACTCAGAATCAGGGGTTTCGAATCGCATGACCAGTAGTGAATAGCCATGTCTCTATGCTGATGAGTCCCGATTATAAAGGACGAAACGTCTACGTACACAGATAATAAACAAAACAAATAATATATATATATATATATATATATATATATATATATATATATATATATACATATTATACCAGATATATCATAAATGCTGAATAGTAAAGGTCAACAATGTGTCCGTCTTTATTTTTTACTTTTTGCTGCTTGAACAAGAAATGTAGTCACTAAACAGTAAAAAACTACTGTGATATGATTAACATTTATAATGGTATTACCTGTAGTGGGCAGCAAGATAGTCGTTCACATCTAAATGGCTGCATGTTTATAGTCGAAGGAAAGGGTGAGGTATGTTAGGGAATTACAAATGCAAACGGTTCAAGTAGAGTAGCTATTAGAGTAGAGAATCTCCCGACATCGAGTGATCTTTACAGTGAATGTGTGATATTTACTTCTACTTGTGTGGGTTGGATGTATTAACGCTGAGGGTATAAAAGTGCACTCATTTTTTGGAAGAAACTACAGTGGAAGTACTTGTAAAACAAGCACAGGTATGAAACACTCTGATGATGTGACAGGGAAAGTGGCTTAGCAGACAGTACGGCGCCTATATAACTATCATCTGAAACATCTATATGTAGAAAATGTATATATATATATATATATATATATATATATATATATATATATATATATATACATGTATGTATGTATATATTATAAAATGTAAATTGAATATTTCAATCAGAATACCTTTGCATCACCTCTGTATCCACTTACAATAATTAAAATATAGATACAATCCTGCAAAACTGTATGTATAGACTTCCTATAAAAATGTTGATAAACACCAATACATGATTTAATCCTCAGAGATGTCGAATGATCTTATATCATATTTTATGCAAATCTGAAATATTTAAAGTTTCCAATGGGAATTTTGTACCCATATTACACCTTTTAAAATGATTTCAAAGAAACTGAAATTCGTGGAAAATTTATTAATTGATGTCTTATACCTATTGTTAAAAAATCGGAGATATCTGAATTTTTCCGAAGCCGTGTTCCAAAATTCATAATGAGTGGTAAATTAGTTCAAGAGTAAATGTTGTATTTATAAATATATAAACATATACACATACATAACTTTATATATCCACAAGACTTACACAATAAAATGCAAATACAAAATATTTCAGATTTGCAATAAAGTCATTAGATTAAGGTTCCTGAAATTTCAATTTCTTCCAAAAAAACCCATCAAGGTTAGTCATACATATTGACAATTTCTAACATCAAAATGATCAAATGCATCAAGGTTAGTCATACATATTAGACAATTTCTAACATCAAAATGATCAAATGCATCAAGGTTAGTCATACATATTAGACATTTTCTAACATCAAACTGATAAAACCCATCAAGGTTAGTCATACATATTAGACAATTTCTAACATCAAAATGATAAAACCCATCAAGGTTAGTCATACATATTAGACAATTTCTAACATCAAAATGATCGAATGTATCAAGGTTAGTCATACATATTAGACATTTTCTAACATCAAACTGATAAAACCCATCAAGGTTAGTCATACATATTAGACAATTTCTAACATCAAAATGATCAAATGCATCAAGGTTAGTCATACATATTAGACATTTTCTAACATCAAACTGATAAAACCCATCAAGGTTAGTCATACATATTAGACAATTTCTAACATCAAAATGATCAAATGCATCAAGGTTAGTCATACATATTGACAATTTCTAACATCAAAATGATCAAATGCATCAAGGTTAGTCATACATATTAGACAATTTCTAACATCAAAATGATAAAATGCATTTGATACAAGTTTGAATAACGACTATAGACAGATGATTAACATCATCATCATCATCATCTCTTGATTTTTAGCTTCGTATGATGGCATATAAGTGTGGAAAATCATTCTTTTTTTAACTTAGTTCACTCAAAACAAAGCAAGTTGGCACTGTAAACAAAGGGGCTACTGAGAATTAGAGGGGACAGTTTAGGGGTTCGTCCTAAATTATGATGTTTGCAGCGAAATGCTTGTTCACATTACTTTTACATCTACGCATATCGGTACATTCGAAGAAACAAATAGCAGGGGTGAAGTTCCAAAGGCTGGCCGCTCGAGAAAATAAGCTATGGTAGTAGAAGGATCTCCAGCATCAATGGCCTTCCACACTGAATGAATGAGATTAAGCTGATCGTCGGATTAGTCGAGTGTTTTTACACTGAGGGGCACAAGTGCAGCATTTTTCTCGGAACACATTCCATTGAAGTACTTGTAAAACTAACACAAGGATGCGACATTGCTGTGATGAGAGAGGAGCTAGAGCTTGGTCGATAGTAAGGGACCAATTCGATTAAATACTCTTTTTTAACATAAGCTAAAGGAGGGAAACTGGTGGATGGTACACCAGCCAAGATGTGACAACAATACTCCATGGATAGGCGGGTGGTGCCGTTCTAGAAATATAGGATACTGTCAGGTGTGAGATGTTTTCTATGACGGTATAGGGAGCCTACTTTCTTTTGCAGCAGCATTGGCAATGTCTTCCAGGGTTTTTTTCTAATTCATGTTACATGTGAATATAAGGCCGATGAGTTTGGTAGTTGTTGGACTTTCAGGTAGGGTGTTATTTGCCATGGAAGTCGGTGGTTGAAGAGATTTATTGTAGTTGTTGAATAACAGGGGCTTTGTCTTAGCAACATTAAATGTTACTATCAATTTATGAACCCATTCCACTACAGATTGGATGTCACTTTCTAAGGATTAATCCATCGTCTGGAATATGTGTACGTCCGTTTAACCTGTGGTGTCGTCAGCAATTATACCCATCTCAGAGACAATGTCACAAGGGAGGTCGTTCAAGAAAATCAGGAATAATAAAGGTGCAAGGATCGATCCTTAAGGTACACCTGCATGTATGTCATGTTGTTTGGATGAACAGCCATCGAGGACAACCTGAATCTTTCTTTTTGATAGGAGGGATCTAATTATATTAAATATTCGGCCAGTACTACTATATGTATTATTTTTGTAAGAAGACAGTTTTACCAGACCTTGTCAACATTTTTGGATTAATCAAGCTACCATTCTCGTTTTACTTGCCTTGTCCAGTGTATAATATATGCATTCAGAGATGACTATCAGGATATCCGCAGTAGACCGCGCTTGTCTATATCAATACTGACGGTCAGAAAGGGTTTTAGCATTGACGGGTTATCTCTAGGTTTATTAAAGATTGAAGAGCTGAAGAAATTTGATGGGGCGATTATTCTGAGCGTACGTAATAAAATTTTCCTCATCAAACAGTGTTTTCTTTTTTTCGTCGTCATCCGATGGTAATGGACTTTTGGGTCAGAAATTACGTTATGTCTGTAAGCGCGGCTACGCCAATTTGAATTAGAAAGGGTGTGTAGACATATTTTTAAACCATTGTCTCGTAATAGTATTATATTACTTTTGAAAAAAATATTACAATATGTAGTGTTAAAATAAATATAATTTATTTTAATCTGAGCTTTTGAGAAATAAATTGGTCCTTGGCAAATCAGTGTTATATATATATATATATATATATATATATATATATATATATATATATATATATATATAGAGAGAGAGAGAGAGAGAGAGAGAAAGAAATAGAAAAAATATATGTATATATATATATTTGTATGTATACTGTATGTATATATAGATACATATGAATCACCTATATAAACGTATGGATATATATATATATATATATATATATATATATATATATATATATGTGTGTGTGTATTTATACATATATTTCGATTTATACAAGGGATACCAATGATTTTACTTCCACCGTTTTTCCATTATTTTCTTTCTTCTAATTGTCTGTGTAACAAAACAATATTCATCACAGCGTGAAATTTGCCAGACACATGAAATATTGTTCTCTCACTCACCACCCATAGCCGACCCGCCAATGTCTGGGAAAATGTCACCCTGAGCCCGGCATTATCTAATATCGGATAAATACTCAACTATTTTTTAAATTTTTAAAAAATCTTTATCTTTTCTTGTTTTGCTATGTTCAGTTGTGTCGTAAAATAAAAAGCTTCCACATTCCGTATACATATTAAAATATTGGCTGTTAAACAGAAACAATTAGCTACCAATCTACGTTGAATTTCGACTCATCATTTAGTTTATTAATTCATTTAGCATAATTTTATTACATGTGTTTGCTCTGCCTGTATTATCAACTTTTAAGAAAACATGAGGCATTTATTCCAATATCAGTCTATATTTTTCATACGCCAATCTGTTATACCTGATACTAGTGACGTAAATACATATTGGCAACGGGAAACAGTAAGGATGAGTAAACTTCTACCAAGGCCTTTCACTATTACATTAAACTACTACTTATAAAACGCATATCTCTATTTATTAATGTTCAATAATATTAGTAACTCATTCAAACATAAAGACCATTTATGATAATAATGTGTGTTAATTATTGATATATACTGTCTTATTGCCTGTCTATTGATTTCCCACTTAGGAAATTCTTGAAATCCCACGCTGGCCTGAAGTTTTGCCTGTCTGATTTCTCTTATTTGTACATATTTGCAAGAGGGAAACCTATCCTCATCTTTTTATTCCCTCTTTAGTATACAATTAACTTATTCTATCTACATATATATATATATATATATATATATATATATATATATATATATGGAAGTTTTTTTTGTTTCTTTTTATAAACCTGCAGGGGCTAGGAAATACCTGACTAGTACACAGGCGCAGACTATTTTACTCTTCTCGGAGTGTTGGACGCGTAAGACTTTGTAAGACCATCTATCTAAGAGAAGGAAATCTCTGAAAATAAAACCTTGCTACCAACTACTTACGCCGTGGCAGTAAACCGTTGGGGAAGGAGACATCTTTAGTTTTGATCGACAACCTTCTTAGAGTTGGAATCCCGAACAAAATATCCGGTTTGCAAACCTACAATTGCTTAAGGAGTAGATAGGTTTTGCCTATCACCGGCTCTTGCACTCCTTCTTTGTCTATTAGCCAGGCGCAAGGGTACCACCGCTGGGACGGCTCAAAATACCCAGTGCATAGCCTTGCTTCCTTACTAGGACAATGAACGCCGTACTCTTTCTCTCTATTTGGGCAACTTGGGGAAAGTTTTTTTGTCACTAAGTCTTAACTGACCAGTCTGGGTCTCTGTTGTTCCGACAGGTTGAGGGTACAGGTTAGACAGCTTGTCTGGCTGCTGTTTCCGACTGACAGGACAGGAGCCCAAACTCTTGGGTAGCGTTATGAACGGCTGCTCTATCATCATAATGCCGTGGGTAGTTGTGTGTGCAATGTCGCGCATGGAAAAGGTCCCTGCAATTATTTCCGGTGGGCTTTCCCGAGGCCACAACCCCCATGGACAAGGTCGCGACTAATGGACTGGTTGTGTAAGCTTGTTGACACCAAACAAGGATCCACCTTGGCTAACCCACTCTATAATCAAAACAAACATATCATTATTAAAAAATGAAAGCAAACCTAAACCAAACACCCCAAAAAAAACTCTTTCGCCCCCGCCCTTGAGGCTCGCATTCATAAATATCCGGGGACTTTCTCCTGACAAACTCCCCGCAATCTCCTCTCACTACTTTGACATGACTGACTACCTCTCACTCTACCGTAGAGACTCTGACCAACATATGCACGGGCTATGAGTTTATGTTCGGAATTCGGTCCTCCTGACTAGAGAACATAGGTTAGAATTAGATGACCAAGACTACATGTGCTTTAGGTTGTACTTTATATCACAGCGTCAGCTACTTATATTTCTTATACCGTTCCTCGTCGACCCAGGACTGTACTCTGCTAAACTATGTCTCTAAAAACATATATAGATCACTCGTAATTGACTCGAATGACCAGATACATGTATTTGGAGATTTTAATGCCCACCACCGCGACTGGTTGGGATTCGCCAGTCTTACTGACGAAGCCGGCAACTCTACGTATAATTTCTCCTAAGCTCACTCCCTCTCTCAGACTGTCGATTTTCCGATCCGCATCCCCGATCGAGTAGACCAACAAGCCTCACTTCTAGACCTTTTCTTGACCTCAATGCCCGAGGCTTGTGTGACAAAAGCTCATAGCCCACTCGAGAATGCTGATCACATTGTGGTAATGATATATATCACCCTAAAAAGTCGTCCAAAAGCTGATGAACCGTTGCTCAAAACAACGAGATACTACAAGCAGGCTGATTTTGAGTCAATCAGAGATCACATCAGTAACGCCCCATGGAGGGAAACCTTCTCACTACTTGCCGACCAGTGTGCAAGTGAATTAACTGAATGGGTCAAAGCAGGCATTGAAGCCTATGTTCCCATGCGAAAATACGTAAGCAAGCCTCACTCTCCCCAATGGTTCACCTCGGAATGTGCAGCTGCCATTGCTGAGAGGCAACAAGTATTCCGTAAATTCGGCCGCCATAAGTCAGCTACTAATAGAACTAAATTTATAGAGTCAAGAAATAATTGCAAGGCCGTGATAGGCGAAGCAAAGAGAAGGTATAATAAGTTAATAAAAAAACGCATTCAGTCACAGAAACTAGGTACTCGTGATTTCTGGAAAATTTACAATAGTGTAGTGAATAATGGTCAATCAACGATTCCCCCACTATCAAACCACAATGATGTCATTTGCACGGCCACTGATAAGGCTGAACTACTTGCCCAGCGTTTCGCTTCTAACTCCACTTTGGACTCAGATAATCACCCCCTCCCCAAATTCCCATTGCGGACGGAAGCAACACTTGATAACCTGGTCATCACCCCATCCTAGGTCAGAGAGATCATGAAACACCTTGACACTTCCGAAGCTTGTGGGCCTGATCTTGTATCCGTAATAGTAATAAAATAAATGCTCTGCTGAACTGGCCCTTGCCCTCTTCAAACACTACAAAAAAATGTCTAGCTGAATATTGCTTCCCCGATAGCTGGAGAATTGCCTCTGTGGTACTAGTCTACAAGAATTCTGGGAATAGAAACGATCCTCAGAACTACCGTCCAATCAGTCTACTGCCAATCTTTGCTAAAATCTTTGAATCCTTAATCAATATAGCGATAGTACAGCACTTAGTTAATGCTAAACTTCTTTCTGACCGCCAGTATGGATTTAGATAAGCACGATCTACTGCAGACATCCTAACGGTCATCTCTGAACGCATGTATCATACACTCGACAAGGCAGGTGAAGCTAGGAGAGTAGCGCTTGATATATCCAAGGCCTTAGACTAGGTATGGCATAAAGGGCTTCTCCTGAAAATACGCTCATACGGTATTACTGGGCAATTACTTAACATAATTAGATCCTTCTTAACCAAAAGAAAAATCCAAGTTGTTCTCGATGACCGTTAATCTAAGCAACATGACATAAATGCTGGTGCACCTCAGAGATCTATCCTTGGACTTTTGTTGTTCCTGATCTATATAAACGATCTCCCTGATGACATAGAGTCTCAGATTGGTTTATTTGCTGACGACACCACGCTTTACTCTATCCATGTTGGCAAAACAGACGCGATCATATCCGAGGCAATGGATGAATCCTTAGAAAATGACCTCCAGGCTGTAGTGGATTTGGGTCATAAATAGTTGATAACTTTTAATGCCGCAAAGACAAAGCTCCTTTCCTTAAATAACTATAAGAAACATCTCCAAACAACGATTGTCATGGCAAATAACACCCTACCTGAGAGTTCATCATTCAAACTCCTCGTACTAACCTTCACATGTAACCTGAATAGGAACAAATACATTGAATACATTGCCAAGGTTGGTGCAGAGAAGGTTGGCTGACTCTACCGTGCTAGTAAACTCCTCACATCTGACATAATCCTGTATCTCTACAAAGTCACCATCCGCCTATGCATGGAGTATTGTTGCTACATCTGGGCTGGTGCATCATCTACTAGTCTGTCCCTCCTTGACAAGGTCCAAAAAAGAGTCGTCAACC
Source organism: Sepiola atlantica (assembly GCA_963556195.1). NCBI lineage: Eukaryota > Metazoa > Mollusca > Cephalopoda > Sepiida > Sepiolidae > Sepiola > Sepiola atlantica. The sequence continues at coordinate 181,105,940 of OY744522.1, read as the reverse complement.
TAATATATCCCTCACTGTCAACCAAGCTCAAATTCATGTCCCATCGCCGCAATGTAGCATCCTTGTGCTTGTTTTACAAATACTTCAATGGATTATGTTCCGATGAATTGGCTACTCTGGTGCCATTTCGACGTAAATTCACTAAACCAACTCGACAATCAACTAAATCCCATCCATTCACTGTGGAGGTCCCCACATGCCGGAGAGCTTTCTACTCAAATAGCTTCTTTCCTCGTGCGGCTGGTCCCTGGAACTCCCTCCCTGCCCCCTGTTTCTCGATAGTACTAACAGGAAGAAATTTAAAATTAATGTAAACAGACATCTCGCTGCTCAGATCCCAATTTAGGTTGACCCTCCCAACCTTCTCCCATTTTCTTTCTTCTCAGTAGCCCCTTACGTCTACAGTGGCGGCCTGCCTTATTTGGGGATAACAACGTTAAAAAAAACACACAAAGTAAATCTTGATAAATAGTAGATTGCGCCATCTGAGTAGATCTTAATATTAAGTTGAAGAAGGCTGAACATTATTAAATAGATGGATCTTGAAAGAGAGAGAGCTGATCGAAATATGGAAAATGAAGGACACTAATAGTTACTAATAAATATAAAAGCACTATAAACCTATCGAAAGACTTTAAAAAAGAGAAATTTGAATCAAAGAGAGGATTGACATAATACAAGGTACGACACCGAAAACAAAGCAGACATATGGAAAATACGCTTAAAGTGTGGAAACCAATGAACATACTCTGGTGACACAGACAAACCACGGGTAAGTTAAAACAGAATATCGCGTCATAATAAAAGCTAGACATATAAAAATAACATAATTAGTTTGCTTAACTGACATGGTGAATACAAGAGAAATGCTATAATCGCGCAACACCTTCATCACTGTACAATAAAACGCGATGGCAAGAACATCGGTAGGTACCACACAAATTTATCGTGTAGAGCGTGTGAAGATTGAAAAACCGTGGATAAACGCACCAACTTGATCTAAAGTTGATCCGAGATGTATTACCACTCAAATTCCAGAGAAACGCATGTGCCATTATCAGTGCGAACTCTATGGTTACTGGTTATTACTATAATGCAAAGTGGTTTTAAACAGTGATCTAAAGAAGCAGACAGTTCTAGAAATCTGTACGGAGTTGTCACTCAGAGTCCAGGGAAAACTGTCCGCTTTAGTTTGTAAGCGATAACTTGTAATGATTTGTGTGAGACCTCGTAAGTCTGACAGAAGGTGGGCCGATGCGGTTTCTTCTGGCGCTGCTCTGTTGAACTGAGGTATGTTTCTGTTCAATTTCAGTAAGATACCCCTCCGAGGCTTTAACTTTTCTTTGATGCGCCCCTACTGAGGAATACCATAGTGAGCTATCATTATCCGTTGGCTTTTAAAAAGCACACCTGACTTTTTGTATAACTTCATGGAGAGAAGATAAATACAATAATAATAATAATAATATAATAATGTTGTCTTACCTCCCCTCCAAAAGGCAATGTCTAATTTTTTTTTATATCACGATCAAATAAACTATGTGTTTGTTATCGCATGCAAATTAACAAATCATAGACAGTACAATTAAATTATACCTTGCATCTTTAAGGCTCAACCACAGCGGTCCGCCGAGACTGAGGACATTCATCAAAGCTTGTCTCTCGTCCTCCGCTGATGACTACCTCTCCGTGCTGGTGCATCTCGCTCTGGAATTAACGTTGAAACAACAATATAAGGAATATAACTAGATAAGGAATTTTAAGTATGAACCATTTTATCAAACTGTTGACCTTTCTTTTATATCTGCAAATAACGAGAAGAAATATAGTGGCTTCGTTAAGATTCGATTTTTAAATCGTGTGGCAATTATATCACGTCGCTGTACGCTTCCAACTAATAGTTCGCGCTCTTCGTACGTATGCAATCGCGTGTGATATAATTTTGTCTAGCTCATGTTCTCACAGATGGCAATGCCCCCCAAATGCCAACTAACTGACCCCCGTCTGATCTTCATTTCCTTTTTACGCGCTAATGTTTCTTATCTGAATTTAAATTATAAAAAAATACCAGCACATATACCTTTACTATTTAATACTCCTCTTTATTTCATCAGAAAATAATCCCTTGATAAATTACTGCTCTACACTCCATCGACAAAGCATAGGTAACCACTAAACCTCAGATACCAAGAGAGTCAACCGTCTATTTCCGCATAATTATCATTTGATCATGGTCAATGCACATTCACGATTGACCTAGCGCAGACTCGATATGTAAAGCAGCATCACTTACGACCTACATCGGCTTTTTGTCATCTGCCCCTACGTTATATATCGGCTGGGGCGCCCTTCGCATCCTTACCTTACAGTAACGCGCGGAATTTCCTTTCCAATTCGCGTCTCATTAAAACATTACGGTGCGACCTTTATCAATTCGATATAATTTTGCATTTGACGAGCTTACGCCGGGCCTTTAATATTCACATTTTAGCCTAACCACTCAGTAACGCAGTGCGCTGAGGGCCATCAACTCCCCTGTCTGGATTGCTATGTAACACTCTAGCATATTGGCTGATGTTTTCCAGACAAGAATCAGTAATGAATTAATCAATGTATTCTCTATTCAACCACCACGATTGGTCTAATAAGAAAATCTAATTCATTGTCGCAAACACGCCAACTAGATTGTTTTTATATATAACACTTGCTTTTCCATGTCAAGCAAAGATTCAAAAATAAAATCTGAAAAAACCTTCTCGGCTTTGAGAGAGCAGATGAGAAGAAAAACTAACTAACATATTAAACAAGTAAAAAAATCACTGTTGTCATTTATTAAAATTATAATTAGAATATGCCTCTTGTTTATTCAATGTTCGGTCACTGTCATATGCAGTCTCATTCATATTTGTCTTTTTCTATAAAAGAATCATGTTTTATCTTTCTCTTTTCACGTCATGTATGTATATGTGTGGTTTCTCTTCTTTTCTTTCTCCTGTCTATATTCGTACGTGTGAGCGAATATATAGTTATATATATATATATATATACATCTATATATGTAGGCATACTCGCTTGTTCGCATGTGTCTATTTAACATTTCTTTTTACTTTACAAAAGTGCGTATTTCGTTCACTTTCTTTATAAATAAAACTGTTTCTCTATATATGTATCCATGTTTCCTTGGCTATTTGTTCCTTTTCATTGACTTCTAAAATATATACACCTCTCTCTTACCTCTTTTCTCTTTCATTGTTTCTTTCTCTCTCTCTCTCTCTCTCTCTCTCTCTCTCTCTCTATATATATATATATATATATATATATATATATATATATGTATGTATGTATGTATATATATATATATATATATATACATATAAGTATAAGCATTACAAGTGCTTTCATCTTTTTCCTTTTCCTGATGACTCTCTTTCAATTTTTCTATTTCTTTTTCTTCTCTTTCGTTAACCCATCCTTCATCTGTTCTATTACCCCTCATTTAGCTATCGGTCCCTTCGTTATAATCAATCTGTTTGTTAATTCCCTTTCTACCTCTAACTTTCCATTTTTGTTGCTGTGCGACACGCATAATCTTCTCCGTTCTCTCATTAACACATTTTTCTGTAAATTTAGATCCATATCATATTATGTATGACAAACCTTTTAAATTAAATTTCACTGCTCTATTCTAGTCCAAACACTGTTTATTCTCTATATTAAATTATCTTCCAGAGAATATTATTCAGACAATTTACATATATACTGATGGCGCCACTCTCTATTCTGGTGCTGCTTCTCACCAATCTCTCTCGGATCAGTTAAAATTCGCGGCTTATCTATGAGTTGAGCTGAGTAAAGTTGTGGATTGGGTTACGAAATGGCTTGTTTCATTTAATCATGTTAAGTCTAACCTCGTGTCTTTCAATCGTAGGCGTGTATTTATTCTTCTTGAAATTCTCATAGGTGGCTCTTCACTTAAGGAGAATCAACTCTGAACCTTTTTTCGTCTTTCCCTCTCATCAACTCTTTCTTGGAGTTCATACATTACATCTATTGCTTATTCTGCTTCTCGTAAAGTCGGTTCTCTATATCGCTCTAAATACGTTCTCACACCTGAGGCTATTCGTTAGCTCTGCAATTCTACTATCAGACTATGTATGGAGTCCTGTTGCTATATTTGGGCTGGTGAATATCTGTTACATTTGAGGGTTCTTGATAACGTGCTGAAACCTATCTGTAATTTGATTCGCCACTACATTTTTTCTTTCTCTTCATGCTCTCTCTAACAGACATGATCTTGCTAGTCTAAGTATTCTCTATAAATAGCATGTGTTCTTCAGAATTGTGTGATCTATTTTCTCCTTCTTTTGCTCCAGCTCGTATGACTCGTTAGTTTGTGGTCTCCATCAAATCGCTTTTTGACACATCATTGTAATACAACTTCCTATTCCAGTAGCTTATTTCTACAAACTGCAAGTTTGTGGAACACTCTTCTTGTTGGCTGTTTTCATCCTATCTAGTGCCTTGGTATTTCAAAGAATAAGGCCAATAGGCATCTACTGTCTTTTTGATCATAATAATTCGTTGGTTTTAGCTCCTTAAATCAAATGGCTTACTGCCTTGTCTGTAGCGATTTCCATAGAAAAAATGCTAATTTACCTTGTTGGAGAAAAAATAGATGTTGCATTAACTTACCTCCAAGAGGGGCTCAAATGTTTTGTATGTAAAAATAAAATAAAATATGTTTATAATCGAATATAAAACAACAATTTATAATGATTTAATTGTACATTAAATCATAACTCGTCTCTTAAACACTCGACCACGGTGGTCCTGTAAGACTGAGGACACTTCATCCAAGATCGGCTCTCGACTATGGCTACTTTTCCGTAGGAGTACATTATCGCTTTAGAATCAAAGTTTGCACAACAATACTAAGAAAAAAACGATATCATAAATTTGGAAACAGACAATTTTATTAAGCTGTGGATGTTATATTCTCTTCTGCTAGTGAAGAGAAGAAATATCAGGACTAATGATGTCTAGAGCCACGCCATTTAGATTATAATCGATATTTAAGTCATTTCTTATATCGCCTCGTCTCTAAAAATGTCTAACTTCTCGCTACGAGCGTCTATATAATCTTGTCTGGTGTTATTTTCTGTAGCTCGTGTTTTCACATTTGATAATTATCCCCATGGTAAGCTTCCTGAGCCACGCCAAACCTTTACTTCCGGTTTAGGCGCTAACGTTTCCTGTGATAATTTGAATCATTGAAGTACTAGCAGACGTACATTTACTATTTAACAATAATAATTATATCAACAATGCAATAATAGTAATTGCTATTAGAAATGACTATATCACAGCTAAAATAGACAAAACCCTAAAAAAATGTAAATGTAGACTCTGTAGAAAATGTGATGAAACAGGAAATCACATAATAAGTGAATGCAACAACTTAGCAAAAATATATTAAAAAGATACGACTGCGTGGAAAAGTCAGTACACTAAAAGCTATGCAAGACACTTCATTTTAAAGAGGGAGGCAAATAGTTCAAACACAAATCGACAGAGTACTATGAAATGAAAATCAAAACATCCACTAATACATGGTAGAGGTTAAAACAGAAACACTAATCCAAAGAAGGAGACTAGATATCATAATAGTTAACAATAACCGACCTACATAAACTACTAACGTTAAGAAGTAATAGTGAAGTTTCAGTAAAACATTGTTAAAATAAAAAGATCACTATGTGAACCCAAGGGAACTAAAACGGCAAGAAATCTCATATACTGCCCACCAAAAACAAACACATACACGAACACAATTCGATTGCACAAGAATGGGCTGATATTACAAAAAAAGCTATGAAGAGTCAAAGAGGATGCAGATATTAAAAAAAAACAGAGAGCATGAACCAGACATTTACTGTAAAATTGCGGAAAATACTGGGACCTTGAGGAGGCTTATGGCGAACAATATGTTAGAGAAGACTTATAGTCGTTGTAATCGAGAAATTAATGCTATGTGACTGTTGTGATAGGGTTAACAAGAAATCATTTGCAATGGTTATCGAAACAGATGGAAAGTACTGAAAATCTTGAGAGACTTATTGTCACTCAGAGTCCAGGGTTCATCATCGATAACTGTCAGTGAGTAATCACCGATTATGACCTGCGTGATAAATGTTTGTTAATAAATAATAATAATAATAATAATAATAATAATAATAATAATAATAATAATAATAATAACAATAACAATAACAATAATAATACTAACAATAATAATAATAATAATAATTACAATAATAATGATAATGATATTAATTATAGATAATCTTGATCAGTGTAATAAAGTTATTAAAGGTGCTGTCAATAAGGTATCAAATCTTTTCGGAGTAGAAACACGGAAAAAAAGTAAAGACGGCGCCCAGGTTGAGGTAACCTTTAAATGGTTAGATAAAACAACTTAGAAAGGATTAAAGTAATGTTCAAGCTGTCGGAAATGGCGAACTCAAAAGTCAGAGCGCTAGTGAAAGACTAATCTGTAAGTTTTACATACACCGAAAAGATTTCAAGTATGTAATTGAAGAACTGTAAAAGCGGGTCGTTGCTAAGTTAAACGCTACAGCGACAGAATTGAGCAGTATCGACCAAAATAGGCTGTATGAGAACAAGCAGAAACTTCTTTTTTAAACAACTAGAAGGAATTGAAAGAAGGAATGACGTTATACCTGGTGTTGACCAATCTAGTGCATTCTGGAAAGGCATTTGGGAAAAATAAGTAAAGCATAGCGATGATGCAGAATGGATCAACTATATTGAAAGAGAGGTGTCCTCTTGAGTAGAAGAAGACACGAATATAACATTCACTGTTGGGATGCTGAAAAAGAGGGTTAAATAGCTTTCGAAATGGAAAGCCCTTGGACCTGACGGAGTCACAGGAATACTGTCTTAAAAACCTTCCGGTTATACATCCATGTCTTGCAGAAATAATAAGGGCCGTTTGATGATAGTTAGCCTTCTTAAATGGCTGACAAAGGGGCACTACCGTTTTGAGCATAAAATATAAAACACAAGGGGGTGAAGTGACAAACTTTAGACCGATCACTTGCCTCTCAGTTATGTGGAAAGTTTTAACTAGCATATTGTCTGAAATTATTTATGGTCATTTGGACCAAAACAATTTGCTGCCTGAGGAACAGAAAGGCTGGCGAAAAGATCACATGTCACCACAGATCAGCTTGTGATCGATAAAATGTTTTTGAGAAACTGCAAACGAAAAACTACTACCCTTGGCATGACGTGGGGGATTATAAGAAAGTATTTGACATAGTCCCGTATTCATTGATACACAAATGCCTGGAGATTTTTTTGAATAGCCCCTTACATGTAAACAGCTTTAAAGAATAGCATGAACAATTGATGGAACCAATTTACCTTTAGGAGGTGTTGCATTAGGTAAAGTGAAAATCAGAAGAGGGATTTTCCAGGGCAATAGTCTTTACCCTTTGGTATTTATCATTAGTTTGATCTCAATGACCCTTCTCTTACGTAATGTGAAGGCAGGATATGAACTTGGTAAAGGGCTTCTTACACCGAACCAGTTATCATTCATGGATGAGCTTAAAGTATGTGGAAATAATAAAAAACAATTTGATATCCTAATGAATACAGATAAATTATTTAGTGACGACATACGAATATAATTTTGCATCACTAAATGTGCTAGTCTTGTTATAAAAAAGGCTAAACTTGCCCAGTAAGATGTCCTTGAACTCCAAAAAAGAAATCTGATTAAGAATGTAGACAGTGAGAAGGAGCTAAATATACTTCTGAGGCGGATCAGATTAAGAACAAGGCAATGAAAAACCAAGTTACAGCTGATTACAACAGACAGGTAAGGAGCATTCTCAAATCATACCTCAACAGTCGAAATACAATATATGCTATCAACGCCATAGCAGTAGCTATAATTCGATATACTGCCGCTATGCTAAGCTGGAATGTAGATGCACTTAAATGTGTGGGTATCCAAACACGGAAAATGCTTACAATTTACGGAGCTTTTGCAAAGAAAAGCCAGATCGATTGTATCTACCTAAAAAGGAAGGTGGTCGAGGTCTACTTAGTGTTGTAGATGCTGTGAATTTAGAAGAAGGTTGTCTATATAAATATATTTCTGAGAGTAATGAGATTATTTTTTGTGCAGTGAAAAAGAAGTAAATACTAAGAACTGGGGTGAAAAAGAATCGGAGGTTACAAGAGAGAGGGTTAAGTTATTTGGAAAGAAACTACACAGTGTATTATTTAGGAATACTGCGTTTTGAGATAATGACAGCTGGAATTAGTTACTCATGGGTGATCTCAAAAGAGGTACCGAGAGCACCTTAATGGCAGCTCAGTAACAAGCTACCCGCACAAGGTCCATCAAACATTACATTGACAAAGCTGCAGACTCACCGATATGCTGATTGTTTAATGAAAAGGGAAGAAACCTTAGCGTATATTGTATCTGAATGGCCAATGCTTGCACAACACCAGTATGAAAAAAGAGACAGGACAAAGTCCCTCATGTACTACACTAGAATATATGCAATGTTTTTGAATTGGACTCCAATGAGCAGTGGTATAAACCTAAGCCATAGTGGTAAAATAGAACAAAAATGTAAACTTTCTTGGGGACATGCGCATACAGACTGTTAATGTTCTTGGACATACAAAATGTGACCCTATCTTTCTGAACAAAAATAAGAGAACTTGCTTAATCATTGATATAGCCTGCCAATTCGAAAGGAGATTACAGATGGATAAGGAGGGTTTTCTATCTGTAATCTCCTTTCATTGAACACTTCATCAACGGACAATTACCAACTGTACTTTCCCCATATCTTTTTTACGCGAACTTCTTTCACTCTCCATTACTTAATATTGTTTCAAATTTTGAATTTTGTTTTTTCCATCGCCAATTTATCTATCTATCTAATCACTCTGATGATAAGATTTTGATCTTTGAAAAGACTTTGCTTAAGGAAAGAATAATAAACATAAATATATTACCGAGTATACCTTGCATTGAACAATCGAAGTTGAAATAAATTTATCATTCGAACATGTTTATCCCTCTTCTTTCATCTATCTTTATAATTGCTCTATCTCGTATGTTGAGCTTAAATTATTTCACTATAGGTGCTTTCTACTAAAAGTACACTTTTAGTTCCACATGTTATTCTTAGTTATATATATATATATATATATATATATATATATATATATATATATATATATATATATTTGTCTATATATATATATATATATATATATATATATATATATATATATTTGCAATTTACCAAATCATGTACCAGCTCGATGAATAACAACATTTAAGAGGAGAGCATAATCAATTTTACAATAAAATTTTAAATTTCAATGAGCAAGTCTTTATTCATTATTTCTCACCAAAATCTAGAGCAATAATATGTCAGTTAACAATTGTTTCGCGCATAAACTAAATACCGGCAATAGACATGTAATCACGAGAATTTTATAGTCATGCATCACATCAGAATACCTAGATCTCTCTTGGAAGAAAACCCTCCAGCAAAACAATGAAAAAATGATGTAAAAATGTTTTTTTGTGTATTTCATTTTCTAGATTGTTTCTGATCCTTGCCAGTGAGCTCAAACCCCAAGAGTAGGGGGATACATGTATTTATTTTATCCGCATAAAGCAGTTCGTTGGATCACATCTCTTTGTTTTGACTAGACACAGGCGGCACTTTTAGCAATTGAACTCTCTCTCTCTCTCTCTCTCTCTCTCTCTCTATATATATATATATATATATATATATATATATATATATATACGTATATATGTATATTTATATATATATATATATTTATATATATACATATATATATATTTATATATATATATATTTATTTATATATATATATTTATATATATATATTCATATATATACACACATATATATATATTTATATATATATCTATATGTATATATATATAAATATAAATATATATATATATATATAAATATATATATACACACATATATATATTATATATACGTATATATATATATATATATATATATATATATATATATATATATATATATATTTATATATATATGTATTTCTTAGAAAGTTTAATGAAGAAATCGGTTTGGTGATGACATCTCTTAAATTTTGATTTCGTGCAAAGAAGATGATTTACAACCAGAAGAGACAACAGGTAAGGAGTTTCGTTAAAGCTTCAGCGTTTTTTTTCGACGGAAACGTTGAACCTCTGACGCGTACGTAAATAACTTCGGATTTTTTATGATTTACAGCTGATAAAACGTAGAATGGAAAGGAAGATGTTGTTTATTCGTATACAATAGATGGGACATAATACAATTGAAGGTGAATAGCATAAATTGAAGTTATATATATATATATATATGTATATATATATATATATATATATATATATATATATATATATATATATATATAGAGAGAGAGAGAGAGATATTCTCCGTTATCGAATGAAATTAAGAACCATTATGATTCGAATAAGCAAGTATACACACCCGTATAGGAATATATATATATATATATATATATATATATATATATATATATATATATATATATATATATATATATATAGAGAGAGAGAGAGAGAGAGAGAGAGAGAGATATAGATAGATAGATAGATAGATAGATACATAGATACATAGATAGAGGGCGAGAGAGAGGGTGTGTTGGAAAGAAAGAGACATAAATAGCTAAATAGAAATATGCACATGATGGAGGATGTTATTTATGATGTGATTTATGTGTTTGTGGATATATCCAATTACATAAGAAATATGAATTTATATACCTATATATAGTTTTATATTCTCATGAATATTTTCGTTTTATGTTAAGACACGATCTTTCTCAGACATCGGTCGATTTTCATCGTCAAAAAATCTGTGGATGTTCTTTGTTAATTTATCTTGTCCCCGTGCACACTTGAAGGCGCCAGCAATATGGTGACGTTACGAAAGGATGACGCCATATATTAAATAAGATGTCGGTTACTACTTTTCCGATATTTTCATGGTAGGTCTTTTACGGAACTTCAAACCTTTTCAGCAAGATTTTTTTTTCTTACCACCGCTTCAAAGACCTTCCTTCTTCATGGTACCTTAAATTAAACTGAACTTCGATGAATAAAGTTTATTTTCTAAGAAGCTCATACTTGCTGAACACGTTAATGTACGAATAATCCCATGCAGACTACAACATGGTCCAATGTCAATAAATATATGTTATGTTACTATGTGAATGTATCATAGTTCTCAAGCCTTTCATAGTACGGTTCCACCATTTAATTTAAAGTTTCACTAACACTTATCCTCGAGTTGCTTTTGGCCTTGCTTCATAGTATGTAAACCAAGGTTACCGGACACAGTGAATAACGTTATAAAATTACATGCTTAATAAGAAAATAAATTATGTGAAACATGGGATCATGTCTTTCAAAACAGTGTGTATTAGGTAAACTCAAAAATAAATATTATATATAACATAGCTCTGGTCTTACATTATCTTGAACATACATAAGTCAACTATACATAGAAATGCATATATATATATATATATATATATATAATTTGATAATACACAGATCAAAAATTATATCATATTTAATCGAAATACGGTGAAGCTAAATATGGCGTATAGAGCGTTTATATATGGATGATGAAGTGATTGAGTGCATAGAATCTGTATAGTTTACAGATATATTAATTCAGCAAGTGTTCAAACAAGGAATACACATACAAAAATAATTTCATCAATGTCTTTTCAAAGATAACGCTATTATTGTCAGAATTATAATTGAACATTAATTAATTATTAGAAGTGAATATCTTGAAAATGCGGAAGTAAAGGATTTCGAAAAATATTAAAGAGAAAAATGTTTCGATTTCAGTCCTGAGAAAGATCAAACATGCATCGAATCATGGGTAGGATGTTGTATCAAATTCAATTTAAATACGCAAATTGGAAACCATCTAGCGAAATCCATAAACCTCTTTAATAATATAATCTTATCTCTGAAATATCATTAAATATAAAACTTACCTCTAATAGACTTTAAAGATACACCAGCATATACACTAAATTGCCTTAACCTACCGAACGTAAAATTACCTTTCAATCCACTTTATATCTTTTTCCAAAACTCGATAAACTTTTATCTTGCCCGCATAATACATTCTTAACAAATATAGAATAACACCCCTATATATATTTAGCGTATTATTTTCAATGTGTAATTATTCATTATTAATTTCCCTTATTCTATTTTATCTTATATCTTATATAATATATTAAGTAGTATTAGAAATTATCTTAAGGTATACCCACATTTACATTTAACATCATCAGACTATAAGACAAACTCGTAACGACCAATGTTATTTTTAGGATACTATCTTAAGGCCTATGTATCCTATATAACTGATAGAATACAGCAGGTTATATTTTCATTTTTATTTTGTTTTTGACTTGTATTCCAATATATGTCTGTAAACTGTATAAGTACAGAGAATGATATCAATATATTCCTAATAATGCCATCGAACTTAATCTAGCGAAAATTAAAGTACTCGAAAACCTAATAAACGAAGACCAAAATCTACATTGAAGCTCTCATCCCAAAGAATCCCAACTCTGATTCCTTTTTACGCCACCCAAAACTCCTCAAATAAACACACTAAGCAAACAAACATGGCATAACGTTAATCTATCACAATTCCGGTAACACCTACACCATATAACAGCTAAGTCGATCTCCGTTGATTCGACCATCAGAAAGTTAATCTGTGTCAGGTATTGATACTCTTAATTGATATGTTTCCAGTCACTCAGATATCATCTCTTACCTTTACTACCAACTGTTTCTAACGATATCATAGATAATACTCTGTTTATAGACATATAACAAAAGATAAAATATTACACACACGTTTTATGACAACCGGATATTTGTATAAAAAATGATAGTGTGACCGTGTGTTTGGGTATGCGTGTTTGCAAAATATTTTGACAAAACATTCTTAACATTTGAGAACTTTGATTTCGCAGATGACTCTCACGCATGTAGTGCTCAACCAATCGGTGGAATCACTCAACTAGATCGCAACCGTTTGGCTTAACAAAAGATTAATTCATGTCAAATATGCAGATTCCATTTTATATTCTAATTGAGTAACAATAAATTATATCTAACATTCGATATTTTGGCAAACACACACATATATAGGAGTTTGAATTATCTACTAGACACCATCCTCTAGTGTATCCGGCCTCTCTGTACAAGTGTGTATCAGGGTGACCTGGCATGAAGATACTTCACCTTATAAGTAAACCTGACCAAATAATGAAAATAACATAGTATTTGCAGCACTAATAAATCCCCTCAACACGGCTCATATGAAAAATTGTTCACCTTCTAGTAATGTTACCTCAGGTAACACCACTTATCTGAATACTCTACCAAACTAGATTAGTTACAATTGACTATAGATATTTCATTTCTTTACACCAGCATCCAGCAACATTAGGGAGTGCATGCGACTGGTGATTTTCATACGTGATATAAATGTTGCCAATAAACATGATCATGACACCTGTGATATGATATTGCCCATTCACCTCCACACCTTTGAGTTTAAAGGCGGATATGTCTTACAAATTATAGGCATTGGTATGTGAAAGAAATGGGTCCCATACGCCAATATATTCATTCACTCAAAATAATATTACAAAACAAGTACATGTTAGAACCCACAGCCTACTGCAGGTTTAGTGACATCATTTTTATTGTATGATAACAAGCGTTTACAGAATTATTTCAACATATAAGGTTCTACTCGTAATAGCCCCAACGTCATATTTTCCATATTGACCATTACAGTAAATGTGTAGATTTAGGGCAACAACACCCAGTTTCGCTTAAAATCCAATAACTATAAAAAACGACCAGTGCTGCATTATTGTTTGCAGATCAACTAGTTTTAATGTCTACGCATGTGACTGAGTACGGTCACAATGACCTGCCCGTACGTAAAATAAATCCCAATACAGAATATATATCTTATATCTTTAAATTGTGTTCGATAACGCAATGAAGAACTTATATGCATAACGATGAACGCGATACCTAATCATCGACGAAGGACAAAAATGGCGGCGAGAAGGAGTGACGACAAGAAGATTGGAAGCAGCGACGAAGAAATAGGCAACACAAATTAACGGAATAATAATAAAATCCGCTCTTGACATCGAAATAAAAGCCAATACAAATAAGTTAATAACCTCAATACAAACAAAAATTCAAGCCTACAATATTTAAAATGTGAATCTCTTGGCAGATACAAAATAGGGAAAAGTCTTATTTATGTAGCTAATCGCAATACATCTAGGAAGAACATATTCTACACAATATTGTCGACATTTAACAAACCCTAATAAATAATAACTTCGAAAACCACATCGTCGATCCGAAAAGTAAACACTCTTTAGCCGCCATAACAAAAACACCACTAATAATAACAATGATAATAATAATAATAATAATAATAATAATAATAATAATATTAATGATAATAAAAACATAAATAAAAACATATCTATTAAATACTAATATATATATATATATATATATATATATATATATATATATATATATATATATATATATTAGTAAACACTCTTTAACCGCCATAACAAAAAAACACTAATAGTAACAATAATAATAATAATAATAATAATAATAATAATAATAATAATAATAATAATAATAATAATAACAATAATAAAAACATAAATCTATTTTACTGTAACCAGATGCACCCTTACTATAAAGTAGACGGAAAAATAATTATAAAAATATAATATCAAAAACATATTTTCTCCTACTGACAAAAACCCTAAACTATATATTATAAACAATCGAGAACAGCTAACTTATTAACACGAAATAACCTGACGTCCGATACCAGTTTACTAAAAACTAATAATGCCGGGTGTATGTTCAAATGCCCAATGAGAGAATGTGTCTTCACAAAAATATCTACATTGGCATGACTAGCACAGCTCTATTTACCATCATCTGATTGCACACAATATCCCCAAAAAGACTACAGAAACATATTAAGAAAAGAAACACTGACATCCTTGTTGGCTCAAATTGTAACCTGCGCCTCCCAATCACCGGACCTTACCTATTCGCGAACGCAAACCCACAATCAACCAATCCCGATACGAGGAGGGGGGGGGACACATATTAAAATGTTTTATTTTTAAACGGCTTTAATTGTTTTTTGCAATAAATTCAAACATTTCATTTCTGTAACGTCATCACGTGCCTGAGAAAGACTCATGAAAGTCAACAACGTTTGCCAATAGTGGAGGTTCTAATTCACACTGGGGAACAACATTAAATAGTTGGCCCGCATATTCGAACATCTGATCAAAAGAGGTACAATAAGAAACTTTCATTCTGTTTAACCAAATATCTCTCTCTCCCCTCTCTCTCTCTCTCTCTCTCTCTCTCTCTCTCTCTCTATATATATATATATATATATATATATATATATATATTGTGTTACATAAGATCAGAACATATCAAACATGATGCAATCGGTTTTGAGTTGCTAGGGCTTAAGAAGACGAAACATAATGTAGCATAAACACTCTATCGGAAACTTTTGTCAGTCATGTTTAAAATCGGGGAGAGACTTTACACTGTAACATCAGAAATGCAAAACATTTTATTTATTCATTTTCTTTTGTTTAGGTAATTAAGATTGTATTTTTTTGTTATTTTTAAATAAGGAAAAGTGTTGGGTTTTCCGTAAATGAATAAGTGACTGCAATTTTGAACACAATTAATAAAATAAATATTAAGCTCTTATTATTTTATATTTCAGCACCTTGTTAGACCTATTAGTATATATATATATACATACATATATAAAGTGGTGTACTAAAAGCGAACTTTAAGGAAAAGTAAAACCTATTGTGAAGAGTATACAGCTCAATATCCAGGATAGAGCAGGTAGAATGAAGAAGAATGGAAAGGAATTAGAGAAGCAACAGCCAAAGTCGCTGGGATAGATAAGTTGGCAAAGGCCAAGATTTAAAATTTGAAAAAATAAAATAAAAGTTTTAGGGGAAGAAACACAGGGCAAAATTCTGCCCGAATGCAAGCAAATGCCCGATTGCTAAAAAGTCCGGTTCCTCTGATGATAAGATGTTGATCTTTGAAAAGCCTGGCTTAAGGAAAATTTAACTTGAATAAATTGCCTTTTTTGCGGAATATACCTTGCTCTGAGCAATTGAATTGAATTATGATTTGGCTTTTGCTTCTCAAATTCCTTTCCATTCTTCTTCATGCATATATATATATATATATATATATATATATATATATATATATATATATATATATATATATATAGTAAGTTATGAAATTATATTTATGGCAATCAAGCTACACAGAGGCTCCCGCGTTTCATCCCCGGGGGAATCTTCAGGCTAAAATGCATGGAGTTACTTTTGCCGGGTGTTTTTTATATACACGGCTTGCCAGTTAACCAATCATATTCTTTGTTGTTCTCTCAGCCAATCGTTGGGCTTTCCGTGAACAAAGGCTTTGTTAGTGTCACTCCCTATACCCTATTGTTTTGTTATCAATGGATTTGCCTATATCCTGTTTCCTTTGTTGTGTCCATATAATGGGTGAATGTATTTCAACACGTGATTCCTAGTATTTCTATTTTAGATTTCTATTTGTAAATTGTTAAGTTTTTTTCGGGAGCCTCTGTGTAGCTTGATTGCCATAAACATATTTTCATAACTCACTACCTAGCTCTACTTGCGTATCGAGCACTGTTGAAGTAAATACTGAAAATTGATACATAAAAAATTATATCTGCTTATAAAATTTTTATGTGGATACATGAAATACTAATATATATATATATATATAAATATATATATATATATATATATATATATAAGGCATTGTTTTTTTGCATAAATATAATTCGAGCTCTCCGGCACTTGACAAAGTTTACATTAAGTTTGCATTGAGATTAAGCAGGTGGCAGATGTTAACGTAGATGTTAGAAGGGCCGACTGTCAGCTTAGTAGTCGCGTTTCAATAACGGCTGGAGGCACTTGTTTCTCTAGCCGCACTAAGTAGCTGCGAAACAGTATATATATATATATATATATATATATATATATACATATATATATATATATATATATATATATATATATATATATATATATATATATATACTTGCTACACCAGGCGCCCGGAATTACCGGGGAAAAAATAAAAGTATGAATTAAATTTGTCAATATCCAAGAGAACACAAATAGGTCACATCGGATAATATTTACCCACGAAAAGGATTGCTTCTGAGTTGAACAAAAATAGAAATTACCACAGTGTAAAAAGATATCTCCTTCACTGACCGATTATGGAAAAGGTTACTTGTTTCGGGCCGAGATGTTAACTATTCTCTCGTCCGTCGTTAAAAGCAAAACTTTGTAGAATGCGTAAACGTTTATTTATGTTGATGACTTTTCGACACAGTAAGAACTTTCCTTGTGTCTATATCTGCCCGCGTGTGTAGTTTAATGTTACTTAAAGTGGACTATGTGTAACGAGTGAACGTTTTACTTAAGGCACGTAAAGTAAATTTATATTGTGTAATAATTAAAATAAATGAAGTCAATGTTGATCTGAATTGAGCAAATTAAGGCGTGTATTAATTACTATTTTATTCACGTAAATCACAATTTCGTATGGAGTTAGAAATGCAAAACGCACGTTTGAAGTGTCAGAAAATAAATACTGTTTGATGCAAGTATGAGTGTAAAAAAACGAAACTATTATTGTTTGGTATTAACCACGTGTTTTATATTTAGTATTAAAATGCCGACAGAACGTAAATAGTTCATATTATCAGTAGTTTTTGTTTGTTTATTTATCGTGAGTTAAGTGAATGAACGTAATTCCTGATTATAAAAATATACTTTTAAAAAATGGACGAATTCTAATTAAAATCGTATGTGAGCAGAAAAGAAATATACGTATTTTTAATGAGTATTAGCTGCGAAAATGTAAACACGTTGTTTTAGAAATTGTTGCGAACGAAATGTATATATATATATATATATATATATATATATAGAGAGAGAGAGAGAGAGAGAGAGAGAGAGAGAGAAGGAGAGAGAGAGAGACAGACAGACAGGCAGACAGACAGACAGAGAGCGGGAGAGAGAGAGATAGTAGTTAGATTGAAAGAGAGAATAAAAGGTTTTAATAGGGACATCTAAAGAAGAAAAGAAAACGTTTTACGTAAAATTATGAATTAAGAATATTTTACGTGAAAAGGAAAACACAAATGTTTGATTAATGTTAGGTTTGTTATGGATGGGCAAAAGTGAAATAATAAACTTGTATTTTCTGTTAGTTAAGGTAATGTAAGCTTCGTAGAGAAACTGATATTAACTGCTTCCATGGAATTGGTATTAGCAGTTCAATGTTGACAAAATGAACACTGCAGTTTATTTTTCTCGGTAAGTATTTGGAAAAAAATATTTTTAAGCTTTAAAAGTGTTATGGTTGAAATTGTCTAAGTGTTAAGTGAAATTATACCTGAAGAAAACGAAGACTGATAAGAGAAATGCCTGAAGTAGAATCGCTGAAGAGATGGTAACCGCCATTTTGAATCACAGAACACTATAACTAATTATTTTCGTTAAATGTAATCCGTGGAAACTGAGTTATTCTCGAAAACCAGCGGAATTTGAAGGAACTTCTGTTGGATGTGTATGTAATGCATTGTATTATGTATTAAATTAATGACAGACGATTAGATAATAATAAAGTGTACGTTTGCATGAAGTATCTGTTGTTCATTAGTTTCCGTGTAGATGGGGAGAGTGGTAGTAGTTAAATATAAGAGAGAAATGTTTTTGCTACCCCTCTATGGAGTATGTTATGGGGAGAGTATACGATGATAAACCACAAGTAATATTTAGTGTTAGATGGAGAAAATAATCATACATTTATTATAATACACTCGAGGGAATAAGCTTAATATAGTAGTGAGTTTAGTAGCCTGTGAATCATGTGGTAATTTCCTTACTCTCGTCAAAGGTACAGGGTAAAACGTCTTAACTTTATATAGAAGATATACTACCTTGTTCTTTGTATCACAAAATAAAATCAGAGAAGAGCTGAATATGTGCCTAATTTACATACTATACAGTTAAAAATCTATTGAATGGAACCCGGGTTTTTCGTGATTAACACTCTGCCAGTTTCAAAACCGAGGCAGATTATGGATTACTATGTTCGTCAGCAATCAAACGTAAAGAAAACGAGGGCGGGTGAGTCTTTTAAAGGACGGATAAAATTGTGTCTTCACCGCCAGTGATAGTCTTTTTGTCGTCGGATAAAAATCATATGTAAAATCATATGCAACTATAATACCCAAATAATAATAGAGTAATACAGGTCGAATGCATGAAAACGAAATGACCAGATTTCCTGTGCAGGCTTTCTTGCTGATTTATATATTAGAAAGATTTTGATCCATTGCGTCTCGTAAAACTGAGTTCCCAAAACCTGTTTAATAAAATAAATAAAAAATCAACATGAAAAAATTTGTAATTTTCTGCTCGCTATATATGACTGTTTCTCTCTTCACTCTTATTTTTCTTTATTTTTTCAATTCTCTGCCTCCCTTAAACTACAGGTTAAATAGTATATCTAGTTTTTTCTCGGCTCTTTTCGTCAATATAGAAAAAGGGAATAAGAGGCAGTAGAAGGAGGAGATTAAATGAAACGTTGACGGTGGGCAAGTGGTTACCGTTAACTGTTTATAAGCCCAGAGAGAGTGGGAGGAGAAAGAATGAATAGACCGGATACAAATATAGCACGGGTATTAAATCACATACAGTTATAGGGGATTATAGTGATAGGCAGAGGCTTAATAAGAGATGTGTAACTTGGTTGATTAATTGCAACACATGGCGTATTAGAACAATAAAAAGGAAGCTGTTTTTAAACATATCTCAATCATAAAATGTAGACGTATTTTAATATGTATTTTCTGTGATTAAAAATATTAAAAAACAACTTAAGGAGACAAATGTTGGTTTACTCAGCATTGATATAATATATATTCCAGTGGATTTTCAGGGACAAATGTAAGGATTAAAAGAAAACAGTAAAATGATATATTTTTTCTTTATTCCATCTTATTGTTAATTTCTCTATATTTTTCTATATAAGCACTTGAGTAAACAACGTACATAGAGATTGAATGTTGTAGACATGCATTTAGTTCGAAAGTAGACACTTGGTGAGTTAATTGCAAATCATTGCGTATTAGAACAATTACAAGTTTATTTTCAAACATAACCGAACCCTAGTATTTACAAATATTTTCATATTTCGTGATGAAAATATATAGTTAGGAAGTTTCATCTCTTTAACTCATCTTAAGTATATTAATAGAAAAGTTGGTATTTTTGTGGTTCTTGAGAATAAAAAAAAATTGGAAAAACAGTAAAATCTTCCATTTTTATTCATTCATTCACTTATATCTTTATTTAATTTCTTCATATTTTTTCTGTGATGGTTCTAAAGGAATTTCGGGATCATACATGGATTTGATTCATAACCGCAAGAAATGTATTATTCAAACGAAATCGTAAAGAATCAAATATTTTAATTATTTTATATGTTCGGCCATTTTTTTCTCTTGAATAGGTTGTCAGATGTCAGTGACGTTTATTTAGAAAATAGAAATTTGCCTCAAGTAAAATAGTTCAATTGGTGAGAATAAGAAAAATCAAACACACATAAAAGAAGCTAAAATAACGTTGTGTTATTAAAATTAATGGATTTAAAACTGCGTAGCTATTGACGTATTGACTCAACACAATGCAAACATATCACCAAATGAAATGCAAACATCGAAAGGTCGAGTTTTACGAATGAGCTAAGTTTGGCATATTACGACGATAAATATCACTGTTCAGATTTGCTTTTTATAGAAAACTAGCTTTATCTACGCAGTGTTACTCTGAAATCGTATAACTATTCATTTTTAATAGCATAAATTCGTTAAAGTTTTTTTTATTCTTACATTTATAAATCACTAGAATAATACTCTTCCAATGGCAGCTAAATATAAATCCCGTAACAGAATAGTTTTGCATTACTTTTCTGTCCCATTTATTACATAAACATGACTATATAATGATACTTAACCGTATGCTTTGAATCCTGTTTCAGTGTTGATCAAAATCCACTAAAAGATTTTAATTTGAGAACATTCTACGATGTAAGGCTTAATTTGAAGAGGTTTTAATCAACAAAATAAATTCAATAAATGCAATTTAATTGATATCTAAATAATATGGATATAATTTAAGGAAAATGAATCAAATTTTAAAATTGCATGTCGATCGTGTCGATATTATGCACCTTAAAATACTCCAAAGAAACTCAACTTCGGGGTATAATTAATAGTTGATGCATAATTGATGCATACCTGTTGTAAAAATTTCACAAACATCGAAGGTATCTGAAGTGTCACGAAGGACCTCCATCCCCTTTGTACTCCATTTGCATTAAACTAAATTAAATAAATATAGCTCGTATTACTTACACTTACGTCTTGCAGCCGTGTTTCAAAACGCATAAGACTCATTTAATTAGTTTAGGAGTTTATCCTCTACAATTATATATATATATATATTTATATAGAGAGAGATAGCGAGACAGAGAGAGAGAGAGAGAGAGAGAGGGGAAGAGAGAGAAAGAGATAGATAGAAAGGAAGATAGAGATAGAGAAAGTAAGTTGATACTTATAAATTAATAATATTATTTATATCAGTTAAAAAAAAATAAAGCTCAAGAACGAATAGGCGTACGATCGTTTCTAAGACGACTATAATTTTTATAATTTTTTCTTTTTTGCTTTAAAAATTAATAGTATATATATATATATATATATATATATATATATACATATGTACACATACATATATTTACATATATGTACCCACTAAATGTGAAAGTTTACAAATTATAATGTGCGCCTGTTACTCACCGTCTTTCGTATATCATATATTCCAAAATAGTAAATGATATGTTCATTAGTTTATGAGATCATGCTGTACATAGAATA
The DNA here is from genome assembly GCA_963556195.1 of Sepiola atlantica. Lineage (NCBI taxonomy): Eukaryota > Metazoa > Mollusca > Cephalopoda > Sepiida > Sepiolidae > Sepiola > Sepiola atlantica. The sequence goes on along the minus strand of OY744522.1, from coordinate 181,083,636 downwards.
CGGACATGTACAACATCTGAGCCACTGGCATATCGATGTTATCAATAAACAGCTGTTAGAAACTGAGATTTCATCACCCAGAGTTAAAATCCGATCTTGATTTTAACTCTGCGTTATGAGATTACAGTTGCTTACAGCTGTTGATCGGTAACATCGAGATGCTAGTGTCCCTCATTTTGTACATTACTGTATGAATACAAAATTATCATATATATAAAAGCTCTATTTAATATTGAGAACTTTTTATAAGCCCGGTTGAAATTGTTTGGATTCCTATCCTGTGGATGTTTAACTTACGTGGATTATATATATATATATATATATATATATATATATATATATATATATATATATATATATATATAGATAGATAGATAGATAGATAGATAGATAGATAGATATAGATATATGTAACTTTAGGAAAGTAAAAAAGTACCCTCAATTGAATTCGAATTCTTATAAATAAATTATAGTACTTATTAACTATTTTAAGAAAGATTACTGAATTAGAATTTATAAATCTCCACACAACTTTTAGGACGTACTAGCTCTGAACTGAAAACTCCAAAATGGTGTACTAGTGGGTTCCCTACATGTGAGTTTACTTTTTTCTTTGTTTTTTATTGGGTTTCACCCAAAAATGACCACTTTATAGTGTAGGTTTTTTTCAAGACACTTTAATCCAATAACTTTTTATTCCTTTTGAATTTTTCTGATGATTTTGTAATGTCGCAGAGACGATATTGACATAAAAAAGTTTGTTTGGCTCAAGACAAATGAAACGGACCGTAAAAAATATATCTCACAGAAATGTTATGCTTTTTGGAATGTGAATAAATAAAAATAAAAATAATAATATAAAAGCATTGTTATTGGAATACAGAATGAACATGACTTATATATATATATAGTGAGAAATATATATATATATATATATATATATATATATATATATATATATATATTGTGTGTATTAAGGCAGCATATTTTCATTTAGGCAAACATTATTAAATAACACGGAGTGGTTTTGTTTAATGCGACTTTTTTTTCTTTCAATTTTCCGAATTGTCCATCTAATGTTTCGGTCTAATTGATGTAAATAGGATCCATCGGTTTCTTGTTCCATTCTTTTTTTTTTTTGCAAGTAAAGACACTAAACCTAATACCGCCTGAAGATGATTTGACGATTCAAATCGAAAGTACTTGCAAAAAAGAAAAAAGAATGGAACAAGAAACCCATGGATCATATTTACATCAATTTGACCGAAACATTAGATGGACAATTCGGAAAATTGAAATAATGAAAAAAAAGTCGCATCAAACAAAACGACTCTGTGTTATTTAATAATGTTTGCCTATATATATATATATATATATATATATATATATATATATATATATATATATATATATATACATGATTTAGTCATCTATATCTACATTATTTTACTCTTCCTTCTTAGTCATCTTCATTATTTTTTCACCTTCTTTTGTTCTGTTTCCTATCAGTATTAGTGAAAGTAGTAGTAGTAGTAGTAGTAGTAGCAGTTTTAGCAGTACTAGTAGTAGTTCTAATAGTAGTAGTTGTTCTAACCCCAATCTCTTGATGTAACCTTCATGGACGGATAGATGGTTTGTTTCGTTTGCTACAAAACTATCATAACACTTTTAAAAAACCATCATTATTTAAAAATGTTTATCTCCCTAAAATTGAAGGCCACTTTCTAATTATTTTTTCCGTGTATTCTATTTTCTGCTATCGTTTCCTGCATCGGCAACAAATGCAATTTTGATCTTTCACTCTCACAAATTTATCAACCAAATAATCTCGCATAATGTACGACGGATGCGACGGGCACAGTCGATACAGAATGTTAGAATCTTATCGCTTTTATCAAGTTCCATAATGATTTATGTTATTCCTTTTACTTTATAACACATTTTATTCTGCTAGCTGCAAGCAGAATATTGTCGCATTTATCTTTCTTGTTGACCCTTTCGGTCTCCAGTCTGGGAATTGCTGTCATTTCCTGTCGACGACTACATCGTTTTTTTTTTTTGTAAATCTTACTCTGACATTTAAACTATACACATTATTTCCTTTCTCCTTTCTTGCCCCGCATATTTTTTTCATGTTGCTAGAAAAAATATATACGTCATAGGAGAGCTTTTTTGGCGTATATAGTTATTTAATATTCTAAACTATACGTCATTCAAAGACAACATTTTTATGGTAGGATAAACACAAGTCGTAGCCACTTTCGCTGCTTTATCCAGGTCCAACCTCATTACGTTGGCTACAATAACTTAGCATATATATTTGGGTTTTCGTGCCTCTTGATTTGAAAAAATAGTCATAATAGAGAATAGACGTAGAAATAAAAAAGGGAGTAAAAGGGCAAGCGTCTAAATTGATCGTAAGGCGTTTATTTATTAATGTTTAAACGATCGAGACAAGGGACACGGTAGCCGTTTAATAGGATCGTTGCTGTACTTCTTGGCCTTTTGGCTAAGATCAAAGTGTTGTTTCTGTTCCGATGGATACTTCACCCTATAGACCGGTATTGTCTTGGCCTTCGCGGCTTGATTTACGCCGGTCTATGGAATTGTCCTGTGCAGTTCTAGAAGGTCCACCCTCCCAGGCTTTGCCTCCCCTCTTTGAGAAGGAGTAAGTTAATTGGTTACTGCTTGAGGCGCCCTTACCGGGGAATGCCGACGGGGCTGCCCAGGCAATTTTTGATGGTCAGAGTGCTCACATCTCGAGCGCTGGCTTTTCAACCCCTACTTTCCGACCCGACCTTGGGTCACATCTTACTTGTAGGAGAAGGATAAAACTGGCCTTGTGCCTAACTCCTGGAGAGGAGTAAATAATTCACACACCTCTCACACAAAAGGTTGCCTTTTTAACTCCAGCCTCGACGGTAAAAACGGTAAAACGTTTCTATATATGTATTTGCTGTTATCTTTGTTTATGTTTCGTGTGTCCCATTTGTGATTCTTCATTTTACCCCACAAGAATAAACCGGCGTTGAAATTATATCATATCGGCCCAGTTGACAGATTACATTAAAAAAATACCAAGCAAACCAGATGGGAAATCCATATAAAAAAGCTATCTCGACTTTAGGAAAAGAGAGAAATGGGATAATATAATTAAAGAGAAAATGCGTTTATTCCCGAGTGGTCGCGAAAGTGAATGGGAAGGCAGATCATATCTGGGCGACAGCACAGTAATAAAACAACAAAATGAAAAAATGAAAACATTTAAAAAGGCAATTTATAATAGTTCTCATTTGGAAGTTGAGATACATTAAAAAAAAACACAGACATATATGCACACCGATATAAAATCATTCAAATACAGCTGTTCCGCAGTATCACGATTCTATAGTGTACCTAAACGTTGTAAGTATTTCGAGCTAAAATTTGAAACCGGACCGCTTGCAGAGTAAGCAGTAATCTCACACTTACATCATCAACGCTCACTACGAAAGTAATCGACGTTGTGTTTTATGTTTACATTACCGGTTACTGAAAGAACTTAATTTTAATTACGAGTAACAATAATCCGCACTATTAAAATAGTACTTCCTAAACCAGAGAGCGAAAATCAGACGTAGAGAGCAAACGTAGCAATTCACCGACATGTGTTTCGCAAATCGCAGTTCTTTAATGTGAATAGACATGGTGAGTCTTTCAAGCTGACGCAGAGACTCGGCTCTTTTGTTGTTTCATAATCATCAGTGTGGTCAAAATTAGCGAACTTCAAGGATTCTGAACCAAGATTCTAAACCAGAACATTAGGCCATTTTAAAATGTGACAAGTGGCCTCGAGTGTCTTACCTTCTGAGCTAATAAACTCACTGATGTTAGTGAAAGAATGCATATCGACCAATTGAATTTTCTTAAGTTCTTTATAAATGTTACCATGTTGGCAACTGAGAAATGTTTTCTTGCGCCACTGTATTACAATACAGTAAGTAAAAATCATCATTTTCATATACAGAGTGCTTCATTCAGATTAGTGTATATATATATATATATATATATATATATATATATATATATACACACATATGTATATATATGTATATATTTATATGATTATTTTTATTTTATTTATACAGACATAGACATAATCTGAAACACTGGCGTGTCCATGTTATTGATCAACATCTATTAGAAACTGAGATTTCATAAGGCAGATAAGACTAGTTATAAGCCCTTTTGAAATTCTTTGAAATGTTATCCTGTGGATGTTTACTTTACCGGATTACTATACGAGAAATCACACCGTCGTCTTCAAGGACGAGGAAATAGGAGAAATGCAGTAGAAAGACATAGACTGAAGTATGTCTCATTCACTCAAGGCCGTGGTGGCGAATTAGAAGAATACGGCTAGATTTCTCTATTTTCATTCAGAAACTATCACTCTTTCAACCACGTCTGATGATTCTCATATTGGCGAGAAATAATAATTTATTACATGATGTGACTAGAATGTCGATTTGAGTTATTTCTTTTATAACTTCTATTATTGCTCTATATTTTACATTGAGCTCACCGACACATACTTTCCTACAGAAATTCTATGCTCTCCCCCCTCTCTCTCTCTCTTTCTCTCTCTCTCTCTCTCTCTCTCTCTCTCTATATATATATATATATATATATATATATATATATAAATATGTCTTACTAACTCTCTCTCTTTCTATATCTATATATATATATATATATATATATATATATATATATATATATATATATATAATTTACAACTGTCACCCCACATATTTATCACTGCATCGAGTTTCATGCCACTACTAGGAAATCGTTATGAATAATAAAAAAAAACATTGCCAAAAAACAACAAATCTGATCTAGCCTGAGTGTATCTGTACACAAATATCACGAAATGAGATACTTTTGTGCAACTTTTCCCCGTTTTTTGTATGTGAGTATTTATTTAATGATTGCAGCGTGTATTTAGACGTCCATGCTTTATTTATCGTCACGATAATTATTATAGGTGTTAACAGACAAATTTGAGGCGAGGCAAAGTACGAACACGTAAAAGTGTCGTTATATTCATTGACATTTGATCTTTTTTACAGATAAATGAAACAATTTGTGTTTTGTTTTCAGTTGTAACTTTGACGAAAACGATGCTGTTACTGCAACATCTTACTTGAGAGCTAACCACATATTCTTTACCATTCGAAGTCTCATTCCGCCTATATTACCGGCTGCTACATACAGAGATATTAGATGTTAGAATAGGCGTTTTATCAAGTTGAAATCGCATTTATATTAGAATTCTTACGTTTCTTAAAATTAAACAATTCTTTTTATTTGATAATTAAATAGATGGAATTTTAAAAAACTATGCAATATTTATTATTAAAAACATATCCGTCAGACTAATGTTCCAAATAAAGCAAACACTTTCATATGAGTATCTACGGTTAAACAGAACTATGAAAAAACATTACTTTTCTAGATAGCACAGATAATTCAAATTGGTTTGGTTTGGTTTGGTAGTTTTTTTTACGGCATATCAACCCTTTTTGGGTTATGTAATGCCGAATCTGGTCATTATAGTGAAAGTTTTTATGCTTCAAGTTGTTTATATCTTCAAATGTTTAATCAGGGTTTTTGGTTTGGTAGTTTTGTTTTACGGCATATCAACCCTTTTTGGGTTATTTAATGCCGAATCTGGTCTTGTTTTCTTCTCTTTTTTGTTTCTTTCCCCTTTTAATATCTGTTTCTATTTAACCCATAGTTGGGACCCTAACAGGTACTACCACTCCGGGTCAGGGTGGACCTGGGAGCAATGGTAATTAAGAGGAGGCTCCACATTCCCCAAAGTCCGTAAGCCGGATCTCACCATCGGATGTAGTTTAAGGTCATATCCAGGACCGGGAGTAGGGTAGGAAAAATAAAAATAAAAAAGGGGAGGGAGAAAGGGAGAGGGGCTGTTGTTTTTGTTTTTGGTTTTGTAGAACATAATTAAGTTTTACAAACAAAAAAAAAAAAAAAAAAAAAAAACGTCAATGTAGGTGAATTTCGTCTCAGGGAGCCACAGGGCAGCCTGATCTGGTATCACCAGTAATTCAAATTGAGAAATTCAACAACTATATGAAAGTTTATTAACAAACCCTTATACATACGTATATTCAAATTACAGTTCTATGATAAGTACGAATATTTATAAGTTTGTAGCTTACAAATTATCTACAAATTCGAAAAAAGGACATTTTAACCAAAAAGTAGTGGCAGAAATAACCAACTAATATAACACGGAAATACACAAACAGGCTGATTAAGAAATAGAAAACTTACTTAATTAAACACACTACATATGTAAATTAAATATTAATCAAAATTCTACTAAAGCAAATAAATAAACATTTGGCTTACCATAATTTACTATACAATGTTAAATTACGTTCTTGTTGCAACCAAGGCACGGCCAAAAATATACATACATAAAAATATATTATATGAAACAAATAACACAAATCGCTTAGATTGTAACAATAAAAAGAAAAACAAATACCCATTCAGCAATAAGTCACTAACTTAAGAACATAGTATCAATGAAAATGCATAATAACGTTTTATTTCTTATTACTATAAATCTCTGAGAGGATATCAAGCGCTTCCATTGTACAAGTTCTGTATTCGTGTATATATAATTATACAGAGAGATAGAGAAACATATTTACATATATATACATATATATCTAACGATAATTATAAATGGTATGTCAGGTTATTCATCTAGGAGAATGAAAACTTTGATATAAAAACTGAGCTACTGACTACTCATGTCTTGGCAGCAAATCGTCGAGGGAGGAGGGGATTCCTAGTCCTGATCGACAACCTTCCTAGAGATCAAGTCTCGAACAAAATATCCGGATTACCAACCTAATATTGCTTAAGGAGTACATGGGCTCTTTCTATACAACGGCCTTTGTACCAATTCTTTGTCTATTAGTCAAGTGAAGAGGTACAAGCGAATGGACAACTCAAAGACACCCAGTGCTCAGCCTTGTTTCCTGAATAGGACAATGAACGCCATCTCTCTTTCTCTCTGTCTATGAAATTCGGGGAATGTTTTTTTTTGTTATTAAGTCTCACATGACTACTCTGGTTCGCTCTTGTTCCGACAGGCTAAGGGTACATGTTCGACAACTTGTCTGGCTGCCGTCTCCAACTGGTAGTACTGGAGCACAAACTCTTGGGTAGCTTAAAGAACGGCTGCTTCATCCACAGTTGTATAATATCGTGAGTAACTGTACGTGCGATGTCGCACATGGGTAGGAACCCCACCGTTATCCTGATAGGGATTTTTCAAGGCCATAACCCCACTTAGATGCAGTATCGACAAATGGTCTTGATGTGTAGTCTTATTAGAACAAAACATACACCCACTTTGCCCTACCCACTCTATCCAAAACCAAAATTGCAATATTAAGAAAAATAAACAAACCTAAACAATATACATACCAAAAACATATTCGCTTCCACCCTTGAAGCTAGCATTCATAAATCTATACATATGTAGCTAGTAATGTTACGTATAGTTTCGCAATAGCGCACTTCCCCTTACACTGCCATTATCCAGAAAAAAGTTAATAAAACTTAATGATTTTATTACTATATAAACAATGCTTTCTAAACCAGGAACACCATTTTTATACAATTTGCACTGCCACGTGCCGTTTTTGACTAAAGAGACTCTCATCCCTAATTCGTTTCAACAATTAACAGAATTGGATACACATCAAAACCGAGATGAAGGAAAGTAGAAAAAAAAGGTATTTTAATGTGTCTTTATTTGAAATTCGAATGAATTAAACTGAATTAAACTGAAACAAAAGTTAATAAAACTGAAATGCATGGTACCGCGTTCTAATTGCCCATTATTATATTTAATAATTAATATTTCCACATGAGCAATGCTTTCTAAATCAAGAGTAACATTTCCTTTATATATATATATATATATATATATATATATATATATATATATATATGTATATATATATATGAAAGAGAGAGAGTGAGAGAGCGAGAGAGATACATGGGAAATAGATCGCCAAAGACAGGCAGAGAGAAAGAGAGAGCTAGCGATCTGGTGACAATATTATTTTGGCGAAGAATTGAAATAATATAAATCAATGTAATAGATACAAAGAAATAATAATGATATCGCGTGAAATTAAAAAAAAAAACGAAATAATCATCTCACCATGGTGTCCATGCATCGATTTTGGTTTAAAGGTTACGCTCTCACCAGGACAGATAATTCTCATTAACGTATTAGAAATTATTCATAATAAAACACAATAATATATGAAACAGCGTCTTCATATCCTAAATTAATCTAATAATTATTTTAATCCTTGTGGAATATTCGACATTTTGATCCCGTTTCTGACACATATATTGTTGCTGCTTTAACCTTTGAATGATAAAAAGAACATTCTATTTCACTCATAAAAATAGTTGCAGTTAGAACGTTGAGTAAAAAGTCTAATTCCAAATAATATACTTAAAATATTAAATACATTTCATTATTGGGTGATAGAAGCTTCAACAAAACAATAAAAATTTGTAAGGGATATGAATGAAAAATCTGATGGAAAGTATAACGAAACTATTGAATTAAGCACGGCACTTTGTAATACTTATATTGAGAAGACCATACAGCTTACACAGCTAAGATAGAATAAAATGTTGATTTAACTGTAATGAAAACCTAGAACAACAGTAGACTTAAGAAAGCTTTATTCTGCTTAAAATAACTAATACACTTATACTATAAATTTTGTAGTTTTGAATTCAACTAAAGAGTTCTCCCAAAAGGGAGGTAATCATAAAACAATGACGGGTCTCTCAATCACTCGTTACAGGTATAGTAATATCAATGACATTGTAATGACAAAGGAGAACAACAGACTAGTTCAGAAATAGTTATTCTGCTTAGAATAACTGATACACGTGCAGTGAAGTTTAATAGTTTTGTACTTTATAATCATACAACGTAGATGTCTTATTACATTCACTTGATTGGCTTAATTTTTTGTAAGGTCTGATCAGTTTATTTCCCAATTATTAGTATTTTTTTGTAATATAAAATTGATTAAAAAATACCTCGTTCTAAAAATTACAGTAAAAATATTTTTTCTTTAATTCAGTCATGTATGTTCGTAACTGCAGAACACAAAACAAGAAACATCAACCTAAGATGAGGTGGCACTTATACTACTAGTGTAACTACTAAAACCAATAAACATTATAATTCCTGAACATAGCGGGTAAAATTGTATAAAATCTTCCACTTTATAATAAAGCCCAATTTGTTTTCATTTGTATTATTTTATATAAATAAATATAATATATCCGTCTTTTCACACACAACATTAGGAGATAGAAAACGTGAATTTTCTAGCCTCAGAACGAAACCAATTCAAATGATGAGGGGAGCGAGAAAGCAAATAACAAGTTAAATAAACGTCGAAATCAGCGATAAATTCGGAAAGAGTCCTTTACTTAAAATTAAAAAATCAAGTAGTAGTTTTTTTTATTTTAATTTATCTCATCAAAAATGATGATAATAATTTATATATGAAAAGTAAAATTAGATCGATATTTTATAATCTTATATGAAAATTAGTGCTAACATTAACGAAGCATATTTGTTTATTGACATTATTCGACACAGGTAGTACTCTAGTGTATATTAAATAAGTAGAATACCCGTCCCAGGAGGCGCATAAGCACTAATATAACATTAATTTTAAAATTGAATGATTTGTATTTATTTTATTTTGTACAGTTTAGATGTAACTCCCCCTAAATGGTAAAGTTTACAAAAACAATAAATAATGTACACACGTTATTCATAGTGTTGCGTAGAGTATATATTCTGTAATTTATGATGATGATTTTAATAATTTAGAATTTTACAAATGTAATACATACTATTGACGCACATATATTCGTAAAATTTAGTACTTAATATAACTAAAAATTTGATGTAGAGCAATTATTTTCTTTTCTATGTTTAAAGCTTTTGTAGGTGATTCCGAGTTGATTAAATAGCACCCCTAAATGGTAAAGTTTACAACAAATAATGTGTTTATGTTATTCACCGTGTTGCCGAACATATATATTCTAAGATTCATAATGATCGGTTTATTAGTTTATCAGTGTATCTTATACAACGATATATATATAACCTAACTTTATATAGTCGCATTCCTTAAAAATAAAAAAAATTGAAAAGAATAATGTGCGATGTTACCCTGTTTCCTAGAATATACATTCCAAAAGGTATAATCAGCTATTCATTAGTTTAGGAGATTATACTTGTATATACAAATATATATATATATATATATATATATATATATATATATATATATATATAAATGTAAATATAAATATATACACATACCTAACTTTATATTAAGAGAGATATAACGCTTGCTGCAAGAATAAATTGTATCTACAATGCTTCTATGAATACAAATGGATACATCATGGATCTAGTTAGAAAGAATATGAAATTAAACAAGAAGACACTTTGTGAGGAAACACAAATCATAGAGGTAATAATTAACATAGTATGATTATAAGTAGCCTAATATATTTCATGATTTGTATTGGTGTTGCTGCACCAACAAACGTTTATTGTAACTAATGTATTGTTACAGAATCACAAATAACTAAGGAAATGTGCATGTTTTAGTGTATATGTATCCAATGACAAGTAATACATAAATATATGAAGGAAATAGAAAACACATAGCAAGCATAGGTTGTGTGCAATTATATTTAAATATAAATGAATTTTTCAAGTATAATCCTTTTTAATCAATAATCTTCATACTTCAAGCAAGTTTTATTTGCTTTTACACTAGCAGGTAGATCCGACGTTTCTCGTGATTTTATGTGGAACACTATATGCTTTTTTAATATGTTACTTTCTTTCACACTACATTAGAAGCTGAACCCTACTCCCTAATACAGTCCGGAGAAAACTAAAACTGTAGAGAATCCTCCCAATTAGTGTCTTACACTGTTGTGACTCTGTTTATGGGTAAAAATGAATACATGAAACACGGGGTCAAGTGAACAATATATATTGAAGAAAAGATATGTACAGAGAACAAGAGAAGTAGTTTATAAGTCCTGACTGCCAGAGAAGCCTAAAAGCTTTCAGTATTTTATTAGGAATGAACGAGTCCACTGTTCGTCATAATAGGTACGGCACCTTAACATATACATATTGCTTTAATTTCATGAACATCGAATAAACTCATTGGAAATTCTAAGGGAATTCAGCTGCCATAGCTCATTAAAAAGAAGAAAGCACAATAGTATAATTAAGCAACAAGACTCGTGTAAATTTCACAGTTGTTTATTTATATATCGTTTTGCTTTAATGTTAGTAAAGTAAATATTAAAAGTAAAGTATATATTAAAATGTAAATATAATTTATAATCGTTAATTATATTAATAAATAACAATTAATAGATAAAATGTGTTGGATTTTACCAAGAGAAAATAAAATCATGTCACGTATTCTTACGTTGGAACTGACATCATTTTGGTTACAGATAAACGTACGGAAATCTCAAAAACTCGAGTCAATGAAATCACAAAGAGAAATAATTTATGTGGGATTCTACTATTTATTTTCTTCAACGACTATCTACTATAAAATGTAATAGAATGTGATCCACGTATTTGTGAAATCGTCGAAAGTCGAATTCCAGCAGTGACTTGAAAAAGGAAATAGGTTGGGATAAGTGAAGTGTAGAAAGACCCATTTGGTGTTTAACCTGCTAATAGGGGTCTCTTTCGCTTTCTCCCACGTGGACTTGTGTGATATACTATTATTGTGTATTACTACATACCAGCTTAGTTAGAGTGTAGTCTGATGAACTAGGAGGCCGGGGTACAATCCTCGGTTATGTTATACAAAAGGCTAAAAAATGTTAATTTAATCATCTTACTAAACATTCAGCATATGAACGTTAGGGGACAGGGTAATTTAAGTAATGCTAGGAAACGAGTGTTTCCCACCTTTACACCTGCGTGTAGTAGACAAACAAAAGCGAACCTTCAGGTTGCCCTCGTCTATGGTTGACCAGTTTATTTTAGTGCATAATGAACAAAATATTATTAAATCAAGGCGAACATCTATGCTCTTTTATATGCGAAATAACGATTACTACTTTGAAAAATAGAGAGATAGGCCCAACATGTTTTACTTACAAACGCCAATACTACAATAATTTACAACATTCAAAATGAACTACGAATTTCAACAATACAAAATAGATCGCAAACAACCACTTAAAACAACAACAAAAATCTCCTAAAATACTCACAAAAAACAGGAATATAATGGCAAGTTATACTATAAAACTCACTTCGAACTAAACAAAATACTCGAGGAACATATAAAGGATATAAAGACAGCAATTCACCGAATGCACATATCTCTTATACATAAAAACATGATAATTCCTTTAACCTTACACACGCCAGACTCATGAAATTCATTCAATATAAATTTCGATGAAAGCTTATGAAATAATAACTTATTATGAAGTCTAATACAATTTAATAACATGATGACTTCTCTCATTTACTGACAAATCATGAAATAACCGAACAAAAATTATTTCAGATTCAGACTAGATATTTTCATAAGACATTCTAAACGAAACTTTCTGTAACTGAAAATAAATAATAAACACAAGAAAACATTAATTCCACATCATAAAGTCACCACATATATTTTAAATTTGAACATTTCGAAAGAAAAAACATTCTTTCCACGTCATAGACTCAGAAGGTATATTCAAATTTTAATTTCATTTTTTTTTCAAATCAGTCATCTAGAAATAGTCTTATAATGAAGACTGCACGTTGATTAACCTATCAACCATTTTCGTTTTTTTTTTTTCATTTTATATATACACTCGCAGGAAGAGCGACGTTGCTCGGGATTGAATGAGGATCGCTAATATGTATGTTTCACTATGCTCATAACACCATAACACCATATGACTTTCTGTGTGTTTACTGCCCCCTCCTCCCGCTGCGCCCCTCTAATATAGTCGGATAAAGGTGATATTTTTGAAAACTCTTCAGATTACTGTCTAATACATATGGTTTAAATGTAATTAAATCGGATACACACATTAGAAGGTTTCAGGACGTGATCTCTCCATGGGTAACTTAAAGGGGAGGGTACTTACATATTTGGCACGTAGAGAAGATTCAAGAGTACTGACATTGTCTTCGCCGAATAATTTTATACGTATGATATCAATTTTCTCAAAATATAATATATTTGAATTTTTAAAAGAGGTTAGGCCCGCATAGATCCTTTAAGTTAGGAGGACACTTAGAAATTTGAGACCACTTCCATTGTCTTCCTCAGAGTATTGTATACATATGATTGAAATCTCATAGACATAGTATATATTTGAAGGTTTAAACGGCGTATGCCTTCTTAGCCCCTTTAGGATTATACTTAAAGATTCGAGAACTATACCATTTTTCTCTTACTTAATTCTAAATAAGAACGCACTTTTAAATTGTATGTCAATTATCTTACCTTCCTTTCTCTAGAGAACAGGAAAACATAACACAAACACAAATATAGAATATTATATATATATATCTATATATATCTATATATATATATATATATATATACATATATATATACAGAGAGAGAGAGAGAGAGAGAGAGAGAGAGAGAGAGAGAGAGAGAGATATTAGTAATATTGATTATCTGACCAGTTTTATCATCTAGTGATCTGGATTAAAATTGTTTTAATAAAGAAGAAATGACAGTTTGCAAACGCAGTAAAATATCAACAAAAAAATAATAAAAGATAATATTTATCTACTTGTCATATATGATTCTATCTTTCTCTATATTTTTTCTCAAACTACGAGTTGATTAGTCTCACTGCATGTGGTGATATTACCTTATGTTTTTAATAGACTATTACTCTCTTTATTACCCTTGAATGTTAATAAACAGAGAGTATGAGGGGAGAGATGTAAAGTTAGTAAGAGTTTGGTCACTTGAGGCTTTTTGTAAAGTATGGCAAATTAGTAAAATGGAAGTGTTTTAATCATAACTCAATTTGCGAAATGATGTTAGTATGTAGTTTGTGTTTTTACAATATGTGGGAAAAAACGTCTCACGAAAAAAAACGTTGATCATATCATCTTTAGTATGATATTAAAGAGTTCGTATCCATAACGCTATTTAAAAAAATTGTTAAATTACTGCTACGAAGATTGTTGCCTTTCATCGTCTTAAAACAATCCCAATAAGTTCATTAATGAATGCTGATATGTGCATAAACAAAATACAATAACAAAATATACAACATGCAGATGATTCTGCAAATTACAAACAACATGAAAATATTTGGCATCGATGACATTCAGATCTGGTTGAGAATGAAACATCTATGCTTATATAGTAAGAAGTGTGAAAGCTAGTTTTAATTAACGCATCTCTACTATTCTGAAATATTGTATATAAAGTAGAAAACTCCTAACTATTTAAAACAGTTCATAATTAATTAATTATTGGTGTTATTTAACTTTAATTTTATGTCCTAGTCTCTCTTTTTTTACTCTCTCTCTCTTTCTCTTTCTTTCTCTCTCTCTTTCTCTCTCTCTCTCTCTCTCTATATATATATATATATATATATATATATATATAGTCTAAAGAAGCTTTTAGTTATTTTAAACAAAAAGACAAAAAAAGGAAAATGCAGTTTAAATTCCCACAGAAACTAACTAAATCCAAAATAATGCAGACTTAACATTCGTTGGAAAATTCATAAATAAATAAAATATATAATAGTAAGTAAATGAAATAAAAAGGGGGATTAAGTATCTAACAGGTAAACAAAAACAGAAGACCTTAACGTAAGCATCTAATATTAACACGGGGATCATCAGCTGTTTACAATGTAACTGTTTCGGAGATTTAAAAACAGGACAGCTATATGCATGGCTCTCCAATGGTACAGATCAAATATATATATATATATATATATATATATATATATATATATATATATATGTATATATATATAATGATGAACTGATTAAAATAGTTATGTCAATGTGTCATACAAAAATAGCGTACTAGTGAGTTTACCCACATGTGAGTTTTCTCTTTTCTTTGTTTCTATTTGTTTTCGCCCAACAATGAACCACAGTATAGTGTAAGTTTTTTCAAGACATTTTAATCCAATAACTTTGTATTCTTTGTAGATTTTACAGATGATTTTGTAGTGTTGCAGAGACGATGTTGACATAATAATGTTTTTAGCTCACGTCAAATGAAACGGACCGTAAAAATTGCACCTCACAGAAATATGATGTTTTTTTTTGGAAACGTGAAAAAGAAATAAGAACACTGTTATTTCAATATAAAATGAACCTGACCTATATATATATATATATATATATATATATATATATATATATATATATATATATATATATATATATATATATATATATATATGCAATAGTTCTGTCGATATTAAGAGTAATAAATTAAATTTATTTCATAACGAAAGTATGAATTAGGAAAACCGTTATTAAAATATTATGTTCATTAATTTTCAAGGGGTGAATTGTAATGAAAACAAATATTTCTCAGCTGGAAAGACATACCGACGCAACATAAGAGTATTGATTTACTCCTCTCCAGGAGTTAGGCACAAGGCCAATGTTCATCTTACTCCCACAAGTAAGATGTGACCCAAGGTCGGGTCGGGAAAGTGGGGTATGAAAAGCCAGCCAGTGAGCACTCTGGCCATTTAAAATTTGCCTGGGCAGCCCCGTCGGCATTCCCCGGTAGGGACGCCTCAAACAGTAAGCAATAAACTTACTCCTCCCCAAATAGGGGAGGCAAGGCCTGGGAGAGTGGACCTCCTAGAACTGCACAGGACAGACCCGTTGACCGGCGTAAGTCAAGCCCCGAGGGCCAAGACAATACCAGTATGGGGTGTAGTATCCAACGGAACATATACTACACTTTAATCTTAGCCAAAAGGCCAACGCAACATAAGAGTAGCAGGGCCGGCGGCACAGTTATAAAGGTGTGTGTGTGTGTGGGGGGGGCTTCTCCTAAAAAGTGTAGGGTGCCGGTTAAACACATGCATATAAACTTAATTATTGATGACCATAATGTGGGGTGTCCCAAGTCAAAAAGTAGGGGTGATTGTCCATGAGTAGTAAGAAGAGTTCACAGAGACAGGAGAAAGGTTACTGCTCTTTAACACCTTACGTATCTTTCCTATTTCTGGGTCTCGGGTTTCCATTAGCGACACCATATTTTAAATCAGAGTAGAACAAGTAGCGGTATTTTGGGCTTGATTTCGTAGATTAGAAACCACGCTAAAATCGACTTGCCGCCTATACTTTTCGGATTTTTACGTAAACGACTAAAAAGTACCGACGCCAAGTCGGTTGACCTACCTGCGTCCAAAAAATAAAAATTAAAAGCGTGGCTAGATTTGCAAGTGTGAAAAAAAAATATTACCCAGAATTCAAAGCAAAAGAATCAAATAATACATTTAGTCAAATTGTATGCAAGAAATTTTTTTTTTACGAAAAAATAATTATAAACTTGTGATAAATTTTATTTTTAAATATTCTTTTTTACTGAAAGCTAGATAAGATTGCATCGTTAGAGGTAGTGGTTAAGGTTTAGGGTTAAGTTTGTTGTGTGTTTTGTTGTTGCATGAACACTTCGTTTTTTTGCCATTTTCTTCCTGACAAAGTTAATCACTCATTCGAGAGACGCAAAAGCCAGTGAGTGAAAGGTGAAAAAAGTTTGTGAAAATTAATGCAATACTTTCGCGTTCAGTTAAAATATTGACATGTCGTCTGTATATTTTCTTGCAATTTGATTGGCTAACCGTTTCGGTAGTTTTTCGGAAAGTACAGACGCCCAGTCTATTTTAGCGTAGGGTCATAATCTAAGAAAGTACCATTTTTGTGACCCGACGGATCACTAGTACATCTAGTATATATATATATATATATATATATATATATATATATATGTGTGTGTGGGGGGGGGGGGTGCGTACGTATGTGTGAGTGATCCACAGTCGAGTTAAAACCAAGCCATTCCATTTCATTGCACATCTTTCGCGTTTAATTTCATTCATTTTGTCTTTTGAAACTTTTACCAAAATAAATATGTGGGTTACATACCGCATTCAAATCTGATCAACACGAAATATATTTTTAAAGCAGAAATCAATATCTTCTCTTATTAAATTATGCATGTCCCGATTTTTTGTGATAGTAAAACGGAATTGCGCTCAAAGGGGTCACAGAAATCTCAACAAAAAAGTGATAATATACTTAAATTCTGAAATCAGTTCCAATATCTGTGGAGTCTTCAGTGATGTGATTTTACCATTCGAGCTTTAAGCCCAGTGTTTGATACTTTTAGTTTTACTTGTTTTAAACTAATTCAAAATTTATTTTTAGATCACGAGTTCTTCTTCGCAGAAAATATGTTCAACCTCATGCGAAGAATTTACCTGACCATATGATTTTCAAAAATTTAGATGCTATTTTAGATTTCAATCTGTGCTTTTTCACAAGAGCATATCAACTAAGTAACATCATATATATATATATATATATATATATATATATATATATATATATATATATATATATATATATATATATATATATATATAAAGTGGTATACTAAAAGCGGACTTTTATGAAAGATAAAACCTATTGTGAAGAGTATACAGCTCAATATCCAGGATAGAGCAGGTGGCTTCTTGGAATTTAACTTTGAATCCTCTCTCACAACATCTCGTGCCTTTAACGACCTACCTATCTACATCTCTTTCTCTCCGCTGGACTTTTCGACACCGGACTTTTTAGCAATCGGACATTTGCTTACATTCGGGCAGAGTTTTGCCCTGTGTTTCTTTCCCTACAACTTTTATTTTATTTTTTTCAAATTTTAAATCTTGGCCTTTGCCAACTTATCTATCCCAGTGACTTCCGCTGATGATAAGATTTTGATCTTTGAAAAGCCTGGCTTAAAAAAAATTTAACTTGAATAAATTGCCTTTTTGCGGAATATACCGAGCTCTGAGAAATTGAATTGAATTTTGATTTGGCTTTTGCTTCTCTAATTCCTTTCCATTCTTCTTCATATATATATATATACATACATATATATATATATATATATATATATATATATATATA
>OY744522.1:181050308-181060308 GCA_963556195.1 Sepiola atlantica | reverse complement strand
CAATAATAATCAATAATAATTAATAATAGGTAATAGTCAGGTAAAAATGAAATAATCCGGAAATATTAGAAGGTAATAATGATAATAAATAATAAATAATAATGAAAAATAATTATAATAATATAGAAGATAGCAATAATATAAATCATAATTGTTGTAAATATGGTAGTAGAGAATAATTTTATTAATAATATTATTTTTTGATTTTGATTTTGATTTTAACATTTTGATTCTTAACGGTCCCAAGCACGTGACTTCCCAAATTTTGAAATTTTAAATTTCTTTTCTTTTTTACTCCATTTCATTCATTCCAAATATGATCTAAGGTTAAGATCGGTTTCTAACTCTACCTGATGAGATTTCAGTTTATAATAGCTGTTGATCGATAACATCGACATGCCAGTGTCACAGATTTTGTACATGTCTGTGTAAATAACAATAATCATATATATATATATATATATATATATAGAGAGAGAGAGAGAGAGAGAGAGAGAGAAAGAGAGAGAGAGAAAGAGAGAGAGAGAGAGAGGGAGAGACAGGACGAGCGAACGACGAGAGAGAAAAATGATGAGAATTATTTTTGTGGCTTCCAAAAAATCGATTTTCAACTAAGAATAAGTTCGAAACCATTATATTACTTATTGTATTACACTTATATTGGCTACGACCGTTTAAGAAATATTTATAGTTTAGTTATATTTAAAAAACAAAATGATAATGCCGAAAACAGTTCAAGATACTTAAATCAATCTTCGGTCACTTTCTAATATTGGAATTTAGCTCCTCTTTAGAGCTGGTTATAGCAAATTATTTGGGGTCATGAGGTAGGTTTCAGTCCGTTTGTAAATTATATTGGTAGGGATGCCTGGAGTGAAAGAGAAAAAAAGTCCAATAAATTAGTTTTGAATAAATAACAAAACACATCGCTTGGCGGTTATCTATTAAATTAAGATGGCTGCCATTTTCATTGAGGGGAAGATGGTTCTAAAATAACAAAAAAACTATTAAAGCGGGAATTACTATGTAATTGATATATATATTGTTTTTTTATTAAGATATGAGATATGAGATAATTGCACATATCAAAATATAGACTGGAGACAAAGTCCGGTAAGTCTAAAACCTATTTAAAATTAAACATACTACTGGTGAGACAATCTGCATATTAGTTAATGCAAAAAAACACACAAAAAACCTCTTGTTTATTCATAATTAAAATCTGGTCCACAAACAAGAAAAAAACTGAGCTGTATTTGTACAAAATATGGGTGGAATGCAGACGATATTGTGGATTTTTTAAACGATAATATCAGTGGCTTTTTCTTAGGTCACCCGTATATTTATGTAAAGTGGAAACTCTGTCTCCTATGAGTGTTTCGCAACCCAACTTAAAAAAAATGTATGCAGACTGTATCGTCAACCTCAGGTCCGAAAGGCGAGTAAAATATATAGTCCCAAGCGTGTATATAAATAATATGAAAATAAAGTAATGAATTTTATTTAATTAATTTTATACGTATTCATTGATATATTTTTTGTCTTATTATTGTTTATGTGCGTTTTTTTAATTTAGAAAGTTACTCTTGTTCTTTATATTCATTGGAAAATAGGAGAAACATTCAAATTTGATTGACAAGGCATGATTGGCTGTCATAAGACGGGCGAGAAAAGAAACGATGTTTAGTTTTCTAACAATAATTCTGTTATGGCGAATCTGTTGCTGACGTCCGTGTCGATATCTCTTCGGCATGTAACAGATTCCAGCGTGTCTACGATGAAATGTCATCGAATAAATTGAATTAGCTTATTTGATTTCGACAATTCACGAAAGATGTGAAGAGATGAGTGATAATTTGAATTCAAATCTGAATTCAATTAGTGTTCATGTTTAATTGGGAACCGGATCATTCATTAATTTTATTATTCAAGTCTATTGTATTTAATAATATGTGCATGCTGTGTCTATTCGACATTTTGCTAATTATTTTAAACATTCTAACAAATTAACGTTGTTCAGATTATAAAGTAAATTAGTCTCGATCCAGTATACCCAGGAGTGTTTCCCTTTACCTGTATTATCTTATCTTCATTGAATCATTTACAAGTGAACAACTTTATTACTTATGCTCGTTTCAGTGTATTCAATAGAGTTCTCCCTTGTATTGCAATCATGTTATCTTCCTTTAATCATTTGATAGTGTAGCATGCGTTATAGCAATTCTGTGGTTCCATAGTGAAAAACTGGTCATTGTTGTCTCGTTGACACGTTGTAAGTAGTCAACTCACTCGCGTGTAACGTATATTTACAAGGGTGGTCGGCAAGTATACTTAGCAGCAGACTTTTCTCTGTCATTCTCTTATGTTTCCTCCGTCTACATTCACATGGTAAATAGATGCAACAAACTAGCCCTAAAAATACGACTGTGTAGAAACTGAAAAAAGAATGTGGCACATCAATGCAATCACTAAAATATCAAACATTGTAGGAACACTAGAAAGAATCCCGAACTCCCGAAAAAAACAAGAATATTTTAAATAAAAGGGAATATTTAGACCATAAAACGAATGGCAACCGATTCTTTGATTTTGACAATTTACGAAACATATGAAAGGAATGAGTGGCGATTTGAAATCGAATCTTAATTCAACCAGTGGCAATGTATAATAAGGAACCGGACTGTTTATTGATTTTTTTTACGTGAGTTTATTGTCCTTAATATTATATACATTCTATATGTATTTGACCTGTTGATCATTCTTTCCATCATCCTAAAAAATTGACGTTGGTCAGATTATAAGATAAATTAGTAATTGCATCGATTCAGTATCTTCAGGAATGATTTCCCTTCAACCGTATTCGAGTTATCTCTCTTGAATCAGACTCAACAAAATAATGGATTCGTCAATTCGTAAGTACAATAATAACAAGCACCAAGCATGTTCAAGATGTTAAACAATGCGTTTCTTAGTGCTGGATGCGTACTGCAAGATACCCGGACCTGTTCAGCCTTTCTCTACTTTTCTACATGCTTTTCACAACACTGTCCTATTAAGCGGAGCAACGATCATTCACAGATTGACGATCAATCGCGTGCTTTTTCTACTGATCTCAAATATCCTTCCTAGTATATTTTCTAGATAATAAAGTCGTATTTACTTTACATCAGCATGCATATCTCTATAAATTGTCCTGTGAACCATATCGATTAGGGTATTATTAAGGGGCTGGTTAAAGCATTCGAGTCTTCTTGTTCGAAGGTCTAACCAAGTATAAAGATAGTGCATCACGAGCGAATTGTGATATAAAAGAAACGATCGGCGATACTGAACGAAGGCTAATTATTGGTTGCAAAGACCAGTGATCGCACACTTAAACTCTCTGAATTCCGGCAACACAGACAGTCAAATTTGGGCCCTGCACTCGCTTACGTGAAGATGACACGACGATTAATTAATGGGTGTCCAGTGTGTACAAAGTTTCCTGATAGTGACATTTATTATTATCGATATTTGGATTAACTGATCGTGTAACTAACTTAATATATCGTTCATCTGTTTTCTGTTAGAAAAGCTTTTTTAATTGTTTGTGAAATATTTAAATGATGTTGATGTTTTGACTAAGTTTTCTACCGATGTCCTAAGTATACGGTGCTGAAGAAGACACGTGTCGGAACTGATATATATGTATGAAAAATAAAAACATGAGGAAATTAAATATGATTCCAAAACGTCTCTGAAACGATCGTTCGCAAGACGAGTGTGTATATAAAATGCTTGGAACCATGATAAATAATGGTATAAATTATTTTATTAATTTATTTATCATCATTTTTTCTCTTTCTATCTCTCATTCCCCCCCCCTCTCTCTCTCTCTCTCTCTCTCTCTCTCTCTCTCTTTATATATATATATATATATATATATATATATATATATATATATATGGGGTAAGGTACACGATAAGACATGAAAATGAAATGCCGTGGTAGACAAAATGTGTTAAAAATAACAAACGGAAAACAGGTTAAAATGTAGGAGAAAAACAAAAACGAGAGATTTGACCGGTTTCGTTCGTGTTAGCGAACGTCTTTTTCTGAAGACGTTCGCTATCACGAACGAAACCGGTGAAATCTCTCGTTTTTGTTTTTCTCCTGCATGTTAACCTGTTTTTCGTTTGTCACTTTTCACACTACACACACACACACACCCACACACACACACACACACACACACACACACACACATATATATATATATATATATATATATATATATATATATATATATATATATAAGTATGCATATATCATCCTATATTATGTATCAATGATGTATCGCTATGTGTTTATTATAATGTTTTCTTTATTATGTGTTTATTTCTATGTTTATTACTTATTTATGTGTTTTAGAGGTTTAATTGTTCATCTATCTTCTCAATTCAACTTTAACACAATCATTGTACATACATTTACACTATTACCAATCAGATACTATTAAATATTCCATCTGAGCACTCTTGAAATGCCCCTTTTGTTCTATTTTTTGCATTATTTAGAATTTATCTGATCCCATCTTTGAAATGTTTCACATTGTTGTCGTTCTTAATCTCTCTCTCTCTCTCTCTCTCTCTCTCTCTCTGTATATATGTATATATATATATATATATATATATATATATATATATCTGTCGTTCTCTCTATCTCTGTTTAAACTTAATCCATTATATCTGAATAATTGAAGATAACAAATCACATCACTCAATAAATATAAGGGTTTCCATATAGATGGCGGCACTGATAAAATATGTATATAATCTTTATGAAATACTCCAGATGCCAGATGTCGACATTTAATACTAATCGGAGTATTAGTTTATAAATGACAGTTATTTACGCGAGATTAGTGTTGCTATTTTCTTTTTAATTGAAAAATCTGAATTATCAATGCATTGATTTCTGATGGGAAAAATACAGTTCAAGCAAGGCCATGGCTTGATAGTTTTCTGCAAACTCTTTTCCGTCGAAAACAGCGATTACGACGTAATATGCTGACTGTACGCGTGTCGGAGATACACAAGTAATGTTAAATACGTTGTTCCGGAAAACATGATAAAATGTTCGGAAACTGTTTTGGAAGATCGTAAGTGGCGTGAATTAGCAAAGTTAAAGATATAAGAAGGAAGTGTATTCACTACTCAGCATGGCTATCTTTTAATAAGAAAGATACGTTCAAAGTGGCTACTGATAAAAAACAACAACTCGTTCTTCTTCTTTCGTGTGAATCAGATGATTCTGGTGTTGGCATTAGTTTCCCCGATGTTTGTCCTATTAGAAATAATTCTGGAAAGACATCAGGTACTTACGGGAAGGTTGCCAACATCCCTAAGTGAAAGAAGTACTATGGAACCGACTGGATTCGAACTTAGAGCACCCAGGTCTTCAGTCCGTGTCATTATCCAACAATTCGTTGACGATTTAGAACGTTGTTTGCAATCTTAAACGATTTGAGAATAGGTGGGTAAGGATACAATTCAAGTTCAATGTATGCAGTTTTGCTATCTTGGATCACCTTCTGATACACTGAATTGTCCTGGTTAAAGCACTTTTTCATCTTCATAAGAGCATAAAGTTGTTGCGTTGATCTGTAACAGTGGATTTTATATGGATACACTATTTAACTCCGCGGTAAAATCATCCCAGTGGGGAACAGCAGGTGGTAGTCGTTCAAAGCGACCAAAGACGCAAACATAAGCGGAAAATATTTTGGCCTTCGTATTTTGGGTTGCGCAAGTATTTTCTTCATTGATTTCCTTGGGAAAGAGAGAATCATTAATAGCGAATGTTATTTCGCATTATAAGTGCATTTGAATGGTAGAAATCGCCAAGAAACGACCATAACTGAAGATGAAAAAGTGCTTTAACCAGGACAATTCAGTGTATCAGAAGGTGATCCAAGATAGCAAAACTGCATACATTGAACTTGAATTGTATCCTTACCCACCTATTCTCAAAATCTGGCTACCAGCGATCTTTCGCTCTTTACAGACTTCAAAGGAAAATAGAGTTGGCTCTAATGAAGTAATATATGAAACTGGGTCGTATTTTGACACCATAGAAACTCGTTTTACAAAAACGCACAAACTTGTTAAAAAAGCGTTGTAATTAGTTTATAACCTTACAATAAGACAAAGTTGATGAATAATGCCGAAGTTTGCCTAAAATGTGTTATTTTGTTAGTTAGGCGCGGGACTTATTGAGTAATGGCTTAATTATATTTCTAAAATATAGACCAACATTTATTTTTCCATGTAAATAATATATTTCTCACTGTAAAAATGTACGTCAAAAATAAAGTAGTATTTTCACATTGTAAATTGTAAACTAAACTATCATTATTCAAGGAATGTATTTAGTAAATAAAAACAGTTGGAAGGATCATCATTAAATAAATCATTTGTCATCACAGTATCAATACAACTACCAATTTTGAGACTACCTATCACACATCACTCTAATTAATCTTCCCAAGAATTCTATCTTGCTCTTAGCATGTTAATGAATCACATCCTCCTATAATTGTTTTTTTACGTCTTCCGCTTACGTGCACCGTACATATAACTTTTAATCTATTGTTATTGTACTTCCGATATTCTCCTATTAAAAGCAACCATAATGCGATACAATAAAAGGTATCTATAAAATAGTGGTAATCCATATAAAAAGGGAGCACATATATTTATTATTCTGAAAAAAAAATGAAACAAGTAAAGTATGAGTTCATTCATCTGCCACCGCTACTACTTGAATACTATAAAGAATGGTTGATCGCAACTATTGTTTGATTTGATAGAACTTCAAGAAGCATTTTAAATATTTGTAAAAATGTGTTTTTTTTTATTTTAATTTGGGGGTCGGATAATGTATTCTTCGTGGAAACACAAGAGTTCTGTTAGAATTATGAAATTAATTAATAATTGTACAGTTTAATTGGTTTTGAGCAAAATTTACTGGGGATAATGTTGAATATTTCCAAGAATATGCTACTTTGGGTCATTTACGTTCATTTCAGATTCTTTGTGGATCAATCACTGCTTTTCTGGAAAATTCTGGCTTGACCATTTTTCTGCTTTAGTGGGAAAATAATTTCAGTTAACATTAGAAAAGTAAAATTATTGAGAATCAAAAACTGTCATTTTTTAACCTTTGATATTTACGTTTATTCTTCAATCTTACTTGATATTTACGTTTATTCTTCAATCTTACTTGATATTTACGTTTATTCTTCAATCTTACTTGATATTTACGTTTATTCTTCAATCTTACTTGATATTTACGTTTATTCTTCAATGTTACTTGATATTTACGTTTATTCTTTAATCTTACTTGATATTTACGTTTATTCTTCAATTTTACTTGATATTTACGTTTATTCTTCAATCTTACTTGATATTTACGTTTATTCTTACATCTTACTTGACATTTACGTTTATTCTTCAATCTTACTTGATATTTACGTGTATTCTTCAATCTTACTTGATATTTACGTTTATTCTTCAATCTTACTTGATATTTACGTTTATTCTTCAATCTTACTTGATATTTACGTTTATTCTTCAATTTTACTTGATATTTACGTGTATTCTTCAATCTTACTTGATATTTACGTTTATTCTTCAATCTTACTTGATATTTACGTTTATTCTTCAATCTTACTTGATATTTACGTTTATTCTTCAATCTTACTTGATATTTACGTTTATTCTTCAATTTTACTTGATATTTACGTTTATTCTTCAATCTTACTTGATATTTACGTTTATTCTTCAATCTTACTTGATATTTACGTTTATTCTTCAATTTTACTTGATATTTACGTTTATTCTTCAATCTTACTTGATATTTACGTTTATTCTTCAATCTTACTTGATATTTACATTTATTCTTCAATCTTACTTGATATTTACGTTTATTCTTCAATCTTACTTGATATTTACGTTTATTCTTCAATCTTACTTGATATTTACGTTTATTCTTCAATCTTACTTGATATTTACGTTTATTCGTCAATCTTTCTCGATATTTACGTTTGTTCTTCAATCTTACTTGATATTTACGTTTATTCTTCAATCTTACTTGATATTTACGTTTATTCTTCAATCTTACTTGATATTTACGTTTATTCTTCAATCTTACTTGATATTTACGTTTATTCTTCAATCGTACTTGATATTTACGTTTATTCGTCAATCTTTCTCGATATTTACGTTTATTCTTCAATCTTACTTGATATTTACGTTTATTCTTCAATCTTACTTGATATTTACGTTTATTCTTCAATCTTACTTGATATTTACGTTTATTCGTCAATCTTTCTCGATATTTACGTTTATTCTTCAATCTTACTTGATATTTACGTTTATTCTTCAATCTTACTTGATATTTACGTTTATTCTTCAATCTTACTTGATATTTACGTTTGTTCTTCAATCTTACTTGATATTTACGTTTATTCTTCAATCTTACTTGATATTTACGTTTATTCTTCAATTTTACTTGATATTTACGTTTATTCTTCAATCGTACTTTTATTTGGCTTTACCATTTATCTCCTCTTTAAATAATATCATGTTTGAAAATAATACTAACGTAATTAAGAGAACTCACATTCATGAATTGAAAGATTTAGTTGATCAGGTAAAATATTGAATATAATTTACTAGGCTTATACTAATCATTCTGACACGCGCAGTTATCAGTGTTGGCGAATTACGGATTTAACGGTTCGTTGGTGATATAACCAAACATTTGAATAGTTGTGTTTACATTAATTATATTTAATATTTATTAGCATGATTACACGAGATTTCATGGGGTGAGAATTGACAAGGATATTAAAGAGTTACAAAATGTTAACAATTCATCCCCACACACAGAACACACATGTCTCGACGCACATGTTCGGTTAATTTTATTTTCAAACACATACATCCCTCCGACATCCTATCTCCCTCCGTATCTTTATGTCTCTCTGTCATTCTCGCTTCGTTAATTTCCTTGGTCTAAACACTTCTCTTTTTCGCTGCTTCATATCTTAGAAAGAAAAAAGTAAACCAGCCCTTTGATTAAAATTAAAAGAGAATGTTATAACGAATAACTATTTAATTACATTTTAATTCAAAGATTCTTACGTTTGCTAAAAAAATTATAGATTAAAACTGTTCAAATTACTAAAAAAAGATAATTTACTTATCCATTTGAAAAAGTAAGTAAAAATAATTACTGAATTAAAATTTTAGAAGTGTAAATATATGTTTTGGTTTACTGCAATTTATTAAATGCTGTAATGATAGTTTATTTATATTTTTGCTTTATCAATATTAACCTTTTAATTTGAAGAGTGTGAATTCAAAACGCACTGAATCCAATTCTTCAAATTGAGAAATTAGACTTCATAATGACGAATATTTAAACATTTTAATTGCCCAGGACAATATTATTTTAATTGAAAGCAATATATTAAGCAAACAGCACATTGTGTTAACGAATTTGTTAAGTGTGTTACGGTGATTAAATACAACACTCTTCGTAGAAATAATTCAACACTTTTTTAAATGGCGTTTATCGTGTTTTGCATTTGAAATATATATTTGGAAAGTTATTCATTAATATGAACATTATTTTTACCCCAACCAAACCGAGTCATGCTGAATCGGACTATGTAAGTGTGTACATGCCTCTTGAGTAATTTCCAAAATATACTAGATTGAGAGGAAAACGACTTGAAATCGCCTTCTTAGGTTATTCCCCCGTGTAATATCTTGCGTAATAACATATATCGGAAATAGTATTCCTTCAAACATGGACATGGAATTTCGTTGCTTGTTTTTAAGGGTTAATGAAATAAAGAGAGAGATAGAATATTCATGACAATGTTGTTCATACTCGTTTGTTGCTGACATGTTTTCTAGATGATGCGCACAGATAACTGACATGATAGAAT
>OY744522.1:181005308-181047808 GCA_963556195.1 Sepiola atlantica | reverse complement strand
TTATGTTAAAACCGTAACAATTAATGCTGCTAATTCAAGCTAGAGACATGTGTAGCACACTAATGCAATTGCCTACTTGAGAGATATAGAATATTTCACAAGAAAACATTGTAGAACCAGGCGTCAATGAAAAAGTAAACTTTCCTTGTTACCCATAGTGCAACCGCCATATCTTACAAAATAACTAACAAACAATATCGACCACTGTATATCCCTAGCTGAATCATTGACTAAGCACTAGCATTTAAAATCTCAAATTATGTAATATCTCCAAATAGCGTACTCGAAGTCTATCTAAAAGACCATGTATTTTCCGTTCAGTTCACTCCTGACTTTTATTCTCACAAACAACTGATGTGCTGTGGAAAGAATTATTGATACCAATCACCATTTCTTAAAAACTCACTAAAAATCGCCCCATAAAAAAGTAAATGAACCCACACTGTTATCTAAATATGGTATCGGAAAAATATTGACATTAAACGTATCTGGCTTTTCAAACAATTTATACTGAAAAGCATCTACTGAAAATCTTAATTTTAAGCGTCAGAAATGTACCCCTGTTTCCGTTTTGTTCGAGTTTCCATTCCAGGTTTCGGGGCTAGATATCCCTTAATGTTTTAAGTAACACATCGGTACAATAAACGTCTAAACCTGAAGTTTTTATTGAGAAGTATTGATTATATATATATATATATATATATATATATATATATATATATATATATATATTGAGAGAGAGAGAGAGAGAGAGAGAGAGAGAGAGCTCAACTGAGAATCATAGACAATATATATTCGTTCACATACATATGTTTCGTCGTATTCAATGCTGATCAGCAGTTAGGAATCTTACTTTTACCCTACCGAGCTTGTTCCGATTATAAGAGATGAAAGCGCTGTATTGTTTTTGTTTAGATACTCGTAGCCTAAAGAAGTCAATTCTAAATAGTTTAATGTTTTATGTTACGTGGAAACCGTTATTCCGCCAACTATATATATATATATATATATATATATGTGTGTGTGTGTGTGTGTATGTATGTATGTATGTATGTATGTGTGTTTGTGTGTGTATGTGCGTGCGTCTATATGTGTGTATGTATGTATTTTAGGTGTGAGAGAGATTTAGAAGATAGGAGAGATGTCCTGCTTTCCGAACTCTGTGTTTCATTCGATATTCCTAATAGATTTCCTGTGTAACGCTTCTGGCCGCAAGAGATTCCACGTCTGCCCATGTCATGTGCCATTCAGTTGAAGTTAACTCATCAGTATAACAAGGACCCTAGTGGCAATCGATGTACAAGATCGCGGCCATTACCTGTTAACTGGCTTCTCGAAGCCGGCAGAGAGGGGTAATGAAGAAGGGCACCACTACGGTCTCTGCGTTACGTTTACTGACCTTAAGGCTCTTCTTTTTTTTTTACTAATTGTCTGTCGAACACATTTATTTCCATCTTTCTATCTCTCACTATCTCTCTCTTCCTTTGTTTGTTTCTTTCTACCTCTATTTATCTCTCTTTTTTCTTTCCTTATATATCGCCATCTATTTCTTTTTCTCTCTCGCTTTACCTGCCACTGGTTCACTCTTTTCCCTCTCTCCCCCTGCACATCTTTACTCTCTCTAACCATCTCTATTTCTACTGCGTTTGCATTCTCTCATTCTCTATTTTTTGTCTTCTCTTTTCCGTATATTTCCTACATTTTTCTTCTCTTTATCTCTCTCTTTCCCTTCATCTCTTTCTTTTTTCTCTTTTTACTCTAGCTTTTCCTTCTATTTTTATTTCATTCTTTCTCTCTTGTTTTCTCTCTCACTGTTTCACGCTCTTCTCTTTTTCCTTTACCCTGTAACGCTTTCTATCGCTTAATCTATCTGTTTATCTGCCTTTTTTTCTGTTTCACCATTTTACTCTGTTCTTCCTTTTCTCTTTTTTTGTCTGGTTCTCTTTAATTCGCTATCATACACACTTTTTCTTCTCTTTCTCCCTCTTATACTTTTCTTGTCTAACTTTTCTATTCTATTTCCTTCTAACTGTTTCTTTCGTTCTCTTTTTGCTTTTATATATTACTCTCTCTATCTGTCACTGTCTCGTTCACTCTTTCTCTCTATGTATATGGTTATCTCTCCATTTTCTTCTCTTCTCTCTTTCTCACCATATCTCTCACGTGCTTTGCCTCGTTCTCTATCTTCCTCTTTCTCTACGCGAAATAAAACGAACTGAGGATAGCCATCTACCTGCCAGGGATAAACATGGCGCTACATATTACCCCAGACATAATTTGGCATCAAGAGCTCTTAACAATGGCGATGTGGCGAAATTGTCTTAGCGATCTAGTTACCCTCAATTGCCTACTCCATCCCTCGCCTAGCTTTTATGTTAACCTACGCCACAGCCTCACCAACGACCCATGGTGCGGTTTGAAAGCGTTTATTTCCGTTTCCATCTTTCCCCTACCCTCCATTTCTCTGCCTATTCGCTCTTGCACACATTCGACCAGTTGCTGCTGGACAACACTCGTTACCGCGTTGACTGATGAACAATCCTTATATTCTAAATCGGCTTTCATATGGAAACGGGGTGGAACACCGGAAGAGAATATAGAGTACATATGATGTTTTGACTATGCGTAGAGGTATGTCACATTGTATCTGTATTAAAAGGGGGGCCAGCATAGTCGAGTTGTATGGGTGGTTGGACAGCTTTTCTCCACAGATTTTAAGGCGTGTTTCAGATGGTGTTGTCATCAGTGTAACAGTGCTGGTCAGGAAACTTACTCGTGATTTCAGTCGACTTGGATCAGGTACATGGGCATGTAGGGGGTACATCTCATCTATGGCTTGTCTGTCTCGCTCTATTCTTCTGGCTACCACTCTTCTGATGACTGGAGGGGCGATATCTGCCAGGATGTACAGGCCGTGGGTAGTAGGCAGCTTCAGGCGCCCAGTGATACATCTACAGCTGTTCTTAAGAGCGGGGCCAGTTTTTCTAGTATGGGTGGATTTTAGAAAAAGATTTCAACCGATTATACATCATGTAATTAGCTTTAGATAAAACATGGATTTAATATCTGAAATCGTTATCCTCGGCACTCAACTGTTCATTATTATTATAGATTGTTAGCCGGTGAATGAGGTCACCAAAATATACATTGACACATTTTAATGTAACTTGAAATTGAGATATATGTAAAGAATTTGAAATTTATTTATATTCATATCTTACTGGATTGACAATAAATATTAAAAACAAAATACCGTTGCAATTAAATTCAGCTGTCATGGAGTAAAATGGTATTGGATCAAATGATTTCACGTACATTCAATTCATTCTTTTAACACCAGTTGTAATGAGACTTACAGAAATATATTATGGTTTTCTGATGAAGAAACAAAGAGAATTACCATCTTATATTTTATGTGAGAGATTATATATATATATATATATATATATATATATATATATATATATACATATATATATATGTATAGATATGTATATATATACATACATCCACACGCACACACACATATATATGTATATATATATATATATATATATAAATATATATATATATATATATATATATAAACTGACTTGGTTTCTTGAGAGACATTGAATACCCACCCTGCCCCTTTACAATTTCCCCAGTTATCGGTCTATATATATGGCTTTTTCTTCCCGTCTCTATGTTGCTTTTTGTCATAAATCATGTAATCCCCCCTCTAAAATTATAGATTTAATATGCTTCAAATTTCCCCCTCTCTCTAAATATGTATTAGATATGTTGTCACTCTCTCTCCCTCTACATATATTGTAATTGTCGAATGTGAATTTCTCTGATCTCATTTTCAAAAACGTAATCATCTCACTTGGATGCTTAACAATACCACAAGGTTGAAATAAATTATTACATCGATGATAATGTAATTTCGTGTTACTATATTATATATATATATATATATATATATATATATATATATATATATATATATAGAGAGAGAGAGAGAGAGAGAGAGAGAGAAAGATATATATATATATATATATATATATAGAGAGAGAGAGAGAGAGTAACGGTGACTTACGCTTTCGATAGTCATCAATAATTTTCTACCTGCAAATCAAAATTTAATCATGAATATTCAGTTCTTTCTGTTTTTAGAAAAATGAAATGTTTATTTTCAGAAAATACTTAAGCCGACAAGAAAGAATGTATTAACTTAGTATATTTACAATAATGACTTAATCAGAAGAATCACCTTATGACATTAATACAAATATCCTACATTGTTCTATCTCTATAAACATTACGATAAACAATTATATGTGTTTGAAAAAAATAACAACTAAACAATGTGTGAGGCACACGTTTGTCAATCACAACCGCATTCCTCTAAACCGGCCTCGCTTAAATGGAGTGCCAATGTTATCAGGACGGCTAGAAAAGTTCAGCAATGAAGAGTGATGATATTTCAAAATAAGAGTTTAGTCTGCTCTACTGTTTAATCCATACGTTAGGCAATATTTTTATTTATATATATATATATATATACAATTATGTGATTTCGTGTTATTATATTTTATATATATATATATATATATATATATATATAAATATATATATATATATATATATATATATATATATATATATATATATATATTTATGTTTGAACAATTTAACGTAAAAACTGATTAAGTACCAGAATACTTAATCAGTTCTTACGTGAAATATTAATAAATCGTTTTGAGATTCGTTTTCTCTTCTCGTTTGTTTCCGTTCACCGTCTTCACCTTCCGGCAACTACATCGCATTGCTACAGCCTCGGATTACAAACCTACACTTATATTTACAAGCAATGCTTGAAGCAAACTACAATCTCCTTATATATATATATATATATATATATATATATATATATATATATATATATATATATATATATATATATATATATATATATGTATATAACGTCTCTGTACAGAATGCGAAAAAAAAAATAAATAAAATGTATGTAGATGAATGGCTATGAATAACATAAACGTACCTATCAATACACATGCATATATATATATATATATATATATATATATATATATATATATATATATATATATATATATATATATATATATATATATATGGACAAACGAAAAACCAAGAGATGTTTTTATATATTCCTTAACGTTTCGTCTTTATTGTAAGACTTCCTCCGGATGATTATTTGAAGAAAAATGTCATGCAAGTACATCAGAAGTTTAGGTTGACATGATGGACAGATGAAGGAAAGTTGTAGCCGTGGCTACTGTACGCACTGGAGGACAGTCAAGGCTGTAAGAAGTCAGTGATGGCGAAGTATAAATTAATAAAGTGTTTAGTGAGTACTATTAAGGTAGCAGTTAAATGAGACGGGGTGAGAATATAATTGAACTTGCCTTAGCGTGAGAGACATGAAAAGGGTGGGGCCGAGATTTTGTTCGTGGCATGCATTTTGAGATGTCAACCCCAAATTTTGGTGTATTTGAATGACATTTTTCTTAAATTATCATCCTGAGGAAGTCTTACAATAAAGCCGAAACGTTGATGAATATATAAAAATATTTCTCTGATTTTCCTTTTTCATATTCCATTACGTCGGATTACTTTCATGCTTCCTTTTTCATATATATATATATATATATATATATATATATATATATATATATATATATATATATATATATCATAGGAGTAGGTAGAGGAAGACAGTGACGCTGAGGGAGATTTAGAGAGAGTGACAGAGCCCGTCAGAACGTAAGAAGAAGGTAGAGTTAATCCTACACGCGGCCATTTATCCCGACCGGTTTATACGGAATCCCATAAAGTGTCCTTCCGGCTCATAATATATGTCTGTCGATGCGCGCTGCCCATCACTAAAACCTGGCTTGTCCTTTTTCATGCTTGTTCGAGCTGACGTTGCGGCCACGGGTCAGTAGCCGGGGTCACGACGAAATGATCTATCATTTTATGAAAGATGGACATGCCGGGGTTTCCCAACGGCTATACGACCGGCGCTGAATTATCGGTTTCCGTGGGAAGAAGTTTCGTCCAGAATGGCGACTGTATACTATTGTTCCCTGGAATGCATTGAATGCCACAAGGCAAAGTATTCGGTGGCGAAGAAATATATAAAAGACCAAGAGGAATTGAGAAGAAGAATTGGCAAAAGGATTCATTTGACGGAAGAGAACTGAACGATTTTGAAAGAAAGAGACGACAATTCACAAGATCTATTATATATATCCTACATCTTATCGTAATGGAGCTTCTGTATCTGTATATAACCGATACTACGTCACTACTTACGTTAATATTTTGTTCTAGTTATTTACTTCATATCAAACGGAGAAGTTATTTTTATATTATGCCTTATTCTAAAATCCTTTTAAAATACTCAAAATAAACTGAAATGTAAGGAACTTACCTACCTGTGTCATGTTCTGACACCCCTTTTTACAGAGATTAGATTGCCCGATCGCCGGAGATTTATTTATTTATTTATTTATTTATTTTCGGTGAGCTGAATATAGATCGAGAAGGGGGGATAACAAAGTTAGTACTTACTTTTTCTCCGGGGAGAGGGGAGAGAAACACCGTGGAATGTCTACTGGGTCCTGCTAGTATTTATTAATATATATCTAGTACCATTTGTTAAATTTTTTTTTTTAAATGTGAGATACCTGAATGTTGTACGAAGGATCGTTGCCACCTTTTAGACACTTATCATTAAACTTAATCGAACTACGTCAGTACTTGCGTCAGAATGTCGTTCTAGTTCTTTACCTCATTTATCAGACGACGACGTTATGACTATATTATGGAAGCTATAAGCCTTTTAAAATATTGCGAATAAACTTTAATTAAGGAATATTTAGTAATAGATGTCTAGTACTCACTGTTAAACTTTCACATAAATCGGATATACCTAAATTTTCACGAAGGCAGCTATCCCTCCTTTAGACAATTTGCATTAGACTTAATCAAACTATATATAGCCCATAATTCAATGTGTTACGCTAAGCAGCCTTGTGTCTCAATTCATAATGATCGATTAATTAAGTAAATAGTGAATAATGCACATGCAAATATATAAACATCTATACTTACCTTACTGTATATATTAACACATATTTTTTAGGGAAGAGCACTAAACAATTTCAAAAGAACAAAAAACGACGATTTCTAAAATCAATTATATATAGTACACATCTTATTATAATGTATCACCTGTATCTGTCTGTAACCGAAACTATGTCACTGCCTATGTCACAATTCCTTTTAACTTGTTTGTCAAATATTTCAGATGTTAACATAACATTTTCTTAAAGCAAGAAATAATGTGTTATTTTATTTACACTTATTTCATGATCTACATTTTTTTAATATCAAATTCAATTCCCACTTAAAAAATAATAATGTTTTCCACATCAGATGTTATGTCTTCGGAATTTCTCAGATAAGGATTGATAATTTGAATTATATATTTGGAGCACTGTTCTTATCTTGTATTTATTGTAAGAACGGTTAACCCGATTAAACCTCGAGAAAGACCATTGGCGCAACAGATATATGTGCTTAGTTATAATCAGCTCTAAGAGACAGTCTTCCGAATATGGAAGGGGCAATCCTCATTATGGGTAATACTAAGAATACACCACAAAATTACCAAAATACTTATATCCACATATAGCTGACGAAACGGTAGAAAGATGCCCCATATTTAATAAATAGGGGGTTCCGTATAGATTCCGTAGTTCGACATGAAGACGTCTGAGTTTGAAAAGACACACCTGAAAAATGTTGAAGGTTATATCGGCAGAAATATTTTGAGAACATAATCCAAAATTAGAACAGTGGTCCGAAAAATCAAAAATATGATAACTTCTATCCATGCCGAGTTTAAAACCCTTATTATAATAAATAGTTCACAATTCATATTCTTAATATTTCAGATGTTTACTTAAAAAATAAAAGCAAAGAAATAATGTGTTATTCTATTTACACTGATTTCATAATCTATATTTTGATATCAAATTCAATTCATACTTAAAAAATGAATAATCTTTTAAAGATTAAAATTTTATGTTTTCGGATTCTTTTAGATGAGGATTTGTATTATATATTCGGATAACTGTTTGTATCTTGTATTTATTAGCTTGTTCAAACCTCTGTAAGATACGTGTTAAGTTATAATCAGTGCTAAATCACAGTCATGTGGACATTGAACGTGTACTCCTCATTACGGGTGATTCTAAGAACACAACAGCGAATTACTTAAGGCTTCTACCCAGATAAAGCTGACGAAACGAGAGCGAGATTCACGAGTTCGACAAAAAGATGTCCGAGTTCGACAAGACACACCTGAAAAATGTTGGAAGGTACATCGGCGGAAGAGTTTTGACAACGTCATCCAAGATGAGAACAGTGCTCCGAAAAATCCAAAATATGATGGCTAATTTTTGTGCCGAGTTTTAAAACATGATTTTAATGAATTAGTTACAATTAATATTAAGCTTATTGTAGTACACATTTAACATAATTTATGAATAGATATTAAACAAATATTTAAGGAAATTAAATCTATAAAAATATATATATGCAAATGTATTTACTTAGTTAAATTAAGTAAATCCTACAATAAATAAGGACTAGAAGGAAGTGCAGACGTTCAACTTACCTTAAAAATAGTGTAACAGTAAATGTAATATATATTAAATAATTGTAAATGTTATCTTTATTTACTTTTGTTTATTTATTCAGGAAAAATAAAATGAATAAAAAAGACACTTAAAACTGAACTAAGGAGCTTTTATACATAATTTGATAATGGGAGTCTAAGTTCTATATTTTCACCAGATTTATTTCAAATAGCTTTGTACTTTTAATAATTGGAAATGCTTGCTATTATTAACATATTAGTGTTTCATGTTATTCTTCTAAGTTACATGTTATTAAAGCTAAAAAATCACTTTGATATGGATAGACTGACAGTTGAATGATAGTGAATACTATGGGAGGAACGAACTCTTTACATACAACCTATTTAAAACAAGGACTCGTAAAGCAGCAATTTACCTCCTTTCCCAGATACATCGCTTCTGTAATGTGAGAACAAAAATCCACAATAGGCGAAAAGCTAGGCTTACTAGACTACCGAAAGAAAAAAGAGGTAAACTTTCAACTTCCTATCAGTATAGATAGACGTTCATCACAGCGAGCTAATCCACCCTTTAATCGCTCTGGGTGTCCACCAAATTGTTGGAAAGCATCTTACGGATATACAGGTGTCGGGTCAGCAATTATACGACTGCGTTCTTTTCGA
The DNA here is from genome assembly GCA_963556195.1 of Sepiola atlantica. Lineage (NCBI taxonomy): Eukaryota > Metazoa > Mollusca > Cephalopoda > Sepiida > Sepiolidae > Sepiola > Sepiola atlantica. Next base: position 181,038,450 of record OY744522.1, on the reverse strand, counting down.
GTCTATAACTACGGATGTAAAGAAGGGGTGGACACTTTACAATACTGTCAGATTTTATCATCACCAAATAACATAATTCCTTCACTCCCTATACACTAACATAATTATTACCCTTATACACTAACATAATAATTATCCCTATACACTAACATAATTATTATCCCTATACACTAACATAATAATTATCCATATACACTTACATAATAATTATCCCTATACACTAACGTAATTAATATCCCTACACACTAACATAATAATTATTCCTATACACTAACATAATAATTATCCCTATACACTAACATAATTAGTATCCCTATGCACTAACATAATGATTATCCCTATACACTAACATAATTAGTATCCCTATACACTAACATAGTACTTGTCCCTATACACTAACATAATTATTATCCCTATACACTAACATAATAATTATCCCTAGACACTAACCTAATTATTATCCCTATACACTAACATAATGATTAGCGTCAGTTACATATATGCTTAAACGAAATATGTACATGGAAACAAGAAATAACACACACACAAATGCACACCCACACAGACATTCATTACCACTTTGCAATCTTATATATAGTCACAAACACAGACAAACGTATATGAATATACAGAGACTTTGGCACAACAGCAAGCGAGTGCAGCTTAGACTGACACACACCTACGCTAACTAGACATGGCTAAAAACATGACACACACACAAGCATATATAACCGATAAGTAATAGTACTTACACACAGAGATCCCAAGGAAGACAATTCACACAAATACGTACTCACTTCACTCTTACTTATACTAATGAATAAGTATATTAAATTCTATATATAAAACAATAATAATAATAATAAGCAATTCTGAATAAAACATAAACATGATCTCAAATTGAACAGTTTTTTTATATCTACTTATTATACAGGAAATGTCTAATTAATTTACTTAAACAATTGTTGACTATAGTCAACAATTGTTTAAGTAAATTAATTTATAATCAAACCAGTATAGTATAGAATCCAACCGGTATTTACTAAACCCATTAATCGTATACTTATTGTTCAGCTAAATTTATAATAACAGGAAAATAATTGTTAAAACTCATACTACGAATAACAATAAAATCATACACCATAAGCACGACAAAAAACTGTGAAAAATGAATATAATGGCAATAACGCGCAACAAAAATATATTTATACACAATTACATAAGTATACATGCAAATCTACTTAGGTAACAGAAAAACCACGCAATCAGTAAAAACTATTTAGATTTCAACAATTCTGAAAATACCTAATTAATCAGCGTAACATACAGTAGGTCGGATATTATTAAATTATTTGATAGCAATGGGTTTTACATGAATTCGTCCATCTATTTACTTATCAAATATTGTCTTGTTCAATTGACTTTCTTTTATTTTCTATCCACAGGAACATTTATTCTATTTATTTACAATTAGTAAAAATATTATAAGTTACATACGTTGTATACTTAGCGGAAAGGGGTCTTATTTTTATATTATGCCCGATAGTAGGTTCATTAATGTTCCTTTATGGAATGTGATGGTAACTTCCCTTGGTAGTTAATATATTGATCTAAGGTGCACCTTTTGAAGTCTCTACAGCTAATAGCTATTTCATTTCTTTCATTGAGAAATGTATATCTATCAAGCTACGTTATGATAGCTAATTTTCATCAGGACAAATAAAACAAGGGGGTTCTCTAGTGTAGTTGTACCTTTTAAAAAAAGGCTACAACTAAGTACAGATACTAATTGCTTTCCTTTTGATATCATATGTATTCAAACAAACCTTTCTTATCCAGGTAATGTAAATATCATTTATGATTTCTGTATCTAGCCTTTAAATCAGTACTTGTCGCACCTATGTAGATTGTATTTAGATTTGGAGTATCTTAGAATAAAGTTCCTAAATAAACTATGCTCTTAGTCAAAGAAATTATTGTAGCATACAATCATTTTTATCTCTACAGTTGCAATCATTACTACTGTTGTTACGATATTGATTATTGTTACTTTCATTAAAGATCTGAACTTATTTAAACTGGCTTAAAACTACATAATATATATATATGTATATATATATATAATTTAACAAGATCAAACGTATTCATGAAATAAACTTAAATACAATATTTTTTAAATGCTCAATACAAGGGTGAACTTTATAAATATACTTTATATAAATATTACAAATTGTCTACACAAATCAATTAATTTGTTATGCTATCCTGCAGTCGACGGAACCGCAACTAAAACGAAAATCGCAATAAAACAGCATTTTCTTACCGACATGTAAACATGGTTTCGTTATAACAATGGAAGAAAACAGAAGTGTCAGGAGAAACATGTCATATTTTCCTTTATTATAATCGGTAGAATTCTAAATATACCTTTTCTCCACCATACTCCCCCAAAGATGACCGAACATATACAAACAATAAACACCCAAATCAGAATATAAAACAATACATAGAGTTATTGACATGCACGCAAACAAGCAAACTCCTGTTTCACTACTAAATATTCTCACATACATGCACAAGATGATCACAAAACACACCTAACCTACAACTCAAACACATCGGTAATGTTAATCTGCATATGCACATATATGTCACCGACCATCTCAGTCATCTCCACAGCAAACAGAGATAGAGAACAGCCCCACACCATTTACAGACATAAACGAATATAACAACAGCGATCATTACACTCAAATAGAATGACCATACACTCACTTTGATAATATAACAAAGAAGCACATCTGACAGTATAGAAATAATCAGAAAAACATGACACAGAATTGTTCACGGTGGTTAAGTAGTTAACGACGCGAAATGAGGACATGTGTGTGTCGGGTTCGAATCCAGTTCGTTCTACAGAAAAAAAACCTTTTATCAAAACCAACACCTGACTTTGTGTCTAACCTTCGTGAGAGAAGAAAAATAAAATACTTAAACATTAAATCCCCCTTACTATATTATATTAGTCCTATATTGAAGTTAATTGGGATTTTATTTATTTAATTTAAAAAGAAATGTATTAAACCTATCTATTTTACTCCTAAACTTACACGTATTATTTAAACACTCTGACCATAATAAATATATTAGTGGCAACTACACATTTTCTTGTCAATCTGTTTAATCTAATTATGTTGGCTTTTCGCTATGGTTCCAAACGTACCAATTACAACGGAAATAGCCTTGCCCTCTTTACATTTCCATTGCCTAAATTTTGTTTAGAAAGATTAAGTGTTATTATTATTATTATTATTATTATTATTATTATTATTATTAGTGATTGCTCACCGACAACAACCAGTGGTGTTCACTGGAGCTTGAGTGACAACAAGTCTCCCAGTACTCTTCAGTTATTTTCGATAACCACCGCAAATGATCATGGTTATCGAAACAGTCGCCTAACATTGATTGCTCGCTGGCAACGACCATTGGTCTTCCTTGCGATTTGAGTGGCAATAAACCTCCATGAGGTCCCAGCACTCTTCACACTCTTCCCATAGAGGTCTGAATTGTGCTGTCCTTCCTCGGTGTTTACATCCTCTTTGACCCTCTACGACTATGTTGTGTGGTGTAAGCAAAGGTCGGCACCATCATTTCTTTGGGGGGGCAGCTTATGATATTCTTTCAGTTTCTTTTCTTTGTATCCTTATTATTATTATTAGTAGTAGTAGTAGTAGTAGTAGTAGTAGTAGTAGTAGAAGTAGTAGTAGTAGTAGTAGTAGTAGTAGTAGTAGTAGTAGTAGTAATAATAATAATAATATTAGTAGTAATAGTAGGAGTTCTCACGCGGGCAGATTGCTCACTGATAATCACCAGTGGTTTGCCCTGGAGTCCGATTGACAACAAGTCTCCCCAGATGTCCAGTGGTCTCCACCTCTTTTGATAACTACTCCAAATGAAGTTGCGTTATCACAACAGACGCTTACCATCGATTTCTCGTTGGTAACGACTATTGGCCTTCTCTGGGATTTGGATGGCATTAATTCTTCCACATGTCCCAGTCCTCTTCGCACGCTTTCAGCGGAGGTCTGGTTAGTGCTATCCATCCTCAGTCTGTCCATGCTCCCTGACCCTTCACGACTGTTTTGTGTGATATAAGCTGAGGCTGGGGCCATCACTTGGGGGTATTTTTAATGAATGTTATTTCTGTTTCTGTTCCTTGGGTTCTTGTGATGCTCTTTATGGGAGTTAGCTTTCTTCATATTGCTCCTTGCATTTGATTGGTTAGTCTTCGTAGCTTATGTGGAAAAGTTTCCGCATTTAAGGATTTTCCTAAGGATGACATAAGTTTGTTATCATTGCCGTCCGTAGTATGGTCTCAGACTTCCCTTTGATTCCAATTCCGTCCGGTCTTTTTTCCAGGGTTTTCGGAACTGTTCCAAGTGCTTCCACGATTATTGGTATTATATTTACTTTCTTCGTACTCAATATCCCTTTAAATTCTCCGGCAAATTCCGTGTATTTGCTTCGTTTTTCTGTCTCTTTGGTATTCACTCTGTGGTCAGCTGAGACGGCAAAATCTACGATTTGGCCAGATTTTTCTCTCTTGTTGACTATAAACCATCCCGTCTCCTTGCTTGTATGAGTTTATCTGTGTGTACCTCCATATCCAAGAGAATTTTGTGTTTCATTTTCGACTACTGTCCCTGATGTATGTGTGTGCTATTTGTCCGAGTGTTCGAAATTCATTTGTTTGCAAAACCCCCAGTGTACTGCTTTACCCACGCAGCCATGCCTATTTTAGTATTCTTTTGGTACCAGGTTTGGGCATTCACTTATTATGTGATTCACTGTTCTGTCTCTTTGTCCACACAATCAGCATTTACTGTTTTCCTGGGTTTTATCTATTTTAGCTTTAATGTACTTGGTCCTAATCGCATTGTTTTGTGCAGCTGTCAGTAGCGATTCCGTTTCTCTGTTCATGTGCCTATTTGTCAGTCTTGCCCAACTATTTGTGTGCGTCTCTTATCTTGTCATCTTTATTGAACGCCCATGTAGTTGTGTTTCTTCCAACTTTTTTTATTGTCTGTTTGTGTCCGGTTTCAGTGCTTCCTTAGTTGTTCGTTAGGGCGGTTTTTCTTGTAGGGGTGATCAGCCTTTCTGTGTTCTTGTTCATATATTTCTCCAGCTATTTCTTAGTGTCGTGCACACAGTATTCTATACTTACCAGTCCTCTTCCCCCCTTTCGTTTTTCTCCACGTAGTGTATGTCTGTATCGTGTTTTGGATATAGTGCGTTGTGCATGATCATTACATTTCTAGTTCTCTGATCAAGGTGTATGAGTTCTTTTTTAGCCCGGCTTATGAATGCTCCAAAGTATCTTATTAGTGATACTGCCCAGGTGCTTATTCATTGGATAATTTTTCTGATGTATAATTTTGTTTTTAAGAGCTTTCTTGTTCTTCTCAGATATTAGTTTCCAATCTTTTCTTTCATTTCTGTTGATTTGTTTGTGTCTGCTTCAAAAACTACCAAATATATACAGCTGCCTTGTTCGCCTCGCACCCTCATATGCTCTTAGTCGTCTCAGCTTTCTTTTTTTAATCTCTAGAAGAGCACACTTTTCAACACCGAATTCTTTTAGAATGTCCTGCCTGAAGATTTTGGTCGTATTTATCAGCTTGTTTGGTTCCGTTTGTCTTTTTGCAAAATGCTTCAGGGCCTCCATGTACATAATATGGTTGATTCTTTGTTCTCATGCTGTGAACTTTTATCCGGCATCATATTTCCTGAGTATGTACTTGAGTAGCATCATGGCTATGATAAGCAGTAGTGGTGATGAGGATCCTCTTTTGAAAATGCCTCTTGCTTTCTTGATGAGATCGATAATCCTGTCAGATATGTTATACATTTTTAAGCATTCAATTATTCATGCTTAAGGGATTCTAGTTGTTCATGGAATAATGAATCTGCTCTCTCAGTTGTGCCGTTAGGATGTTCCACATTGTTGGTAAACAGGTTATTGGTCTGTAATTTCTTGGGGCCGTTCCCTTTTTGGCGTCTTTTTTATATTAGTTTTGTCCTTTTTTTGGTAATCCACTCTGGTACATCTGTTTTATGGATACATCCTCCCAGTTTCTGTGCTTGCCTTTCATGTACAGTCATTAATCTTTTCAACCAGTACGTTTGTATTCCATCGTAGCTTGGTTCTTTCTAGTTTGCCATTTTCGTTAGTGTTGTCGTAATAGTTTCTTCATTGATTTATATTTATGTTCCTTCTTTAATTTATTGTAGTTTATCTTTCATGTTATTATTATTATTATTATTATTATTATTATTATTATTATTATTATTATTATTATTATTATTATTGTAGAAGTTCTCGCACATGTCGTAATAAATATTACTCACTGAAAACAACAGGTGGTGTTCCCTAGACTCTCAGTGAAAAATGTCTCCCCAGTTTACCAGTTCTTTCCATCTATATCTAATAACCATTTCGAATGCTTTTTCATTATATCACCAGCCGCTTACCGTTGACTTAGATCTGGCATGACCATTTTATTGCCGATAAGCCTTTCTACGATGCCAATACTCTCCACACCTTTCCCGTGTAGGTGTGCTTAATGCTCTTCCTCCTCGATCCAATATTATTATTATTATTATTATTATTATTATTATTATTATTATTATTATTATTATTATTATTATTATTATTATTGTTGTTGTTGTGTACTCACTAGGAGGTCTCATACAGATCATCGTCAGTGATTGCTTACCAACAACAACCGGTAGTATTTCTTGGGGTCTGAGTGACAACAAGCCTCCCCAAATGTCTATTATTCTCCACCTCTTTTTTATAACGATGCGGTATCGCAACAGCATATTACCATTGATTTATCGCTGGTAAGGACAATTGGTTTGTATTATTATTATTATTATTATTATTATTATTATTATTATTATTATTATTATTATTATTATTATTATACGGTACTTCGTTGTCTAGAGATATGACCGCGTGATATTTATAAATACATCTTTCCCATCAGTAAGCCAATAACTCACGCTTCTTTCACATTGTGAGATAAAGCTGCATTGTAAAAAATGACAGATTTAGAAAACGAACAAATAACAAATAATAAATCAAACATTTTTACACAATTGAAAAAGAAAACAAATATATTTTTTTTATGAAATGACAACCTTTCAACCGGAGGTTCGCATAAGCGAAATATAAAAATGACACAAATACAATTATTTGAAAAACGTTATTTTTATTAAAAATAAATGCACGTAGGTCACCGTTGATAAGAAACATACAGATAACGAAAGCAAAGCTATGTATATAAACAATACAGGTTTAAAATTAATTTTAAAATGTGTGAACTTACTAACGCGGTAAGTGTTAACGAAAGTTGATCAACATATATATATATATATATATATATATATATATATAAAATAAATAGAGATTACAAAGATCAAGAATTATATGTAAATCCTATCGTGATACGGTGAAGCTTAATATAGTATATAGAGCATTTATACATGGATAATGAAGTGATGAAGTGGATGAAATTGTATAGTTTACAGATTAATTAATTCATCAAGTGTGCAAGCAAGGAATACACATACAACGATACCTTTAAACCATGTATTTTCAAAGATAACGCTCTTATCTTCAGAAAGTCTGACCAATAATAATTGAATATTTATTAATTAGTAGAAGTGAATATCCTAAAAATACAAAAGCCAAAGAATTTTGGAAACATATCAAAGAGAAAAATGGTCTATGTTTAAGTCCTGAAACAGATCAATCATACCTCGAATTATTGGCAGAATATTATATCAAAATACAATAATCCAAAATGTTTGGATAGTTAAAACAAAGAAGTTTAATAATGTTTTATGAGTTTAACAAACCTAACGTGCTTCAAGAAATGGTATTTTAAGGCCACGTATACTCCCGGATTTTTAGGCACGAATGAATATATATCGACATCCACTAAAAAAGACAGTTACGTTTACCGGAAGATATAGTTTATGACGTCATAACTGATGAAGTAACACAAATATGACGTCATACAGTGTGTACGGGGATAAACAAGCACAATCAGTGGAGTAGAAAGTTAACATTTGGTTTACTTTCGGCAGTCTCGTATCACTCGCTGCCCTTATTTTGTACTTTAGTCCTTACATTTCATAAGCGAGGTTTGTGACAAAGGGGGAATAATTGCTGTTTTCCGGCACAAAATCGATCCATCTAACACTTATCGTTGCTGGGTTTTTACCTTGAAGTAGTATTTTTGTCAGCTCTTTACATCAAGTTGATTCATGCCTTTTCTGTAGCAGTTTCCATAAAAAAACAAAAACAAAAAAAAAACAAATGATCAAGATTTTAATAAGGATTATATATTTAATAACATTATATCTATATTTTTCTATTTTAAGGTTTTATAAAGGTAGCAGTTTATGGGGAATTAATGTACCTGTCATATATATAAAGATGTGTATACATTTGAGACACATGCCAAGATTTATTGAAATATGAAAAACTAATATGCTAGAACGAACTGTAAAATATGAAAGCGCACGATACGACAAATAAATAATACGTGAATTTTGGATAGAATACTAAAGAGAATACACATTTATTTAAATCGCTTAAACCCCTAAATGTGGAATATTCCATTTCTCTCAAATGCCAGTGTCTTCACTTTCCGTTGTCGGAATGCTTCGCATCGGGGAATATGATTGACTGTTCTGACACCATGTTAGAAGCACAATACACTCGCTTGTGGTTTAAGTGCGGTGAACCTTATGACATGACATATGAAGGAAACTTGAAAATAAATGGTCTGTTATAGAATAAACTATGGTATCATAATTCTGACAACCATAAAGAACTACAAATGATGGCATTAAAGAAAAGTCGGAATTCGAAGGTAAATTCACGAAACCAGTTTCGGGGGAGAATGTCATTGGCAAGCAATAGACGGCAAATTCTATGCGAACTTCGGGCTTCTTAGCCTTTTGGCTACGATCAAAGTGTAGTATCTGTTCCGATGGATACTACACCCCATAGACCGGTATTGTCTTGGCCCTTCGGTTCTTGATTTTATTTATCTACCTCCCACAAGGTAAGATATGACACAAGGTAGGGAAAGTGGGATTTGAAAAACCAGCGCTCGAGAAAAATTGCCTGGGCAGCCCCGTCGGCATTTCCCGGTAGAGGCGCCTCAGGCGATTAGCAATAAACTAACTCCTTCTCAAAGGGTGAAAAGGCAAAGCTTGGTAGGGTGGACCTCCTACTAGAACTGCACAGGACAGACCAACCAATAGACCAGCGTAAATCAAAACCAGAAAGCCTAGACAATACCGGTCTATGGGGTGTAGTATCCATCGGAAGAGATACCAAACCCCCGGCTAATGGGTCGGTCCTGTGCAGTTCTAGGAGGTCCACCCTCCCAGGCTTTGACTCCCCTCTTTGGGGAGGAGTAAGTTTATTGCTTACTGCCTGAGGCGCACCTACCGGGGAATGCCGACGAGGCTGCCCAGGCAATTTTTAATGGCCAGAGTGCTTTAAATGTCACAATGAACCCCCGACCCCACCTTTTTCCCTTCCACAACGAGTGTTATGCCTAAGGTGCGGTGCATTCCGAGGGATGACATTTTCATTTAATATAGAAATCAATGTTTTCGAGGAATGCACCAGCCTAAATAAATTATTTGCCTTTTGGCTAAGATGAAAGTATAGTATCTGTTCCGATGGATACTACACCCTATAGACCGGTATCGTCTTGGCTTTCGGACCTTGTATTCCACCGGTTTGTTGGTTTGTTCTGTGTAGTTCTAGGTAGTCCACACTCCTAGGCTTTGCCTTCTCCCCCTTTGAGAAGGGGTTAGTTTATTGCTAATCGCCTGAGGCGCCCCTACTGGAGAATGCCTATGGGGCTGCCCAAGCATGTTTTGTAGGCCAGAGTGCTCTACCTTCTTGAGGGCGCTAGCTTTTAAAATCCCACTTTCCCGATCTTGTGTCACATCTTACTGCTGTGGGAGGAAAATTTAAATACCCTATACTTTTCTTTTTGTGACCAGTAATAGATTATATATATTTTATGTATTGGACACAAAATCATGACGTCATCTAAAAATATAATAGAAACAAAGTGATAGAGAGAAATATATGTTTTATCAGGACGACCTGTGAACTGAAGGTCGTTTACAAAACGAACGTGTTGACCCCAACGATATAGTATATTGCTAAAATCTGTAGGTTGTGTTTATTCCCGTACACTTGGTTTGGCGTGACTTTTTTGTTACTTTATTATTTATGACGTCATAAAATCTATCTTCCGGTGTCTAACATCTCTGTTTTAGTGAATGATGCTATCCCCTAAGTAAGTGCTTTTTAGTGACGTCATCTAGTGTGCACGGGTACACTCAAACAGACACAGTAAAAAACATGAATGAGACGGTTAATCTAGATGGACGACCATAACTTTTCGGATCATTTCAAAGCTTATCTCACTGATTAAACGAATGACGTCATCGTTCGCGATATCGTCCACTGTAACCGCTTCTCTTGTAAAAGAAATGATGGTATTATTAGTTTAAAAGGAGAGATTAGAAATCACCTCGCACGATGTATGACGTCACCAAGTAATGACATCATACATAAAACAATGAGAAGTAAAGAGGTCGTCTATAAGACGGGGTCACGAAACATTTACTAGACGAGTCATCTACTAGACGTATGCTACTAAAACTGTGGATCTTTATTGTTATCTTGATTGCTTGTTGAAGTGCATTCTGGATGACCCGACAAAATCGAATGACGTAAACAAAAACTAAATTATTAGAAACGTAAGAGTAGATTATGCTAGGCGTGAGAATAGGTAATATGGGCTAGGTTTAGTTTCATTAAGTTTCATACAAAGAGATGTGGAAATACATTCTGGTTCCTAGTGGGTGTGTGGAAGAAGAGTCTCTGCATTCAACTCATGGTGAATGACTTGATCAGAGGATTTGGCAAGAACACGAATGTGTGTTGATGTGGGAGGCTGTAGAAATGAGACATCGGAGAACTCGAATGTTTGATTGATATGACGAAGTGAAACTCTATGTGCACAAGAAGTATGCCCTCTGCCCCGCATTGGATGCACTTGCGTTTCTGCGACCCAATGGCGGGCAGAGAATGACTGGGAACCTTGTGTTTAGGAATAGAACGTAGACAAAGATGTGCGAGATAGTATCCGGAAGTAAATAAATGTGTTGCCCACGTGTAGAGGCGGTTCGTTGGCACCCAGATTGGTACTTGTTATCTTAAATTTGGAATCTGTATCGAGATGGCTACGAACGACATAAAATATTTGAAATATTAATTTCTTAATTCAACAAACAATCACCGGTTGATCTGTTACGTCCTTAGTTCTCATAGAATTATAAGATAATTCCTTATCCATGTTATTATAAGGGCACATATATGACCCGTGTTCCTTGTTGAGTCCGTTAGCTTGGCTATTTATCAAACAACAACGTTATCTCACTCAACTAATTCGGCCTCCAATAATCATTACTTATTTAAGTCGATACTGAGAAAGTTAGAACACAAGTTAGATGTCGACTTTGTAGCCAAATTCCTGCAAATTGACGCACAGGAAATGTCTCATAAATTAATCGCAGCATCCACTACATTTTTTACATAATTCGCCTTCGTTAGTTTCAGATTCAGTAATACGATTTGTCGAGGTAACTTGCACGTTTATTAGTGATAGATATAAGCATATACTTTACCGCACTGCTACGACATCGTAGCAAGTAATTGCTGAAAACAACTACTTATGGAGATGTGTTTTGAAACTAATCCCACTAAAACGTTTCCAGATTAGAGATAAATCTACATATAATTACATAAATTCTTGTGAGGCAGTTTTTACGCGATATAATTGAGGACTACTGAAAGTAATCCCAGGACGTGAAAATTCTATTCAGAGGATCGTCTTTGAAGAGAAAATATGGTCGAGACGCCCTCGAGCAATAAAGATAAATCAGATGCACATAAAATAGAGAATCAGGCATTCAAGGCGTTGCCCCGGAAATTAATCAGGTTATGTGAAGAGAGGTGACGGCAGTCTTGAAAACGATATTATCAATTTTATAATTATATTTTTTGATTTATACAATTAAATTTTGTTAAATATCATCAAAAACTAGAAAAAAGTAAAATGATATAAGTGGTGTTAATAAATGTTTGCAGGAACGTAGACCAACGATATTATTGTAAATCCAATTGATACGTAATTAATAATGCAACAATATATTTGATCTTTGTATAAAGCGTTGTTTTCAATTGCATCTCCGGTGAAAGATACAGAGAGGGCGTAGAGGTAAATACAACGCACACATAGAGTAAATTATTGTCGAGTAGTTTCCAGGTCATATACATACACGTTATTGATGTTTAGACTACTACCATTAACACTTGTTCATATTCAATATGCGAACAACCATGGCATTTTCTTCCCGATATAAATTGGTATTTGATAATAACTGATGTAATTCTGTACGTCATTATATGTTTCTTCTTACAAATGCGTTTATAAACCCTTATACACCTGTGTCATCGTCGAACTCAGGTCCTTGCTTGTCTGTGGATACACAACTACTCTAAAATGGTATATTAAAATGTGAAAAAAACAGATGCAGAACACATCAGAGAAGCAGGTAACATTCATACGCATTCGAGAGAAAGTCATAGACAAATAGTTCGCCTCGCTACATGTAGTTACATTATGTGCGCTCGCACTCCCATTAGGGATAGCTTTCGACACGTTTTTACTGACTGAAGTTTCGCCAGATTAAGAGAGAACACATCCCCACAGAAGTCATGTGGTTTTGCTTCTTCGCTCTGGGATCAACTCCAACTCTTAACAGTGTTACTCAAACATTTCCATTAAGAAACAGTATTTCTTGTTTGACGATACACAAACACTCGGACGCCTGTGTTGATTTATAAAAAGGTATGCTAGAATGAGAAGAACAGAGCCAGAAAACATTAGAGAGGCAGGTTACATTCATAAACGTGAGAGACAGAGACAAAGACAGAGACATAGACAGAGATATAGACGGATATTTCGCCTCGCTACACCCAGTTACATACTGCATGCTTTCTGCTCCATTAGGAACATCTCTCTTGACACGTTTTACCTGATTGAAGTATCGCCGGATAAGATAAAATCCCCACAGAAGTCACGTGGTGTCGCGTCTTCCTACTGGGATCACCTCTAACTCTTACAAGTGTTACTCAAACATTTTCTATTAAGAAACAGTATTTCTTGTCTGAGCATACACAATCACTCGGACGCCGATGTTGATTCATGATAAAAGGTATATTACAATGAGAAAAATGTACCAGAAAACATCATAGATGCAGGTCACATTCACACGCGTGAGAGAGACAGAGAGGGAGGCAGAGACAGAGGCAGAGACAGAGATGTATCCGTATAGTTCGTCTCGCTACATCCAATTACATTATGTACGTTCGCTTCTCCATTAGAAACAGTTCTCTTGACACGTATTTCCTGACTGAAGTATTACAACAGAAGGCATTTTGATGTCACGTCTTCCCTCTGGTATAAACTCTAACGCTTAACAGTGTCAGTAAAACTGTTCAATTCAAACAAAGCCAACGCTATGTATCAGTTGTTTTGGAAAAGTAAATCCAATAGGTCCACTTGTATCAACATTCAGAAGTTAATATTATTCGTGAATGGCAATCATGTAAAATGTAATTAAACATGTATTTCCACCAGTATCGAATTATTGTCATCGAACAGACAACAATCAAATTAATTATGCTCAGTAACATAAAGTGTATATAAACTTATTGTGGGAATCATATAAAACCCAATAACTTGAATTTTCATTAAGAAAATTGTCCTTCACCAAGACGTATTGTCATAACAAAACTTGGAAGTATACTCTATCCTTCTATTTTATGCAAACCTTCTTACATATGCCAAGAATATTAGTCGAAATTACTTTACAACATCGACTAAAATTTAACACGACATGTTGAACCAAAAACCACAGCCATTACTGTTAGATTATTGAACCGGTAAGAAAACCCGATCGTGCTCATATTCCTCCCGGATTAATTTCAGGTCGAAGTTTTTTTCCGAGCAAACAGCAATTCTTCATGGTTACATATAGTTTTATTTCCACGGAGACTAATTTCATGATGCAGTCATAATTGGCTGCATTTGTTAGTGCTACTGATCATACGCTTTTTAGAGATGACTTTCTGCCGTAGATGCAATGGCAAGGCATGTCCGTATAGTCTGCTTTATTATTTGATTAAGGGTGTCATACATGTCCCACGAGTATTATTGAAACTCATTTGATAACTCATTAACGTTAGAACACTGCGTCCCAAACCGCTTTCCCGTACTGGTAAGTATTATATTCCTTATTTTCTCTGAACTTCAATAGTAGAGAACCTGACGGCTTAATTTCCAATTAAGGTGGTTAATATTAATGATATCAACAATTACATTTACGTAATTTATGTGTAATATTTTTGAAAAGCAACACATGGTACAATTTAAATGAAAAAATATCTTTAAGGCACGCATGAGAATGTATTTGAGGGAAATATTTTGAAAATAAACAATCGTGCAATTTAAATTAAAAAAATATTTATTTAATTTTTTTGCAAGCTTTCGTTGTAGAACAACTTTGTAAGACGAGACTGTCTTATAGATGTTTTTTATTTTTCTTCCTTATTTTGATGGTATTAACCCCTAGGAGTCGAATCACGGTAGAGGCAGTAAAAGCACGTCTAGTTGTAAAAGACGTAAGGATAAATAGAGTCCGGTCGATTTTATGCACAGATTGGAAAATTGACAACATCTTTGAGGCACGCATGAAAATGTATTTCAGTGAAATATTAATAGTTAACTTAAATACATGTTCATGCGTGCCTCAAAGTTGTTGTGAATTTCCTTAAGTAATTTATGTTTACTAGACCGGCTCGTAAACAACAAATTATAAGAGTTAAAAAGCGTGTGTAAAATCTATTTTCAAGACTTTTTCTCTAGTCTCCTCATGTATTTCCTCGTCCTTAGGTCGCTCTATGTCTATCACCACCTCTCTCTTTATCTCATATATATATATATATATATATATATATATATATATATATATATATATATATATATATATATATATACCACGCTGCCTCTCTTTCCTGGAAACTGACAAAAGGTACCAATTTATTAGTAAAGATAGATGGAATAAAAATCGTTTGAAATGTCAGCCCCTGACTGATTTTGTTAGTTTTCATTCACGAACGAATAAATATAACTATAAGTATATCCATATTGAAACCTTTTACCTGTGCCTATGCTGAAAATAAATATATCAGTTTGTGTGCATATTTTTTTTTACTTTTATGATAACTGTTGCGGACCCGTTTAGGGTTATCAACAATGAAATAAAAGAACAACAGGTTTAGAGATAATAATAATAATGAATTGTATTGAACAGAGAATTTATACACAAGTCAGTGTTGCCAGTGCTAGTGCTTAAATTTGCCTCCCAATGTTCTCCCGGCAAAACCGGTATTTATGTTAGCCGGTTGCTACCATTTAGTAATTATTAAAGGGTAGGTAGGTCACCCACAACACCCCCTTCCGAAACTCATTCCCCCAGAATCTCAAGGTATATCTTTTTCCTAGGATTCACCTCGAAATTCCCGGTTAATTTACGTTTTCTTGATGAACGTCTCTGTTCCGGAGGCGGTTTTGGTGTTGGCAGCTCAAATGCGTCGTATAGATCTTCCATGATTGTCTCACTCTGATCCGATGGGCCTTTCCCTGGATCGTCCGACATGCGACAACGCATGTCGTTAATGTGTTTTTTACAGGTGCCTCTAGGACCCTCTACAATGTACACCATCCGCCCCAATCTTTTTTGTACCTTTCCCACTTCCCACACTGTGTTGTCTCCATGGTGTTCCTGGAAGAACACCTCTCCATCCTCGTAACTCTTCTTTGGTGCCGTAATGTTGGTCGGTTTCACCTGTTTGAGTAAAAGTTTGTCGAATACCGACTTTATTTTTCTTCCAAACATTACTTCCGCCGGTGGTACCTGGGCTGGTTTGTTCTCGTTGGGTGTAATTCTATACACTTGTAGGAACTGCTAGAGTGCCTTTTCTATCGGCGTGCCCGTCGATTTTTTCAACGCTCTCTTCAAGGTATCAACAAATTTTTCTGCCTGTCCGTTTGACCTCGGATGGTAAGTCGGAGTGGTGGTATGTTTAAATTGAAAGTCTTCACAAAATTCTTTGAACTCTCGTGAAGTAAATTGTGTACTGTTGTCCGATACAACAATGCCCACCACTCCGAATCGGGCAAACAGTTCATGCAACGCGCATATCGTGACATCCGTTGTTGGGTTTTTACATCTAACAACTTCTGGTCATTTTGAGTAGCTGTCGACTATAATTAAATAGTAGAAGCCTTCCAATGGCACCGCAAAATCTATGTGAATCCGGGACCATGGTTGCTCTGCCTTTGGGCATGGACAGTACTGAATATGTGTTGCTTTCGCTGCCGACGCGCAGCCCGCACAGGTCTTCACCTTCGTCTCTATGTCCCTGTCCATGTTTTTCCAATACACATAAGATCTCATTAGGCTCTTCATGCGTGTCGCTCCGGGATGCCTCTTATGGAAATCTTTCAGGATTTTTTTTTAGCGTAACTGGGATTACTACTCGCTCCCGGTATAATAATGTGTCGCAACAGACTGAAAAAGCTTCTGCCGTTTGCTCATCGTCTGTTTGTAATTTATTTTTAATTTCGATAATAAGATTATCTTCTCTTGCCTCTTTTTGTATATCGCCAAGTGTAACTGGCAGCTCTTTTATTGTGTCATATTCAAACCGAAGGGATGCTATAACTGTATCCTCGAGCGGTTCCGTCTACTTTGGGAGTAGCCGCGATAAACCATATGCGTGTCCTAGTCTTTTTGACGGTAAAAATTCCATCTCAAAGTCATAATTTAACAGAATTATACCCCATCTCTGTAGGCGGTTTGCTGTGTAGGTTGGCAAGTCTTTTTTTGATCCAAAGATGGTGATAAGTGGCTTATGGTCTGTTTGTAGGATAAAATGACGGCCTTGTAGATACCTGTGAAATTTGGTCATTGCGAACACAATACCCAACGTTTCTTTTTCAATCTGAGAGTAATTTTTCTCTGCAGGAAATAAAGTTCTTGAAGCGTGCGCGATGGGTTTCATCGAGCCATCCGGCATTTTATGCAAAATGCACGCCCCAATGCCGTAGGAGCTGGCGGCACATGCAACAATAGTTTTTAGCTCTGGATTAAAATGAGTAAGAAATAATTCTGAAGTTAACTTCGTTTTTAGGTTGTCAAATGCAGATTGACAGTCGGCGGACCATTCCCATTTACTATCTTTCTTAAGTAACTCATTTAAGGGGGCTCGCAATTTGTGCATACTGGGAATAGATTTTTTCGTAATAGTTTGCGAGACCCAGGAAACATTGTGGTTGGGTAACGTTGTTCGGTTCGGGCATATTCTTGATGGCTATAAATCTTTCTGGGTCGGGACGTCTTCCACTCTTATCAATGACATGTCCCAAGTATTTGATCTCTTCTAGAAAGAATTCCCACTTTGACTCCTTGAGTGTAAAACCAAAATCGCTTATCCTTTCGAATACTTTGTTTATGTGCTTACTGTGCTCCCCGACGTTCGTACTTTTCATTAAGATATCGTCAAGGTAGCCGATCGAAAAATCGAGCCCGCTCAACATCGTGTCGATTACCTGCTGAAAAATCGACGGGGCCACTTTAATTCCAAAAGGAAGACGATTGAACTTTAGTAGTCCCCTGTGTGTCGAAATACAGAGAAGCTTAGAGCTATCTTCCTCTACAAGTATTTGCAGATAGGCTTCGCTCAAGTCAATTTTTTTAACAGTTTTCCACCGTTTAATTTTGTGAAAACCTCTTCTGGAGTCGGCAGAGGATAGTGATAATCTTTCAGCGCATCGTTCAAACCGGTTGAGAAATCGGCCCACACTCTCATCTCTCCAGATTTTTTCTTCACGTAGACGGTTGGGGCCGCCCATTCCGAGTAGTCAACTGGTGTAAAAATACCTTTCTCCACTAACCGGTCTATTTCTGCATTAATTTTCACAAGAGAAGCAAATGGTACACTTCGTTTTCTCTTAAAAACAGGAATTTTCAATTAGTTCAAAACTCGCCTTCATTTTAGTACAGCGTCCTAATTCATTAGAAAACACCTTGGGGAATGACTCTTTCAAATCCTTCTTCAATTCTTCTGCTTCAGCAGAAAAGGTCTCTATTCATTGACAATAGGCGCTTATCGGCGAATCCCAGAGCTGGAAGTGCTGAATCCAATCTGAACCGAACAAAGTTCCTGTATGTTTCATTACGAACATGCGTAATTTTAATGTCTTATTTTTTAGTGTCACTTTTAAAATGACTTCTCCATCAAAGTTTATTTTCTCTCCGGTTACCGATCGAGCCACTTTATCTATGCGTAGCATAGTCGGTCTGCCGATCTTTTTCCAGGTATTAATATTAATAATTGATATGGCAGATCCTGAATCAAGCTGTAGTTTAACATCTTGATTGTGCATTTTTACCGTAACATACTTTCGTATGTTTAGGTTGCCACCATTAATTCTAGTTGTTTTTATGTAACTTTTCTTTTTAGTGTTACTTCTGCAATGTGAGGCTTTGTGTCCCATTTAATGGCATTTGTCACAATTTTTTCGTTTAAAATGACACTTCTGGTACTAATGTAGGTCCCCGCAACCCCAACAAGGGTGGTTTGGCAATTTTTCATCCGACCTTTGAGGCAAATCCTTCCTGAATTTTTCCTTCGAAGAGTATGATTTTTTTTTTAAAACGACGAACATTGTTAATATTAGAAATTGCTGCTTCTTCTATTTCTTTAGCTTCCTTTTTCTCGGAAATATGTCATTGACAGCTTTCGGCCAGTTGTTGCAATGTAAAATTTGGCTCGGTTTCAAGTTTACTTATTGCACGTCTTCTTAACTCTGCATCGTTTTTCGAGACGAGCCCTTGAACAAATATTAATACTTTGAAATTGTCCGCTGTCAAGGATGATAACTTAAAGTCGTCACAATGTTTATTGATGATCGAAGCAAACGTTGAGTAATCCTGGCTTTCTTTTCGCGTTAGATTCATACATTTCCACCTTTGGTGGAATAAACTTGTTTTGGGGCAATATAGTTCCATTAACATTTTAATGGTTTCATTGAAAGATAGTTCGCCCGTGTTTTTCGGCAGAATATAATCGACAAATTGTGTATGCTCTGCCGTACCTAGTCTACGAAGAACTAAACGAACCTTTTTCTTTTCTGCTCATGTGCTACAATCAATGTCGAAAAGATCCTGATATCGACGGTACCATGATTCGAAGTTTAGGTCTTCTTCAGGCACATAGTTGAAGGTTTCTATAGCTGACCATATTGCATTTTGGTTGAACGCGTCGCTGTCGTCATTCGTCGTATTTATCATTGCTTGTGCAAGCTGGTCAAATTTTCTCTCTGATTGAGTCTGTTGCTCTAATTGTAAATTTGTTATCCCAATCAATTGTTCGTCTAAAGATTTTCTATCTTCTCGCTTTTGTGCTAAATTCTTTTCCTCAAAATACTTCAACAAACTTATTTGCTGCGACTGAAATTCCTTCTGTAGAGACTGAACTTTTTCATCGTTTGCCTTCTGTTGAGCAAGATGTTTTTCATCGTTTGCCTTCTGTTGTTCTGATTGAAATTTAATCATCTCCAATATCTGTTTCGAGAAATCTACCATGATTAAAGAAATACTTTCTTGAAAAAGAAATTTGTCACAAATGGTCCTTCACTATTTTTCTGTTCAAATGCTTACTGTTTAATGACAACTCAACCCCTTCTCATCACTGCGTAATTCGGGTCTCGAATTCGACCGGCACTTGCTAATCCTTTTTTTTCAAAGTTCCTTGAGAAAATAAAACGATTTTATTAATCCGGCTTATTGAGTAATTAACTTAACAAAGTATTTGTATTTTTGTTCACATCTGGAACTTTTTTTTCTCCAATAAGTCCGTTTGCCTTTCAGTGTAGGCTGAAAATGCAAAATAGCAAATAATGGCTGTATTAAAAATTGACTAGTTATTCAAGAAAGTAACTTGGTTTTGTCAGATTTTTTTTCCGACTATACGATTTTACAGTGACAAGTCTGTTCGCAAAATATGTTTGACTATATCAGACACGAAATAAGGTGTCTGTAGTATGGAGTTTGTTTTTTGTTTTTTTTCAAACCTTTCAGTTTTATAAGCACATGGTATTCAAATTTCATTTGTTGCACGAGGTAAAATCCCGTATTGAAATACGAAGAACACAAATAGTAAAATCCGTCTTACTTTTATTTTCGTCCAGTAATTGTTTTAACTGGTTATTTCTTGTAAGGCAGACTCGTCCCAAAATTGAATGTATTCGATGTTTCCAATATCTTCCCGAATATTGTAAAGCACAGGGTGTTTTGGGGGGTTTTCCAACGGGTAGAATATTTTTTTTCGAAGGTTGACCGTGTGTTAGACACTGGTTTATCACTCACAGGTTGCAAGGTCCAAGGTGTTTCCAACGAAGTCCTTTACGAATCACTCGCCGCCAGTTGTTGTGGACCCGTTTAGGGGTACCAACAATGAAATAAAAGAACAGCAGGTTTAGAGATAATAATAATGAATTGTATTGAACAGAGAAATTATACACAAGTCAGTGTTGGCAGTGCTAGTGCCTAAATGTACCTCCAAATGTTCTCCCGGCAAAACCGGTATTTATGGTAGCCGGTTGCTACGATTTAGTTATTATTAAAAGGTAGGTAGGTCACCCACAACAGTAACACACACAAGCAAGTAACTGCCCGTTATATAACAAGTCATTAGATCAAGAACTTATACCAATACAGTTAATATTGCTATTATTAATTTTTTAATTATATTTAATAAAAAAATCATAATAAAGTGAAGATAATAATTTTAAAACCTTTGAGTTACAAAAATATGATTGCATGTTTTTAAATACATCGATTAAATTAATTGTAATATTGAAATTATTTAGTTTGGTTAGAAAAATAAAGCTGTATTTTTGTACTTGTAACATACACAAGCAGATAACTTTTCTTTATATAATAGATAATTACATCCACAACTAATAACAATACAGTTCATAGGGTTATTATTATATTTTTCATTATATTAGCCAAACAACTACAAAATAAACAAAGATAATTTTAAAACATTCAGATACAAAAATATAAATGCATATTTTAAAATATAACGATTAAATTCATTGTAATATTTCAATTATTTAGTTTGATTAAAAAGTAAAGCTGTGGAATTCGAACCTTTCTTGAATACCGTAATAGATAAGAAACGTTATAAGTGTTAGAATGTCGTTGATAAAATATTGATACATTGCAACCACGTGAACGGAACCAGAATTTCTCCATGCGTTTAAACTAATGGCGTGTTACCAACAAAATATACATGTATAGACGTACACACGATACCTATTATACCAGAGTGATTCTTGATGATTTATTACCAAATCAGCTTTTGCACTTAAACCTGATGCAACAAGCACCTGAAACGATGGTTCCCTTTAACTAACTTTTGTGTAGCGGCGGCAAACATTTCTTATCGACTTGTTAGACGCGGCGTCAATGAATTATTTTGCGCGGATAAAATGGAGAGTCACGTATGACTTTAACCACGCTTCATGCTCGTATGTTTTGAATCAGTCACAGGCAACTGCACAGTCGGCAACTATGAAGGGAACGCATTGCTATTATGTCCTTTCTTCACAAAATAGATTCCAACAGTCAGGGTCGGGTAGTTTTGAAAAGATTATTATACAGAATACGTATAAGGAAAGTAATAAAATCATTTTGGATAACTAACGGCAGCTTTCTTTTGCTTCTTACTTTGTACGTAGTGGAATCGCTTTCTTTTAGTTCGCTGAATAAGATTACGCTCTTTTGCCAGGACGTTCTATTGTCTGAAATTATCGAAGCCAATCTAGCGAATTCTTTCTATAGATACTTTATATTCCTTAAGAGAGTTGAGTTTGGCTCAGGTTGAAATTATTTTCACTCCAAAGTAATTTTGATTTTTGTTTTTAAATGTGAATCATCTGCGAAACCGTAGTTTTGTAAAAGTGTAGACGAAGAGTTGAGTGAGGAAGTTAATCTGTCATTATCTTCTATTATATGCGAAAATTACTGCTTCTTTAATGGTTCAATTTTATAATAAAATACTCTTAATGATGAGATACATTTGTAAACGAAAACTAAGTTGGTATCATTTGATGCTAGGAGTTGAAAGAATATATTTTATTTTAAAGCGGAGCAACACCAGCACATTAAAAACATATTCCTAAAATCCAGCAGTAAACAGAATATATTTAACTCGATCGGTGACAGATGTTTATCAGTAAGGATTTAACTTTTACAATAATAAAAAGGCTAAAATATATTATGAATATTATTATATCGCCATATTAAATGCGCGTGTTGATAAATAATGGTAAAAAGGGGAATATCAACGTAGGTTAGAATAATTAGCAGAAAAGAATTTGCCAGTCGAGGGTCAGAGATTTTGAGCTACGTGTCCAGGAAGTTACGTAAGAAAAGAAAGTTCGTGGCAGAGAAGCAAGATAGTTTCCCATAATTAGGTGTTTGACCAAAAGGTGAACGGCTCTCTGTTTTCAAAGCGCTTCTATCCCTTATTTACGTTGGTCGGGAAGATGTAGTATATCGTTATGTATTTGTTTTAAATGATTTTAAAGAGTAAACAAAATTCTATATGAATTAATAGAGTAATCTCTACGGCTGCTACATCACCACTATGACTACCTATACAACTAGACATTGTTACCGGTTTAACAACTACTTATTACGTGTAAAGGAGAGAACTGTTTTTCGCTGTTAACAATATTACGGATCATCTGGTGAGGATCGAACGACTTCCCCCACAAAATGTTACATGTAGATGTCTAACTATTTGTCAGGCGACGTTAACTCTTGAATCGTCTGACCAAGAATCTAATCATTTGAATAAAGTTATAAAACTGTCGTCATATTCATCATTATTGTCCCTTTGCTATGGCTAGAGTTATAGATGAAAATGTAATAATATAAGCCCAGTAAAAATTCAACCTTTGAAAAGCAGCGAAATTGTAATATATTTGTTGATCGTTTGTAGATGCAGCACCACTTATTCATTCGCATAAATATACACGATGTGTGTAAAGTAACTCCCCATTTCAGTTATGTGTATCTGCCACTATTTGCATTATTACCAGTTAATGATATGCTGGGTACTATGTTGATTGTCTTATCAGCAGGAGGTGTTATCCTGAATAGGCATTAGATTATCCAAACTTCCAAGATTCTTATGTTTGGTGTTATCTAAAAGATAATGTATATAATAATACTCCCCATTCCTGAGCTGAATAGGGCAATCAGAGCTCAAATCTGGTCAGTGCATAGAGAGTTGTGTCGCAGAGTTATTGACAATTTTGCATATCGTATCAAATTGCGCTTATTACTCCAACAAGTATTTTCAATTGGTGCAAAAGTGTGCCATAATCTGCAGTTCATTTGTATTAAATAGTGTTGTTTATCAAAAAGGACTGTGACATTTATAAACGATTCAATGGGAGTATTTTGCGTCGAATAATAATAGTGAGGGGATTAGAAAGTGGACCTTGAGGGAAACTTTTGACAGCCTCGTAACAATCGTTTTTTTTTTTTTTTGTCTTTTAGCCCTCA
The DNA here is from genome assembly GCA_963556195.1 of Sepiola atlantica. Classification (NCBI taxonomy): domain Eukaryota; kingdom Metazoa; phylum Mollusca; class Cephalopoda; order Sepiida; family Sepiolidae; genus Sepiola; species Sepiola atlantica. The sequence goes on along the minus strand of OY744522.1, from coordinate 181,014,561 downwards.
AATTCTATGATTGATTTTTCTAACAAAGGAAGAATAATTTCTGTTTTCTGCATCGGAATCTATCTGTCTAACACTAATCGTTTGCTTTTGACCTTGAAGTAGTATTTGTTAGCTCTTTAGATCAAGTTGATTCTTCATTCTCTAGAAGTATTTCCAGAAATAAATAATACGCTAAGGTATTGCATGTCGGTAGGTACGCTATCGTTTTTACCACGCATTTCAAAATGAGGCCGTCGAATCAGTAAATATGGTGAGTGTGGATTTGATGATGTCGCAAAGATAAACAATTTCGACATTACTATTTTAATATAAAGTGGTCCACAATCAAATTATCTCGTCCTGTCGAGTGAAACAGTACACTTATGTTAACGGTTGAAACACAGAGAATCTTAAGTGTTTTAAAAGAATTTAAATTCAACAATAATAATTAAATATATAATAACGAAACAATAGTTTTATTTACTTGATGAATACTTAAATGGTAATGGAAATTACGTTTACATATTTCTTAATAGTGTAAATATTAAGAAACATTTGTTATTTCAAAAAAAAAATTATTATTTACAGTAAATTATATCAGGTTGGAAAGAAAGTAATGTCGTATTTTCTACTTCATCACTTTCAGCCTCCTAAGTTGTACACTGTTCTAGATTTCTTAGTGAATTGGTCTCTTAATATCTTGCTTTGCCTTTCAGATATCGTAATTAGTTGGAAAATATTAAGTTTAATAGACTTAGCCGTCAAAAATGGGTATTAGTGAGGAGCATTTGAGACATTGCATGCTCTATGAATTCAAAAAAGAAAACTCAGCTGCAGAAGCTACAAGGAATATTGGAACTGTCTATGGGATACATCTTCTGAATGATCGAACACGTCAACGGTGGTTTGTAAAACAATTTTCTGGAGACTTTAACCTGTCAGATCGGCGACGTTCGGGCAGGTCAAAATCAATTGATAAAGACGTCAGAGGCCAATCCATAGTTAACTAGCAGATAATTAGCTCAACAATTCAATACAACCCACACCACAATTATTTCATGCTTTCACGAGTTAGGAAAAGTTTCAAAACTTAGACTCTGGATACCCCCCGATTTGACCGACGCTCAACGAATTCAAAGATCGTCTGTTTGCACATCTTTGTTTCTAGGAATCATCAGGAAAAATGTTGCTTTCCAGGAACTATCGAGAACAATTTTTGCAAAGAATTGTGAGTGGATATGAAAAATGGGATATTTGAAAGAATACCCAACGCAAGAGACAATGGTTAGACCGAAACCAAAGTCCACAACCTGGTCCAAAACAATGACTAAACCCAAAGAAGGTTATGCTCTCTTTATCGTGGAGCATGAGAGGACTGATTCATTATAAGTCACTAGAGCATAATTAAACAATCACAGCAGTAAAATATAGTTCGATGATCTAAGAATTGCTCTATCAAAAAAAAAAACGATCAGCATTACTCAATAGGAAGGATGTAGTACTTCAGCATGATAACGCGAGACCTCAAACAACAAAACTCACTCAGGTAAAGGCCATGAGTTTCAATTTGGAAGTTTTGCCTCATCCGCCTTATTCACCTGACATTGCCCCATCCGACTACCATCTTTTTCGGTCGTTTCAGCATCATTTAAACAATAACATTTCTGAAAATGACGACCAATTCAAAAATGACCTAAATTTGTTTTTCTCTAAGAAATCAGACAAATGTTTTGAAAAAGGTATCAATAAGCTAATTGATAATTAAACAGAAGTCATAAAAAGTGAGGACAATTATTGTAAAGATCAAAAATGCCCTTATGTGAATGTTTCAGATGAAATAAATGTGATGGACAAAAACGACATTACTTTCTTTCCAACTTGATGCATGCTAGTAAAGAAAGCATCGTGGAATTTTCATGGAGTCAGTTAGTTAAAATATCATAAACTATTAAGAACGTATAGTCTAGAAACTCCTGTGAAAAATGATTAGTCAATATTTTTTTCTTTTTTGTTCATGGTATATGCCTGAGTCTAAACACGATGCCACTTGCTGTAAGGAGCAAAAACACATACTATTTCAAGATCAAAAGCCAGCCAACGATAAGTGACAGAAAGATTCTGACGCATATAAGAGCAATTCGTCCCCATTTGTCGCTCATGTAATGCAAGGACAAAAGGAAAACATAAGGGAAGCGAGAGTTGCGAGGCTGTCAAAAGTAAACTCAACCTCAACTTTGCACTCTCCTAATTACTAAAATGTATGTATGTGGGGTAATAGATTATTATCTCTGCGAATATTTGTAAGGACGTTTATATATGTGCGTTTTTGGGTAAAAGAATGTTAATTAAGTATGTAGTGCGCGCATTCGACATGTGCGTGTAATACAACATGCTCGGGTGTGAGGTTTGCATGCTGAAGTTTCAAGAAATGCTTATTTTTCTGTGAGGTGTTTCAGAAAATATATGCCGATGTGTCGACTCGTTTTTAGAAAGTTAATAGAGATTAGTATTTTTGCAGCGTTTATAGAGACTCTGAGCCTGTCACCACGCGCCTATTAAATCAGAAATCAGGGAGGAGTTAGAGTTTACGTATGTTCATTTTTTAATAAGCTTGATATAATGATTAAAAATAAATCTTTGTTTCTGAAGTTTGTTATTATTCTTCGGAAAAGTAATATTTTATTATACGTCGCTGTATACTTTGAGCCACATCGAAGTAATAATAGAAATAGTTCTATATGTTTACACGATTTATTGTTTCCCTTATTAGAAAGTTAAAAGTAAAAATTCGAGCAAAATGTAGACATTTACAGGCAGTTATTTTGACGCATTAAAACTTACACTGTTGTATAGTTTGTAGTAAATCTATCAAGTCGTATGTACTGAATACAAAAGTGCTCCCCACTAAGTTCCTCGACCTACAATGTTCCTAAGATTAACATTTATAGTATTTCATCTATTGATACGAAAAAAAGCGCTGCTTGAAGGACTATTTTTTATATAGAGCCGACATCTCATCCCCATCCAACAATACTCAACGAGCACCGTGCTACTTATCACCGCTAAACGTCCGCTCCATAAACTACAAGGTTCGATTTTCCTTCTTCACGCTTACTGACATGAGATATGTTTACTCAAAACGCGACTTGACATATTTCGTTCGCGTTTCAAATTACATGACAGAAGAAGGCGCTGTTTGACAATGGCAAATGCTTGTTCAAACGAGAAGATCGAAGCGTCAAAGACAAACATTGCCTAACGCCAAAGAACATGCGACCAGTCTTTGGTATTCAAAGAGAAACGGACATCATATATTATCCGATAATTGTCCTAGTTTACTCTATATGACCCTTTTCATGGACTCTCCAGCAAATATTGACTGAATCTTTTATAACGCTGACAATGTAGAGAACCTTTTAGAGAAGTCGTATGTTTGTATATCCGAGCTACGATTTTCTCGTTCTATACAATTCCGTGTTTGTCGCATAGCGTTTTGAAATGGATCTACAACGATTGGTTCTTATGAAAATCTCACATCGTTTCTATAATGATTGTGAGGAACTGAAGGGTATTGACTGATACGTCAAACTTCAAAATGAAAAGCACCGACCCAGCTTTTCAGGCCGAAGCACATGTATGTCTTCTGTATCAATAACACAAATTTCCTACTTATAGTGTCAATAATTCATATATATATATATATATATATATATATATATATATATATATATATATATATATATATATATATTTGCTTTTTATCTTATGATTTTTTTCATAGAAAATCGCTCCAGACAAAGCATAAGCCACTTCGTGTAAGGAGGTAAAAACGAAAAATACTACTTCAAGATCGAAAACTAGCTAACGATAAGTGTTAGATGAATAGATTCCGACTCAAAAAACAGTCATTATTTTCCCTTTGTCAGAAACATCGCTCATGAAATATGAGGAATCAAGGACAAAGTAAGGGAAGCGAGAATTCACTACTTAGTATATATATATATATATATATATATATATATATATATATATATATATATGTATATATACCAGTGATTAAGCGATTCAAATATTTTTCCTGATTCTGATACAAGAGACGATCTTTTTGAATTTCTGATTCCGAGTTTTTTCTAATTTCTAAATATTTTGTTATAGCGTTGTCGTTATCTTAATATTCAGATCACCGTAAAAAACGTGTAATATGTGCGTATATTTTCGCTAAAGTAAAAATAAATTCATAGGGCGTGCGTACATCACACGAGTACATTTTTCTAACTATTTTTAACCAAACGTTTTCTACTGTCATTGATTGAAAATAATGAGGCAACGAAAGGTGTATTATTCTTTTAAAATAAAGCTGCTTTCAAGCAGTTTGTCGTAACGGACAACATTTTTGTTGAATTTATTCATGAACAATTGACGATAGCAGACAATAACCGTTTTTAGTAAAAAATAATTTTAAAAAAAATATTAAGTAACTTATTTTTAAAATGAAAAGACAGAATAAAAAAGGGAGGGGAAATTGTTCCTTTTTTCTTTCTTTTCTTTTCAAAGATTACAAAGTATACCGCGTTAATGTTCTATTAAGTAATATGTACTGAAAACAAAAGTGCTGAATTCAATTACTCAATACAATCAAAGTATAAAGTCTCACCCTATTGTACTCAAATCGAAATTAGAGCGTTTGGATTTTACAAAATCTTTTAAATTACCTGGTTTGCTATAGTAGTGTATATCATTGGGTTCAAGCCGTATACAATAATACACACACACACACACACACACACACACACACATATATATATATATATATATATATATATATATATATATATATATTCCATGCATTTTAGCTTGAAGATCCCCGGGATAATACTCGGGAGCCCCTGTGTAGCTTAATTGCTAGAATCTATTTGCATAGCTTACTATATATATATATATATATATATATATATATATATATATATATATATATATATGTGTGTGTGTGTGTGTATTTGTATGCGTATTTATACAATTGTATCTAATCTCACAGAATACGTATGAATATGCCATATTTTCTTTAATATTACCTCAGATATAACCCCAAAAAGTGTCTTGTGAATTGATCCTTTTAGTATTCTGATTTCAGCCCAGAGCCTTTTCCTTCTTTGTGTCTAAGGTAGATTTTTTTACGTTTGAATATATATATATATATATATATATATATATATATATATATATATATAATATTTGATTTCATTCATCTGCTTTTTTGATATTTCATTATTTCTGGTGTAGTTTATTAACATTTAATGTTACTTATCTGTACAGTGTAAACAGCCTTATTGTCGTTAAGACTTTTTCCGAGTCTCATTGAGTTCGACCCGTTGTGAATTGTCAGAGTTGGTGAAAGAAGAAGATGGGTAAAAACATCCTAATTGAAGCGAAACACACAACTGAATTTAAAGGTTGTTAAATTCACGACAATTTAGTTAAACGAAATTGCTAAGGACAAAAATACTAACTCAACAGAATAACGAGCATGACTCTAAATCGTTGTCTGATATTATACAGGGTATTCCAAATTATTCGAAGCTATTTTAACATTTCTGAAAACGCAATACTCTATATAATAACGATCTAATTACTAAATAGATTTATTTTTCTTTAAAATAAATTAAGATTGTACATTTTCTAGTTAATGAATGAATATGACTTGAAAAATCAATGTATTAACTCATATCATTTTAGGAGGGTGTAATAAAATGTTGATAAGGAAATAGAAACGAAGGTATAATAAAATTACTTTAATGTAGCAATGGTGATTTTAAAAGCTTGTATATATATATATATATATATATATATATATATATATATATATATATATATATATGTATATTTAAATGTTGAATTTAATTAAAGATGATGGGATTATCGTTTAATAATAATCTATCGTGATAATATGAATAATATAATATATTGAATAGAGAGTCAGTTCTAGAGATAAAAGATGAGAATAAATAATTGTAACGATACAATATTATTAGAGCATCAAAAGTTCAGAGCAAGGAGCTTCAAATCCTTAATCGATAGATTTTCTAAAGATAAACTCTTTTCATCAGAGGACAGAGAAAAACCGACAATGTAATTGTAAATATTATCGGCAACATTTTACTTTAAAAATGTTACATAAATTAAAACAAAAATAAAAGCCAAACATGTAAAGGGTCTTATGTGGATATAAACGTTTAGAGGCAGGGTGGACGATGTCCAAAATAAACGTCAAAGTGAAAACAGCTGTTATGTTTGAAATGAATGTTTGAAACACAATAATAGTCTAATTGTTTCGGAATCCAAATATTTTTGTTAAGAGGCTGGTACTCAGACTGCAATTGGAAATGTCTAGTTGATCCTGTTTGTACATTAGTTTGGTGCTGGAATTATCCGTTTCGCAGGGTTCAGATGGTAGTTTGTCAGTTAGAGTTCGGTATATATCAAATATTGTATCGTTACAATTATTTATTCTCATCTTTTATCTCTCTCTTTCTGTCTATCTGCCTGTCTGTCTGTCTGTCTGTCTGTCTGTCTCTCTCTCTCTGTTTCTCTCTCTCTCTCTCTCTATATATATATATACATAGTATAATATTTCTTTATTATTAATTCATTTTATTATTGATTATTTCGCCTGATAAATCGTCATCAGATGAGGCCAGACACTTTTGTCGGTGTCTTCCGCCATTAAAGGCTCAGGAGATCCTGGTCTTAGCTCGTCATTTCGTTTGCTTCTAGATTTGTCGCACTATTGTCCAACCGCGTTTTACAAAACATATTTAGGTGGATGTAGCCAGGCCAGTTAGGAGGCCAAATGTTTAGTAAAATAGCGTTGACGAAGTTTACTGACTGTCAGGCCTGTGTTTCTGGATCATACTGTTTCACTACTGCGGCCAGAACACGAATCTAACCATCGGTTTTCAGGTGTTGGACAGAAGTTGGCAATCTTTTATTTTTGACGACACCGAAAACTATGATGGTCACCGGAAAGTTTGTCTGCATAATGCTATGTACGTCCTTTGATTGGACAACAAGTTCTCTGTTGTTCTGGAAGTATATCTTCTGCTATTGGCGGACATTTTTCTCATCTGTCTCCAGTAGAAGTTGCAACAGTTTGATCAGCTTCATTGTTTGCTTAAGTCCCTTTTTTTCTACATCGCTTGCGACAGGAAATGTCCTTTCCTTATCTTGTATAAAACGAAGCAGGTATTTACATACACAATCAAACAAATGCGATCTTTCTAACGCATTGCCTCTTTGCACGGAAAGACATCGGTTTGCTTAGTTTGTTGTTGATGATCTATTTAACCTCAAAGACGAACTATGACGTTTTCAAAACGACGGATCTTCGATCCAGTGTTTTCTTCCTGATGGCGCTTTCAATTCCTTTACCTTTCGTATCATTTTCTTGCTCACACTGTGAAAGTCTAAAATCTTTTTATTTGTTATTCTTGCGCGAATTCAAACAACTTTCAGTCCCTTTTACAGATATGTGTGTTCAACATTCTCAATTATAAATTATCCTGCTAAAATCAAGGGAGGCGCTAGAGCGCTCTATCCCTTAATAAACAGCACGAATGGCCTATGCTGGAAATCTTTTTTCTTTGATCCCTCGTAACTCAAAAACAAATAAACCAAATTAGTTAAAACTGTGCACAACATTTTTATTTGATAGGTTCTATAAGTGTGTAGAATTTCAGCATCATTAGTCAAGGCAACCCAGAGATCCAGAAAGTTCACTCATGAAATCATGTTATCTGTGTGTACGTACGTACGTACGTACGTACGTACGTACGTACGTATGTGCCACCCTGTATCTCATCAACTATTTGATGGTTTCAGTTGATTTGTGGCAGAGATAGAGGTTCTAGAGTCTAGTTGATGGCATTTTTATTTCATTTTACCATATACATAAGTTTTCCAGAAAATTCCAAAAAACCTTTAAAATGACCATTGTATTGAGGCATAGCCTTTACAAAAGTAGTGACATTTCATGAAAAATGACAGTATACTGAAATCATGTACAAAAGCAAGGAAATTACCAAATTTTTACACTTTTATTGTCATTAAGGGTATGACTACATACCAACCAAACCATGTCATTATCACATCACTGCAGTATAAATCTCTATGCATGATGAAGTGTGTGAGATGCGCTGAAGAAAAATCCCTACCAGTTAAATACACAGACCTGTTGTGCTGGCATACCCTTAATGACAATAAAAGTGTAAACATTTGGGAATTTCCTTACTTTTGTACATTTAGTGTATATGAATTTTTATCTTAAACCTATTAAGGGCATATGATTTCAGAATACTGGCATTTATCATGGAATATAACATAAATTTAGTCACTGTTTTAATGAAGACCATACTTAAAACAAAAGTAAAAAAAACATGCATCAATTTCAGTTAAAATCTACGAACAAATATTACGTGCGACCTAGAAATATAATTAAATTAAATAGATTAATTACGATAAAATAGATAAAATTGCACCTTTGTCTCAAAAGAAAAATTAACTACAACAATAAATACAATATTCTAACTAAACAACAGTAACATTTATAATAACAAACTCAATAACAAGTAGAATAAATAAGTGATTGATAACTTAATTCGTAGCATTCTCCCGCCAACATAATATTATATAATAAACGCTTGAGAATAACAGAGCAGGACTCTAATTCTAGAATAGTAAGAATAGCAGTTAATCAGAATGAACGACACACTCACTGAATGATTGATGGAGGCGTGTTTCAATTATGAATCCGATGAAAAATAAAAGTTAAGATCATACATCATTTCATCCAAAAGAGGTTTGTGGTGAGGCAGAGTGGAAAGCGAGTAGACGTATTAAACGAGGGCTTTTCCAAGCGCCGATGCGGATGGAGGCGGCAAGTCATAAAGTATTTCTAGTATCTAAATATCTCTATATCTATCTACTAATCTATCTATCCCTCTTAGACTCTATCTGTATCTCATTCGAACCTACTTTCTATTTCTCTCGTTCTCTCTCTCTTTAAAGTAAAGTAAATTTCACTTATTTTATTGACCAGTATAGCTTTTGAATAGAAACCCTAATATGCTAATCTATTTTGCGAATTGACAAATACGCGTATAAAAAAATATGCTTTCTTTTTATAATTTTCAATTTTTTTATATTCCCCCGGATAAACTGCTTGCTTGCTTTAACACAGTCATTTACAGATGCTGTCGCAGGCATTTTTACTCTCACGCTA
>OY744522.1:180887808-181000308 GCA_963556195.1 Sepiola atlantica | reverse complement strand
TTACGAAATAGGTGAAAATATCAATATTAGCAATGTAACCCCATGTCGGTTGCGTCCATCACAATACTTGTGGATGCTTAACGAAACGAAACCCATTCTAATTGACTGAAATTAAATATACTCCTATACTCGGTTCAATTGTTTTTTTTAATTATTATTTATACACAACGTTGTGTGAAGTGTATATAGTCATCATTTAGTTGATGACAGTACGTATAGCAAACAAAAGTAGAAATACGAAAAAACACCAAAAGTCGGACTAGTTTTAATAAGAATACAAAAACACAAACTTATTATGTGATTACATATTTCGCCACAAGACGAGATTTATCAAGAATAGTATTATTCAGGAATACAGTCAATATTCATACATTAGTGGCGTAATGGGAATGAAAAACACGAATAGGCAAGGTAGCAAGTAGGTGATAGTTTTATAATGGAAAAATGGTGGGTTGGGAGTAGTGAGGCGGTGGTTAATTTCCTGATACTCTTTTTACTATTCATTCTAATTATTTTCAATTACGGAATTTTTATTATATATACAAATATATATATATATATATATATATATATATATATATATATATATATATATATACAGGGTGGTGCAAAAGTCGCGCATTGGTTTGTTTAGGTGATATAAACTACAACATTTCAAGTAATTTACTAGGCTTTTCTGATAAATAATACATTTACTTGCTAATTTTGTTGCAGTAGGTTTTAAAAATAATATCCTTTAAATGGGCACCATTTTCGGCCTCACAAAGACGGGTTCTAGTTAGGGCATTTTCCATTACAGTCCTTAGAATAACTGGCTCTAGTTCTTGGAGTTCATGTCTGATATTGTTTTTAAGCTCTTGAATCGTTGTAGGCTTGTTCACATATACCCTTTCCTTAAGATACCCCCAAAGGGAAAGGGTAGAGGCTGTTAAATCCGGTAGACGTAAAGTCCAGTTAAAATCAGAAAATCTGCTAATTAAGCGCTCGCCAAACAATCCCCTTAAGAGCGCCATACTTTGTCGGGCAGTGTGGGCAGTACCTCCATCTCGTTGGAACCACATTTCTGGGTTGTCCTGAACAGCTGGCCTTAAAAAATGTTCAATCATTTGTTGATATCGTTGTGCAGTTGTCGTCACCGCGACACCTTCTTCGTCTTCAAAGAAATATGAACCGATCACTCTTTCCGAGGTAACACCACACCATACGGTACATTTAAGAGGATGTAATTCACGCCGATGAACGGTGCTCGGATGTTCAATGGCCCATATTCTGCAGTTTTGCTTATTTACGAACCCGTTCAGATGAAAATGAGCTCCGTCGCTCATTATCAGCTTATGGATGAACTCATTTTGTTCTCTGGGTAATTGCTGAATGTGAACAGCATAAGCTACGCGTGATTGCAAATCTGTGGGTTGTAATGCCTGTACCAATTGAATATTTTTATGGATACAGATGCAATTCACGCAAAATTCTTTGAAGTGACCTTCTGGACATCCCAATCTGAGTGGTTCGTCTTCGAGTTAAGGTGTCTGGATTTTCAGCAATGCTATCCTCAATGAGTGCTACATTTTCCGCTGTCCGTACTGAACGTGGTCTGCCAGATCGTGGAAGATCACTCACTGAACCCTGCTGCCGAAATCGGACCACAAGACGATCAATTGTGATCTGACTGGGAGATTGTCTGACATTATAATGCCGACGATAGGCTTTTTGGGTTAAGATTATTGAACGATGGTTTCCGAAGTAAAGTTCAATAATTTTGGTTCGTTGTTCAGTGCTATATTTTTCCATGATAAATTATCAATGTTTATATCTGTAATATTCTGAAAAATAAGGAGAAAATTTGATTAAATGTGAAAGTTGTTACTGGTTCAAACTAGTGCGTGACTTTTGCGCCACTCCACATATATATATATATATATATATATATATATATATATATATATATATATATATATATATATATAATTACAGGCATAACGATGGCGAAAGCATTGCACTTGCACGATAACCAATTAATATAAGGAACACAATTTATCGAGAGACATTTTTAGCCACGGCTCAATACTGTAAATTAACAGAACAAACGAAATCGAATAGGGCCAAGAAACTCGCGAGTTCTCTACCTCGACTGCAGTCAAAATTAGACTTTTTATTTCTTAATCTCTACGTTTTGAGCGACAGACGACTTTTAGTTATGGACCTGACGGAAATGTATTCGGATATATTTCGCCACACGTAACATCATAAATCAAAGACTTTCTCTTTGTAAAATAGAAAATGTTAAACCTTTCTGTGAGTTATCTCTAATTAAATCTATATCCAATAACTCATATAGATATATATAAGTTATTTGCAAACTTATTTTATCACGAATTATTGTTTACTTTCCATAGTAATACTTCGCTGGTTTTCTACGTGCACTCTGGGTAAGAGTTCATTCAAAACTCTATGTCAGTAATACTGACTTTTTGGCGAGAAGCAAAGTATAGTATATGTTCTTATAATATACTCTATCTTTTTTTTGTCCATAGTCAGTGAAAGAGAAATTTTTCTGGGCCGAGGCAATTTTTTTATATTGGTTCCGACCCACAGTGTCTCTTTTGGGAAGCTGAATTTTCCCCACATCATAAACTCCCCTTGTGTCTAACTGTGCTTTTGTCGGCAAGAAAAATAAATAAGTAAGTAATAAGACGTATGCCGAGGTCAAGATCAGAAGAATTGCGCAATCTATTGGAAGCTAGTCTTTTCTAAAATACTCTTATGCATGTGTGATCCTCAGTCGTTTTAGGAAAAGACTGCGCTTTTGACAACTGAATAAGTTGACAGGAGAAAATTGTATTAAACTGTAATGAAGCTCAACAACATGGCGGCAAGACGACAGGTCTCTGCTTACATGTTACAAGTCGAGCAGATAAGGATCTATAAAAAAAATTATCACTCTTTTTGAGAGAAGTTAACGCAAAACTCGATTGACTAAAAGCACATTAATTCGTAGCAATAACATGTATCCGAACTTTTGTTTCATCAGTATCAGTGTATATTATTAAATATCTATTATACACAAAGTTTGCTTACCAGAATAAATAAAACATTTCATTTAAGTAACGATTTAAAGAAAAACATGTTTAATTGATTCGGACAGTCTAATCATTCATGGCTATTTGTTTCCGGGTTCTTTTGAACGCGTACCTGCGATCTTTTTTTTGTCCTGATTAAAGAACCATGAAACGGATATCCATGATCAATGCATTGCACACGAATGATGCTATTTGCTAACTCTATATTAATGGAAAAGACATGTGCTGCTAAGTATGGAAAACATCGTTAGAGTAAGTACATTCGACAGTCGGCTTTCGCCGCGGATGGATGAATTTGAGTATGTTAAGAGACTTTCTTCTATGTGACCAGGTGGCTCAGTTTCAGAGTACTCACCTAGCATGCAAGTGACTCTGGATTCGAATCGTGAGTTCTGATATACCTTATTGATGAGCCCAAAGGAGTACAGAAGCTGATTCTAGGACTTCCGGTTTGTGGCGTTCATTGGTTGTGGGCTGCGGCGTTTTCTGATTGTGGAAATAATTATGTATATATATATAAATATATATATATATATATGTATATATTATTATTTTTTATTATTATTATTATTATAATTATTATAAGTAGTAGTAGTAGTAGTAGTAGTAGTAGTAGTAGTAGCGGGGCCATAGAAATACCTAGTTTAGTACCCAGGCGCGATGCTCCCACAATCGGCGAGATGGACCCGAAAACTTTGTTAGATCATCAAGTTTGAAGACAGAAAGACTTATATAAACCTGCACTCTACATCAACACTCAGTTATCTTGTTTCGGCTCGTTACTAGAACCAGGCTTTGTAGAAAGAGAGACTGTTCTGCGCCTCGTACATGCTTAACTACATGTATAGATATTCATACAAGACCCACAGCGATGAAGACTTGTAAAAATAAGTAGGATCTTCTGAACAATCAGTGTGCACACAATCCGACAATGCAATTCTGTAGGGCTGGTCTTCTTCTGACGTAAGAACCAAATAAGGCGCAGATTTAGTATTAGCACGTTCGATTTCATATCCGTATCGATGCCAGAAGTTCTTGATTTAAAAAAATGAATAATGATTATTCAAAATTTAATTTACATAACGATAACATAAATATGCTTTGAGATTGTTAGCGTTTTTTGAAACGACTGAATAGTTACGTTCACGTCAAATGATCGTACGTATTTAACGTATAGTTTACTATTAAGGGAACACATCATACAGTTTTTTTATAAATAATAGATGAAAAATATTAGTAAATTGTTTCTAATATATTTTACCTTAATACTTTATAAATTTCATATTTATTTTTCTTTAATGTACTTTTTTATTTAAGACAATCGAGCTATTTAAGACCTATGTGGAGAGGTAAACATCCCTACGCACAATTCGTTTTAGTCGATTAAAAAGACTTGATTTTAGTTATATATGTGGGTGTGTGAATAATCGTTTGTTTGTTTTTCTAAAAGTATATGCAATCGTGGGTTCGAATCTTACTCTAGACACTTCTTTTTCTTTTTATATAGCAATCTAATTATTTTCTAGCTGATATTTCTTCTTTGCATTTCTTTTAAGCATGTCGTCATACAAGAGTTACCCATTTTTTAACGAAGTCCTGTGTATTGATGTTGTACTCTGCAAGATCTTTCAAGCTGCACCGGTTGGGAAGTATAAGGAAGACACGGCAGGGTTGTATCGCACGGTTCTCTTCTCCACATTCACAGACGGCTGAGTAAGTTTTGTAGCCCCATATACTCATAGCAACTTTTGATCGACCAATTTCGCTTTTTAGGCGATTGGGAGTTTTCCACGAGCCAGGGTGCCTCTTAACCGGAAGAAGGCATCAGAAACGGAGGATTCACATGTAGGAGAAGGGGCATACTCTAGCCGACTGGTCCAGAGCTGTAGTCTGGTCTCTTCTGAGATGTTGTTAGAGGTTCGACATGGCTGAGTAAACTTCTCCGCGTCTCATATCTGAATTGGCATAGACAGTGATACAGATTATTATAATGAACCTGCACACATATTTGAAAGTAGAAATGGTGGAAAAACCGGTACTCTAATCGGGAACGCACCACGTTTCCGTGACTTCGCGTCGTTAACGTCCGGGCAGATCTCGGAAGCGCCCGAGAGTTGGCGAAACTATAAACTAATCGGGTTGCAGCAGGTATTAGACAAGTAGGTTGTAAGCAAACGATCACTTTTGGAATAAATTTATTTCTTACGATGTACAACGCGTTAAAAAATGAATGTTTACGATCTGTGTAAGCGCGTGGAAGCTCCCGAAGGACTCATTGAGTTCTGTCAGCAACGGTCACTTCTAGACTTACCCTACACCCTACTCTAACCCCTAAACCCTAACCCAAACACTAACTCTAAACCCATACTCAGCAAATTTAAAAAAATTTTTTTAAACAACATTGAATAAAAAAGAAATTGGTTAAAAACAGTTGTTTCGTTGTTTGTAAAGAATATTTTAAAACTTTGCGGTGTATAAAAAAACATTTTATTTAAAAACTTTTGATTAACAATAGTTCCTTTGACAAAAAAATAAAATAAACATCGAATTAATAACAGTTGTTTTTCTATTGTTATTTCGATATTTTTTTTATACATGTATTTTACTTGGGTTTTCTTCTTCTGGACTTATTGTCTGCCAGTCTTCAATTCATCGTGTAAGAAGTGTTCGCCTCGTGAACTCTCGGGCACTTCCGAGACCTGACAGAACGTTGTACGATGAGAAGTAACGGAAAAGCGGTGTGTTCTCTATAAGAGTACCTGAAAATATTTCCTAGATGTTCTTTACATCTAATTTTCAATCTAGATATTCAAGAAAATTTGAGAAACCCGGCATACACGAGCACTTCAGTTAGTTCATGTAGAAAACTATAGATGTGTGCGCCTGTTTGATTCATATATTATCTAGTCATTATGCAAAGTAAAGCCAAAAAGCAAAACAGAAGGAAAACGGAAGAATGTTTTTGGAGTTCCAGAAAGTAAAACTCTTCTTATGATGGGAAATCAGCCATTTGTCTCGACTGCAAAAAAGAACAGTTTTCAGTCGGCCATGCTTTGCCCGCAAAGAAGTAAACGAGAAAGAAACCGTTGATACACGGCAACGGACAATGTCCCCGGAAATAGACCAATCGACATAAAGAGTTTATCCTTTCTTCGGGACGATTGGCAAACACTTCAATCGCTGTTTTTCTCCCGAATGGAAATAACAATAATAATAAAACAGACTTGGGTTTCTGTCAAAACTCAGCCACGCCTTTTCATTCGCCCTCGAGTAATGAAACGTATAAAAGAGAAAAGTAATAAAACATTGATCACCGCTGTTATCTTTTCTATTTCCTCCTATTGAAAAAAAACTGGTAGGTCAATCTGCCGTTGCCCGGGTATGGATAACAAAATAGAACAGTGAAAACTCTGTGTAACATCCATCTTTTGAAACTCTGTTCTCGCCACACATCAGTAGTAACGTTTCTTTGAAAACACATCTATTACCGTGACGCACAACTTTATATCTCTGTCTTAATTTATTTTTCCCCTCATATATATATATATATATATATATATGAAGAGTGCGAAGGAAAAACGCGATAACTCCTATCCGTTTAAATTGAAGAAATTAAACAATAAAAAGACGAATACATTAAATCTAGACTTTGAATTAAAGCTGATTTTAATTGAAATCAAGAAGAAATTATTTTGGTATCATATAATGTAACACGTCGAGTGTTGAAATGCAACACCTTTTGATAGGAACAGTTTCATTGAAAATGGCGTTTATCGCGTTTTGCATTCGATCTCTTCATATATATATATATATATATATATATATATATATATAAATATATATATATATATCTGTTTCCAATAGAAAGAAATAAAAAAGGAAAGACATGGAAATATCATCATCCGCTGACTGACCTTTAACTCTTGTTACAGTGTTTATTATTATCAGTATGTTTTATTGTAATCGCTCTAGACAAGGCATTGAGCCACTTCATGTAAGGAGATAAAAAACTACTACCTCAACGTAAAACAAAACAAGCCAACGATAAGTATGAGATAAATAGATTCCGACCCAGGCAACAGCAATTATTCCTCCTTTGTCATAGAAGGCGGTCATAAAATCTGAGGACTAAAAGACAAAATAAAGGTAGCGAGAGTTACGAGGCTACCGAAAGTAAACAAAGTGTCCACTTTCTACTCTCCTCAATAGTAGTAGTTGTAGTAGTATTATTAAACCAGCCATTCGGCATAGCAAGGCTGCTCCATGTCAGATTTGATGTAATTGTATCAAAGACCTTTGGAGCATCGAATTGTATATTTAATATTTCCAGTGCGAGTACCGCCACGTATCATGCATCCGGAATCGCAAAAATATGTCTAGCCAACCATTGACAATCTTTAACATCACTATAGGTAGTAGTAGTAGAAGTAGTAGTAGTAATAGTAGTATAAGTGGTGGTAGTATAAGGTTCTCTAATGCCTTTTTTATTTTGTTCACCCCCAAACCAAGTATATGGCCCCTAGAGCCTAGAAAGCTAGAGTGACAAGATTTGTAGGGTATGGGCTAATTTTGAATAGGGAGTTGAGCATCAAATATTTGTTTACATAATATCTAAATGTCTGCATGTTGGTACAATCAGGTATACAGGAAACATATAAGCAATTCCAAAGGCGAGCTACTCGATGAGAAAAAAAAAACTATTAGAGCAGAAAACTTTCCGGCATCTAAGGACCCCTACGATGAAGGGGACAGGATTTTTCTTTTAGTCAGGTGGGTTACCGAAGGACGCGTGTACTAAGTTTGTTGGAAAAGATTCCATGGAATTATTTTCAAAACAAGCACAATAATGCAACACCGAGGCGATGCGCAAGGGATTGGAAATGACAAACAGTGCGGGATCTATTAGGGTAGAAATTCTTCTTTTTTGCACCTTGTCAAAGGGAAGAGTATTGTTGTTGGTGCATCAGTTCAGATGTGGAACTATCCTTCATGCGCCAGCGAATGGTGACTTTATAAAGAAACAATACTAACAGGTTGAGGGAGTCTACTTTCTTCGCAGCAGACTTGTTATTATCATCTATGTACTTATTCTTCTCCATGTTGCTTTAGAATGGCAACAACATTTTTTTATGGAAGCAGGAAATGAAGAGTTTGTATGCAAAACGCAATAAAAGCCATTTTCAAAATGGCGAATCAGCACTATTAAAAGTGCTGAATTTCAATAATCTACCAAACCCCTAAAGCATGTTTTGCATAATGTGATATCAACATCATTTTTACTTGTTTTAAATTAAAATAACCTTATAGTCGAAGGCTAGATTTGATATGTTCGTTTTTTTAGGTTTTAATTTTTTAAATTGGATTTATTAGTATATACTTTTCTATTATTAGATTTTATATGATTTATGGTAATATATTTATTTATTTAAGAAGAATTATTCCTCAAAGAGATCGCTTTTTCGGTCGAAATTAATTTATTGTTGTTTAATCTAACTATGAAATTTCTTTTTTTTGTATTTTAGAGTATTTCATTTTACTCAGTCGGCAAGATAAATATGCTCCCAGAAATGCAAGGGGAACGCTCCAACAAAAGGACAAAAGTGTTTTCTCATTTCGTTTTATATAAGGTACTTCCAGCAAAGAAATGCAGTTAACCACATTTTTTCTTGTTGGCACTCGTCTATCTCAGAAGAATTGATTTCTGCACCTCAGATTAATCTGTGACCGAATTGCAGTTTCTGTTGTGGCTGTACAAGCCTATCCTGGATCGACAGGCTATGTTGCACTTGCCACAGAGTTTCGTTCCGTCGTATTCTGAGAGTTCTGTTACAACCCTCTACCGTTGTTGCTCTCTCCTCTCTCTTAACTGCTGTTGTCTCTTGTCCTCACTCCTCTTGGAGACTGCTTTCACAACACTTCTCCATCGACTTCGGTTTCCAGCGAAAACTTATAGCCTGCTGAGCCGATTCCACATATCCGTATGTCTCGTCTGTAGCTATACTAAATATAGATATTCTACGGTAAGTGTTGCAATCGCCGCGGTTACCCTTATCTTTGTACAGAGTGACATGCTTTATGCACTGTTTCTCCCTCCAAGAATTGCTACATCAGCTGGTACAGGTGGTGGTACAGGGTTATCTTCTTTCCAACCTCGACGATTGCAAGTGGGATGTCATTTTTTCTTAGAGCTTTGCCACAGGTTAGGGAGTCTGTGGCTTGTTTAGTTCTGCTACAGTGGGGTCTACGCTGATGGTGTTTGATGTGGCTGCATCAGTGACAATATTCCCTCCCGAGTTAAGCTGCTGGTAGTATTCGGTCCACTTCGCCATCTGCCTACTATTGTGTAAAATGATGGCACTGGCATTTGATCTAAGGTGTAAAATATGATTTATGCTAAGGCCAAAAGTCCTCTTCAATCCCCTTCACATGCCACACTTGTGTTTGTAGTCACTAGAGCTAGATAGTCTCGCAGAGACTTATCCAGTAGCACTGGGCCGAGCGATTCGATAAGCATAATCCCTGGCTTTTCTGATTGCATTAACTGCATTCACAGAAAGCTTACTCTTGTAATATACAAGAGCTTCTGTTTTAGCTATGATTGCTAATTCTAATTCAGCACTACCGGCTAAGAACCAGTCATGTGTTTTGCTCTCTCTCTCTCTCTCTTTCTTTCTCTCTCTCTCGCCAAAGGTTTTCACTGCGGAGGTGTTTATGGCACAACAGATGTGAACCAACGTCTCTTCAGCATTTTTACAGAGGCAGTCTTCGACGCCGTCCTCGATTGTGATGCCGCAGCTCTCACACAGATACATTGTTGTCGTCCTGCTGGTGTAAATGTAAGATGGTCTTAGTTTTTATTTATAGATTTCCTTGGACGATAGACGGATTTTAATGCCAACGATGGAGTAGTTGGTGTCAAAGTCAGCACTAGTAACCATGTGTAGTGAGAACACAGTTCAGTGAGGGTGTCCATGTCATAACGTGATCTGGCTGGTGGAAGTAATGGCATCTAGGATGTTGCCAGGATACTAGATGATGTGACTTGTTGTTTACACATTCGTTGTTTATGCAGAGGGTGTGTTAAGATTATAACTCTTGAAGCTTCTGTACGTTCTTGCTATTCTTGCCGATCCCATAATGGCCGCTGCAGTTAGGCTAATAGTCATAATCTAAACACACTTGTGCATTAAAGTCGCCGAGTAGATAGTATTTTTATGTGATATTTTTTATGGTTGTGCAACGCTCGTCATTTTACTAATCTTTTGTGTCGGTTTAAGAGCAGGGCCTGGTTGCGCAAATGCTCATGATGATCACGGGGGCTGCGTCAAGAGGAGCGTCAAGATTCGGGCTGTGCAACTAGGTGTTGCTTCTACTATGGTGAGTAGAGCATTCTCCACTTTTAATCCAACGGCATGCAGTTTTTCTTAATGAGATCCCTTGCTATTTCAGATAAACGTGGGTTTCTGTTCTCTGTGGTTGTCGTTTGATGCGAGTTTTGTTTCTTATAGTGCAGATACGTCTATGTTTAACCTTGAGTGATGATAGTGTTTATTATGGAGTCATTTACTTGTTATAGCTCATCAGAGAAGCCAGGGTACATTGTCCTGACATTCTAACTTGCTAATCGCAAGAATTGTGGTTTTATCTGGAATTGTTTAATTAGTAGATCGTTTACAGTCTGTTTGTTGGTATTTTCCCTAAATCCAAACACACATTGTAGCAGCTGGACTGCAGCGCGTTTCCACTTTTTTTTTGTGGGTCCCTCTAGCATGAGGCGGGTGGTAGCTAAGTACTACTGCTGTGATGGTTCCTACTCCGGTCTGAGAAAACCAGTAGCGCTGGGGATTACACCATTCATTTCGCGATATAACTTGTAGCTGCTGTGTCCCGTGTTTTATCTGACGCTGTAAGCAGTAGCATTCATGTAACCCCATCAGGGGGCAATTCTGGGCGATTTGTTTATTTACCCCCCTCCCCTAAATGTCAGTTATTGGGTTTAATAAGTTTTTTCTGTAGAAACTGGATTCGAACCCAGCACACCCGGATCCCCAGTCCGCGTCGTTAACCACTTTGCGATCTGGGCAATTTTTATAGACTCCAAAGTTGCCCAGACATAAAGATTCCTCTGTTTGTCTCACTAATATGATTAAAAAAACTGAACAATAAATTTGACACCAGATTGGCTTCAGAAGCTGCCGGAAAAAATTATGATATCCAATCGCTTAAGGGGATCGACTCCGGTTTTCGTTTCTGGATTTACCTCGATAGCTTCATCTCCTCCCGAGGATACAAACTAAACAGTTGGGCAATGATGCAATAACTATGTTTCACGTTGAAATGTTATTTCTTCTTAGAACTGTTATGCCATAGATAGTGATCTGCGTCAAGGAAATGCATACGACAATTGATACGGTGTAAGCACACCACCTCTTAAATAGTTTAGCCCGCTTGCAGCGGTTTCCAAAGGCAAGACGCTTGGAGCCATCATGTACGATATTTCGAAGATAAGTTAGGACCTGTGATGCCGTACACATTATCAGGTAGGATGAAGCTTGCCGAACTTTAAAGGTACTACTTTTTAATATAGGAACACAAATATGCACCGCTAGACACATTAGACTGGTATTGTGATTATTAAGTTTTGTGTTATACTGGCGTGATCCATCTAAGAAGCATATTATTTAAGCATGATAGAAAAAGGTATCGTACACACAACTAATTGTCTTATTAAAATTAAAACAATCATCGAATATTAATACAATAAACACGAATAGTGTACCAAATGAGATGTTCTTTTGCAAAGCGATATGTAAATTTGTTACTCTTGCGAAGTTGTTCGCATACACTTGATCAATATATTAGAATGCTGTTCTCTGATTGTGAAAATAGGTTTGGCGTTATAATCTCACTGTTTGTGCGATAAAAGGGCTCAACTTCATGAATATGAAAATGCAGATGATACATCAATCAGGAGAATAAAATTGTTTGTTATTCTCTAAAAAAACGACAATGAACAAGATCCCACGCGAACTTCTACTTAAAACAAGCGATTGCTAGATTACTCTGTTCACTTCGTATATTCTGTTTAGTAAACTTTTTTATTTTTATAGCTGTTGGGGTGTGATCCTACTATATCTGTTAAAAGTGTTACAACATCTTATTACGGCATCATATTTATTGTGTACTCGTTGGGGCTCGTGGATATTGTTCGGTTGATTTAATCAGTAAAACCTTTGGACGAGAAAACTGTCAGATCTTTAGATGATAGTGATCGGACAAGCTTAAACTTATATAATAACATCAATTTGAAAACACAATTGGTGTCTGCTGTATATTTACATATATATGGAACGCTGTCTTATACTAATACTGCGTCGAGTTGTCATGAATTAACTCCCTTTTATAAAGTGCGTGTGTATTGGGGTTTTATGGTTGTTGAAATAAACATTTAGGAGATAGAAACAAACTTACTACAGAGATAACTAGAAAAATAGCCGTCCGAGGACTAGGGAAATACTTACCTACAAGAGAATGTGTTTACTCCCTCTTTGAAGAGTGAAATCAGCATATAATGCTATTAATCTTATGTCTATATTTTCTATTAAAACTTTGATCAAAATCTATGCCGTCACTTAGATTACAGAAAACGCTTCAAATTCAAGGCTTGAGCTTAAGATGTCTTCAGAAAATAAAACTGCAATTTGTAGAATCAATTAACACTTACCGGCTCCAATGTCCAGCAAATATTGCTTGAATGAAGCAGTATTTATATATAGAATTATTCACTCTAAGACTGGCAGCCAATCAGAATTCATATAATAGACTTGCCCAACTTTACATAGTGGAGCAGTCTAGCTTCCATATCAACTGGCTTTTTGGTTACTTGAGTCTGTACTTATCTTGCTGCTAAACTGGTCGTACATTTGAGCTCGAAGTATCAATTTCTATATGGTGCCACGAACAGGATGTATGGATCCTGAAGATTGCAGCACCTTCTCAAACAAGGATGGATTGGGCCATGTTTAAAGAGATGGGGGTCGCGACAATGGAAGAAGCCCTCTCAATCCTTGAAGAAGCTAAGGAACTCTCTGCTAAGGTAACTTATGCTAAGTCACCAGCAGCTCAATTGCCCCAGCTCCATCTTGAAATGAACCTCCTACAATTCAGAATTGATTGGGAAGAATTCAAAGAAATGATTAGTATGCTGACATCTCAAACCTACATACAGCTATGCAATTCCACTGATGAGTCCGTTCAGAATGCCATAGTACACACTCACCCTAAATTCTTCACCACTGACACAGAGAAGCTACTAGGAATGATAGAAGCATTAATCACTCAAAAAGCGAATCGCCTTACTTTAGCCTCCATGTCACCAGGTGAGACTGCGATAATACAGGACTATCTCGTCCACTTCCGGGCAACAGCCATGGACTGCAACTTGTTATGTCTTCTTTGTGAGCATGGTCTATCTGATATGTACATCAGAGACCAGCTCGTCAGGAGAATAGCGAACGATACTCTTCAAACAGACCTGCTGGCCAAAGCTTGAATACTTTAAACCTTCGAACAAAATGTCCGCTATTCTGAGGTGTTCGAATCAGTATTGAGAGAGCAAACTTCAATGACTGACACCTCCGACATGACTATTGCACGGATATCCACGTACCGCAAGCAAAAAAAAACAGTGCTCAAGCTAATAAAGGTCATGTACCTTTCAGCACCTCTGCCAAACGCGATAATAATTTTCAAATTTGCATGGGTTGTGGTAGTCATTATCATGGTATCCCAGGAAAAGCTCCCGCCAGCGTTGGGGTCAAACATGCAACACGTGTGGTAACCACCTTTCAAGGGTGTGCCGAGCAAAAGAACTCTCTATTGGGATTGACGAGGCTCCCATGGATTCTCTTATTGCTCACATAACATTTAATCAGACAAGGGATACATATACGACCGCAAGTGAAAATTAAATAGCAGAAATAGATGCGTATGTCATCCTATTCCCACCAAATCAAGATCCCGGACAAGCGAAGAACATCTCTTGTGACTACCGAACAAAGCTGAAGATTTTTCCCTGATAGTGGGGTCAGTATATGTCTAGGGGTACCAAGGAATCTGTTTAACATGGGGCTAACAATAAATAACTTAACCCCATCAAGAAATATCGTTTGGACTGAGAGAGATTTCACACTTGTGTGTCAGGTATGGTTATCTGTGAAAATCGAGGTTTGTGTAAGAATAACTAATCAAGCCCCTTACATATGTGTTGGGATCCAGCGACTTTATTTCAGCAAGGCAGCATGCATTGATGTAGGAATGCTGCCTACATATTTCCCAAACCCTGCATCAACATTTTTACCCAGGCAAATATCGCAATACAACACATCGAGTACGTGAATCAATTGCCGTATCGCTCCAAAAAGCCTTCCCTTTCCCCCGACAGAAGAAAACATTCGTAAACTTTAGGATTGGCTACTGGAGCATTTTGCCAAGACAACATTAAAAAACGATGGGGTGTTCCCATCTATTTCCGGTCCTGCCGCCTATATCCACCTTAAAGAGGGAGCGGTTCCAAAAGCCAGACACAACCATCTTCCTGTGTCTTACTATTTCAAGAAGCAAGTACGACTCACACTTTTGGATTATGCTAAAAGAGGTATTCTTACCCTAGTGCTTGTTGTTACCCCTATCGATTGGTACAAACATTCATCGCAAGGTCAAAATCGTTGATGATACGCTACTTTTCGACAACAGTATAGAATATGCCTACTATCATACATTTTACTACCTATCACTTTGTGTAAAAGACGGAAATGTCCTTAACAAATATAAATTCCAATTTTGCCAAGATCTGGTTCAGTTTGGTCGACTTCAAATAACATCATCAGAAGTAGCCCCTTCTGAAAATGTATTCAATGCAATTGGCAACTTTCTCATCCAAAAAATATAACTGATGATAGGGCTTGGTTTGGAATAGTTAATCAAGTATCATGGACACATTCCCCAAGCCCTATGATGTCTTCCTTTAGAGACCTTGTCAAACACAATTCATGCTTCATTTGGAATCAGGATCATGAGAATGAATTTTTAATATCCAGGCAAATCATTGTAATTTTGCTATAAAAATGGTTTAACGACCTATGATATTCACAGAGCAACCTGCCCTGCTCCACACTGGAGTAAAAAAAGGCATGGGTTTCTCGCTATTACAGAAACACTGTATGTTCCACTGAGAAAGCATCAGTATGTTGTCCTGAGGGCTGGCACATCATATTTGCAGGCGGCAGATTTTGCACATATCGAGATCATCGATATGCACCCATTTAAGGCGACGCAGCCGCAATCGCGTCAGCATTAGAGAAATGCCGTATATTCATTAAGGGCTGCCCAAACGTATTAGTAGTAACAGACCACCAGCCCTTAAGAGGAGTATTTCGTGACAGGGACCTGAGCAAGATACATATCCCACGCCTTTTTAAGCTATAAATGATATCACTCAGGTATTTTCAACGATCCAACACTGCCCACGATAGTTGCACCAGGGTTCAGATACCATCTCTCGCAACCCAGTCTCTACAATGAGTGCCCTTATATCCCTATTTTTCACACACACTTCCTCTGAGGACATCCATCATTCGGATAAAATATATTCCATGGTAGAGGTAACAACCCAGCAAGCCAGGAACGATTGTAAAGACAATGATACAATCCTGTCAGCTGATCACGTACGTTCATCAGGCCGAAATAATCCGTGTTACACGACACTGATCAACACAATACAACTAAGTTTTTCATCACTTACTAAACTGGGAATCTGTAACTTCTGAGATGTACGCTATCGACTAAGTACCGACAGGGGCATTGCACTGATGGATGGGAGAATTGTTGTACCAAGATATCTCAGAGGAAAAGTACTACATTATCTACACTCAGCCCACCAGGGCGTGGTTGGCATGAAACCCCGTGCCAATGAATCGGTGTATTGACCCGGTATGAATTCATTAATACGCCACTATAGAACACATTGCATCATATGCACAAGTATTACCCCAAGTCAGCCACATGAACCACTCGTATTAACCCGAGCTCCAGATTGACCTTTTCAGCAGATAGTGATTGACCTTTTTTACGTCGGACACAGTGCATACCTTGTCTGTGCCGACAGACTCACTGGCTGGATTATTTTGTATTATCTTAAACCAGGTCATGCCATCACCTCAAAACTAATATCTATTTGTCGGAAACTATTCCACACATATGGCACCGCAGAAGAACTAAATAGCGATGGTGGCCCACCTTTTAATTCCAACATGTTTCAGCAGTTCCTCAAGACATGGTGTGTGAAGCACAGACAGTGCTCAGTGGAATATCCTCAATCTGATGATCGAGCACGTCTTGCTGTAAAAACAGCAAAGAGGATAATTCATTGAAATACAGGTCCTCATAGCTAATTGAATAATGACTGTGTTGCCAGAGCAATCCTGAAATATCGCAACACTCCTATCTAAAGTATTGGTCGACCCCCAGCACAACACTTGCACCACCGCCGACTTAGTGACTTTATACCATCCCGACTCGCACTATATAAACTACATGCAAAATGAATAGCTGCAGCTAGGAACCGTGAGATAAGCTTATCTCAACTCAATGCTCACCTTAACGAGCGGTGCAATGGCGCAGCGCATACTCTATGCCCACTCGAAGAAAAAGAAAGACTATCAATACAGCGTTCAAACAATGGTCGCTGTGATAGGTCGTGTTGTCGAAACTCTCCCTAACCCTCAGTATCGGATCAGGATTGATGGGTGAGGCAGAATCACGTTTCGAAACCGAAGATTTCTCATAAAACTTGCAACACCTGTAATTCCTGTCTCTTTTTTAAGTGCTTTTCCTGAATCTCATAATCAGACGCCTTGGGATTCTCATACACTTGGTACACCATTGCTACATAACAGATAAGTGATGACATCGTTGAGGCACCGAACATAACCCAGCACTGCTAAACGAATGCAAATGAAATATGCCCGGGCATAATCCAGGTGAATCCCTCACAATCAACCAGGCCGGAAGGAACTCATTCTTCCACAAAGACCATTGCGTTTGTGTACTGAGGGGAGGCGGGAGATATAGAATCAAATTAAAACTTATCGGCTCCAATCTCTTATATCCTATATGTAAATATTGCTTGAATGAAGCAGTATTTATATATAGAATTATTCACTCTTAGACTGACAGCCAATCAGAATTCATACAATGGACTTTCCCAACTTGGCATAGTTGAGTAATCCAGCTTCCATATAAACTGGATTTTTGGTTACTTGAGTATTTACTTATCTTGCTATTAAACTGGTCGTACAGTTGAGCCCCAAGTATCAAATGCTATACAATTCTAAATAATCTTTTTTAATTACGGCCTTAATGACAATCTATCAAATTTAATGCAAATATTAAATATTTCAATTTTCAAATGCAAGATACTACCGATATTATTCCTCATAAAGCACTTTTAAATACTCCAAAGAAACTGAATCTCGAGGAATATTTATTAATTGATGTTGAAGATATATTGTTAAAATTTGATAAAAATAAAAGGTATTTGAATGTTTACGAAAGGCTTCCATACTTTCTTTGTGTATTTTGCCTGATACTAAATACACGTAAATATAGCCAAGATTTCCAACCCTGCACCAGGCAGGTGTGTTATACGATCGGTTAATTAGTTTAAGAGTGAAGCCTGCATATGCAAAGATATTAACATATACACATACGTAACTTTATACAAATAGCGATACTAATGTGATTGCTCATAGCTTTTAAACCAATATAGTGGTATTGTAGCATAAGGAATTCAAGACATTTTGTATGTAATTTAAATATAGGATTTGTGTATAGGTATATATCCTTCTCTAATTTTTTGTCACTTCAGTATTAGCTTGGGAAAATGGCGCGATATTTGATCAAGACAAATTCAAAGACCCTCCAGAAAATATGCAAGAACTCATCGAATAATGAACTAACTTTAATCAACCATTTTCCAACATGACGCCTATGCGAGACCACCGCCATATTATTATTCTGTTTTTACCGCGATAAAAAGTAACTGTATTACAATTATTCTTCAGCTTCCCGGCTTTCGGTCGCCATTGTCAGATTCATTTCCGGTTGGAATCGAGTTTAGCAAGATGAAGGAAAATTAGGTGCCATAGACGTAAAAGAATTAAAAGTGTTCAAGTTGGAATCTTCGGGAGAAACGGAAAAAAGTTTTTCTCCAAAGTTTTTTTTAATTTCATTCACAGAAAATGTATTTATTATAAAATTGGTTTACAATTGCTGATCGCCAAAAGTTTATCATATACTGAGTGCCGATTTAGGTTATTTGTTCGTCAATAAATACAAACAGCAATGTTATAGAGATTGATAAACATAATTCCTTTAATAATTGTGTTATACTTACGGAGATACCCGGGAAAAGTGAAACAATAAAATATCAGTAAAAAAAAACAGCTGAATTTGTAAAATTATAAACTTATTCAAGTGTGTACAAACGTTATCACCATTTACACCTGTGTAAAAAATAGGTACCGGTACAACTTTTGAACCAGACAAAACTGACTTTTCGTTCGGCTTTTTCCGACTATTAACGTAAACGGGCGGAAGATGTTGAAGCGCTTATCCAATCAGTATTATAGGAAAGACGACAGACAGTTTAATTAAAAAATTATTACTTCGTAAATTGGCGCTTGTCAAGAATTTCCAACAGAGAAAAAAGAGTGAGAAAAAAAAATAATCAGCAAATAAATGTAACGAAAAATAATAAAAGTAGGTCGGTGTTACTGCTACGGTAAAGTAAGGGTAGTTTAGGATGAGGGTAAAAAACGGTTTAGTTTTTGTCTGGTTAAACAGCTAGACCAGTAGCGAAAAAAAGAGATTAAAAAAAATAAAACTTCGTTGTAAAAAAAGAATTATAAAAGTTGCTTTATTAATTTTTTTTCGTCAAAAATATTTTAAATAAAAATAAACATACTGTGAGTGTGTTTGTGCTTTAAATGTCGTTTCATTATTAATCTTGATGTTGACGCCGGTTCGTTTTCATTCGGCTTTTTCCGGCTGTTTACCCAATTCTGTGCCGGCAAACGTCGATTTTGTCTGGTTCAAGACCTGCACTAGTAGCAATAAATGAAATCATGAGATAACCTAATAGTAAGTAATAATGATTCGTATAATATAAAATAAACTGGTGCCGCTGTGGTAAAAAAAAAATATGTTGATTTTTACGCATTTTAAAATTATTGTTCTAAAATAGACGCATGTCTTCCGGATGTAAACTACACAGCGTTGCATGTATTATATAAAAAACGGATGACTAATTCTATCCCATCTAAGGGAGCACAGTTTTAAGTGTAACCCAACGAGAGTATACAGAGCTTAACGAATTGTGAAATGGAAATAATACTGAGAATGTTTAACTCTATTACGTTCAGAGATAAAGAGAGGGAGAGAAAGAGAGAGAGAGAGGGGGAGAGAAAGAACATTGTTTTTAGTGCATTGTCTCCAAAGGTTACAGAACTTTACTTCTTGTAAAAAGAATAGCATACAACAAATAACAAATGACTACAGAGCATAGTTTTACTTCTATCCCTGTCACAAGATACACACCATGAATAGTGTGAAAAGAAAGGATACAGGAAATGGCTAAATACACCCTCCCCGGGAAGAGCATATGTTTAAGCGAACAAACGAATACAGTCTAAAGCCTGTATCGTTTGTTCGTTAAAAACTATGCCTCTTCGGAGAAGAATATATTCTAAAAGAAAAGGGCAACAAATGACTAACTATTATATCTTAAGTGGCATCAACGTTTTAACCTCATTGTAACCACAGGATAATGTATTGTGAAAAGAAGAGGGTGAAAAAACGGCTAACTTCATCCCCGCTCGAGGGAGCAGTGTTTGGATGTTATCGTAAACACAGGATTCATTCATTAATGTATTCTGAAATGAAACGTATAAAACTAGTGATTAACTTTATTCCCCTCAGTGGAAGCATAGTTTTAAGCTTATCCCGAATACATGGAACATGTGAATGAAGGTGGATATAACACATGAATTACCCTGCTTCCTAGAGAAATCACGTTCAGGAGTATACTGTTTGAATGTTATTCTAACCCTAAACTAGATGGGTTTTATGTATTCTGAAAGGAAAAAGATGAAATAAATTTTGAAATCCATTATTTTCAGAGGGAGCAGGATTTGAAGCAAATAACGAAAACAGGTTGCAGACATTAACCTATTTAAGAAAGAAAAAAGATGAACACAGTACTAATTCTACCCTCTTAGAGAGACCAGAATTTTATGATAATCGTTTCCTAAAAATATTTTGTAAGAAAAATGTTCTAACAAACAAAGTAACTCTATTCAGATCAGAAGTGATATTCCTCGAGTTGGTGCAGTGCTTCTATTGTAAAGCAGAGAGATCTCTTAGAGTATCTTTTCACTCCTCTAAGTTAGGCACAAGGCCATTTTTATCTTATTTAACTCTGACAATTAAAAATTGCCTGAGCAGCTCCGTCGGCATTCCCCGGTAGGGGCGCCTAAGGCAGTAAGTAATAAACTTATTCCTCCCCGAAGAGGGGAGACGAATCCTGGAAGGGTGGACCTCCTAGAACTGCACAGGACAGACCCTTACACCGGCGTAAATCAAGCCCCGAAGGCCAATACAATACCAGTCTAAAGAAAGGGGAGTAAAAAGTAGAATTTGGGTTTACTTTCGGCAGCCTTGTTTCAGTTATATTTTAATTTAGTCCCCACATTACATGAGTGATAATTCTGACAAAGGGGGAAGAATTGCTGTTTGCTGGGTCGGAATATATCCATCTAGCACTTATCGTTGGCTAGGTTTTGACCTTAAAGTAGTGATTGTTCCAGAAATAACGGTCAACATGTGGGTGTTCAAATATAGTCACTAAGACGATAACGAAATATTAGACACCACAAACTACCTTTTGAATTTTTTCAGTTTCCCACATCTAGGTTTCTGCTATTTATAAAATGTGTCTGCTGTTGTAAGATTCGGCCTTCTCTAAATGTTTTTCTGCGTGTTGTGCGTTTTAGACATATCACATCACTGCTTTCTACTTATGTTTCGTATTCTAAGATTGAAACTCAAACCTCGAGGTAGAAGTTATTAACCGATACATATAAGACAACGTTTTTTACTTCCACTATGTTTCCAATAAAGGAAATTAATGTCTATTGTTGCAGTCGGAATACCACCCTTTTCCCTTTTGAGGTTCTCAGATCCTGAAAAGCTTTCTGATTTATTAGCTTATTTCCCTGAACTGTTCGCATTTGGAATTCACTCTCTGATACCCTGACTGTACCAACTTGCATAAATGTTAATGTAATGTAAACAAACATATCGCTGCACAACTAATCACTTAGGACGCCCTATAAATAAAGCCTCTAATTCGCAGTAGGCTCTTATATTTCAGTCGCAATGTGCCTTGTTTTAAGTGAATAAAAGTAATTTAAAAAATTGTATTTTCTACGTATAGTGTAATTTCTCACTGATTTTTATTAGTAATTACAAATCAGATCTGGTTTGCTTTCTTGCCTCTTACTAGTACAATATAAACTCGTATTGTTGTCGTTACGCCAAAATATATTTTATATGTGACTATTTCTTCTGTCTTTTTTGCGCCTTTAAGGTACATTTCTTACTTTGTACTCTATTTTGAATTGTAAAACAACATGTCCAAATGTTCTGAGAACTTTAGTGCATGAGATATTCCTTAAGTTGCTGTCTCCTGCTTCTTCTTCTTCTTCTTCTTCTTCTTACTCTTTTTCTTCTTCTTCTTCTTCCACGGTCGCTGTCGCAGTTTCGTATAGTGCTGGCTGCATTAATTTATTTATTAACTCTAGTGGTCGTTCGTAATTTCTTCAGTGTGGCTAGCTGAAATAAACTTTTCCTCGCACAAACAGGCAGACAAAACACGACTAAGATTTTTATAAATATTCTTGGAGAGAAAAAAGCAACACACGAGAGATAGACTAGTATATTCTTAACTAGTTATTTAACTCTCTTAATAAGGATAAGTAAAGTGACATACCAATGGACATCCTGGGAATGGAGAGGGTATTCGCCTTTTCAAGATTTTGACTTTTTACAGCATATTTTTGTAACGTCAGCTTGGCTTTAGTTTCGTTTCTCTGATGTATAGCGTCATGTCGACTGGCGTCACTTTGTTTGTATTCTATCCGAACTTACAAGTCATCTCCTCCTGTAATACTTCGTAAAAACTGATTAATTCCCCAAACCTTGTGTCACTTCTCCCCCCACTTAGTGCGCCCATGTCAAAATTAACACGAACTGATGTAATCGCTATCTGACATAGGGATTCCATAATGTAACAGTACAATCAGTCGCATGGTCGGTCTGTTGGAATATAAACTGGCACTTCTATCAGCCTATCTTTGATTAACTAACGAGGTAGCTGTGTTGACTCAAAATCCAAGGGCAAGCGGTGTCATAGAGCAGACAAGCTCCATAGGAGCCAAAGCCATTCACACTGATGGAAATTATAACGTGCACTTTCTTTTTACTTTCGTCAGCTTCGTAACTCTCACTTTCACTCTATTTTTTCCTTTTAGTACAATCATTCCATGGACAATGTTTCTGACAAAGGGGAAAAATTATTGTTTCTTTGGTTGGCTGTTCGTTTGAGATCGTGGTGTTTAGATTTGTATCGTCTCTCATAGTGGTGATCATCATGCAGCCGGCAATATATCCAATCTCGTATATCATAATCCTCGAGATATTTTAGTCTTGATAAATTATTACTCATTAGTTAAAAACATAATTTCTAATTGTAGTATTTCTTTAATTACTGTACTCTTATTTGTGTTCATCTCAATAATGTCCCTATTTGTGAGGTAACTGAACGCATACAATTATAAATAATTATATATATATATATATATATATATATATATATATATATATATATATATAACAACTAGCAATTAGTCACAATATAAGCATAGTATCCGCAATATGATTATATTTTAAACTTACTTATCATTAGTTTCATAAATGTAAATAATAATCGTCTATTATTTTACAAGAGTCGTGGCCAACTGGTTTTAAGTGTTGTACATATATTTCAGATATTTCATGTGTGCATGGTTGTTCGTGTGAAAGTCACAAAACAATCTTCCCTACTCGCGGAATTGTAATGAAGTGACAATTAATTTTCAAATCACTAGGTTGTTTGTAAAACACGTAGCTATACAACACGCTGTCCTGCAATATATCATTCCGCATGGTCACCTCGACGCAAGCTTCGAGGAACGTGTTAAGGATCCTACAAACTGGCCGTTTATTATTTGTTTGATTGAATTAACCATTTGAGGTCCAGAAATGTGTACTCTCTTCGTAATCATCGAACTCATCACATGCATATGCTAGCCACGGAAAATTGCAGAGCAAGCTGAGTACACGGTTAACACGTGGGAGTCTAAGTATAACCATAGAGTGTGTATGACTATAGAGACGATCACGGAAATGAAATTATAACATTATGCTAACTGTTGCATAGGTTAATCAGAAAGATTGCATACAAAATTCTCTTCCTCTTCCCCTCCTCCTACTACTACTACTACTACGACCACCACCACCACGATACCCATCGACACTACAACTTACAAGAAAAGTAGTAAAAAATCGAAATTGTCGTAATAGTTTGTATATATAAAACAATAATTGTTCTCCTACTACATCAATACAAAACCTACAACACTTATCATTACTCAACTATTTAATATACTACTACTACTACTACTACTAATAATAATAATAATAATAATAATAATAATAATAAGAAGAAGAAGAAGAAGAAGAAGAAGAAGAAGAAGAAATATTGACTCTGCTCTCCAACTCAGTAAAAATATCAACTGAACATTGTTACACAATGCAACTAATACTGATGTTCTCAGTCCCTGGGCAAGATGACGAAATAAGTCCGAAAATTGTAAATAATAATTAACATATACTTTTCTGTTTTCTTTTTACATCATGAATATCTATTGTTATTAAAGTTATTAGCGTTTCCCTGTGCGTTAATCTGTCAGCGTTTTTTACTCGTTCGTTTCTATGCTCATCAGCTTTTTTTTCTTACTGCGTACTTATATTTGTCATCGAACATATTTTGAAAAAAAAAATAATGCTTCATTTCTTGATGTTATTTGAAAATTTGCTATGTATTAACACTTATCTTAGAACAAAAACACATCACACATCGTAAAACAACGGTATTATATAGATCAATCATGTGGACAGGTAATAAGAGACAAGGAATCCTTCAGAAAAGGGCTGTAAAGAAAGCACTAAGCATATAACTAAACTGGGAATGATATAAAAGAGGAACAGGAGAAAAAAAAACGAAATATTTTGACGCGAAATGCAAATCCTGTTTTTCGAGGCAGAAAAATGACAGAGACAACCACGCTCAAGTTTGACAATAAAAGACAAGGACAATCTTGAGCCTGATCGATGGAAAACGCGTAACATGCTTTAAAGGCGCACGATCTAATGGCGATGTCACGTGATTCGCTATCTACGTTTTTTTGCGAAGGAATAACACCGAACGAATTAATATAAAACATTACTAAGAAATCCGACCAAATTCAGATATTTTGTTGAGATCTTTCGAAAAGCTATCACGTTTTTTTTCATTTAAACATCATAATTATTATTAATAATAATAGTTCGACTGCAAAACGCGATAAACGCCATTCTAAAATTTACGAAACTCTCACTGCGAAAAGTTTTCCATGTGAAAACTCGACCATACCCCAAAGTCACATTTTAAATAATATGATAACGCCATAATTTCACGTTGCTTTCAACAAAAATAAGCTTTTAATCAAAGTCTACATTTAATATATTCCACTGTTTATTGTTTAACGTAGCAATTTAAACTAATTGGATTTATCGCGTTTTGCATTCGAATTCTCTAATTGTGTTTTTAATTGTAGTATATATATACATATATATACATATATATATATATATATATATATATATAATAATAATAATAATAATAATAATAATCTTCCATATATTTTGCATAGCGATAGTCAATTGGTAACAAAGTTGTTTGCCGATTATGTGACGCCGGATTTTACTCATTTATGACTTTTGGGGGTATAATTTTCCTAACTTTTTTTTTTAAACTCAATATCTTATGACTTTAATTTAATAATTATCTTTGAAATAGTTCCCAAAAACTTATATTTATCTTTCAAGGGATTTTTACAAGTCATTTTCCCAAAGTTCAAAATTCACTGCATTTTTGGGGTTTTCAGCCGCCGTGATTACATAATTTATTTATTTTTCACACGTAAATATGCAGTTTTTTTTTGTTTTTTTTTTAAGATTACGTTTAGGCTTTTATCTTTCAAACACAAGAGGCGGCCATTTTTGCACGTGCCTGGTGTGTATATGTATATGTGTATGTATATATATATATATATATATATATATATATATATATATATATACATATATAATTATTATCTTTTTTATTTATTTATTTATTTTTATTTATTTATCAATTATTAATTATTATTATTTATTTATTTATTTTTTATTTATTTATTTATCTATTTATTTATTTTTTAAATTTTATTTTATTTTATTTTATTTTTTTATTTTTTAATCATTTATTTATTTATTTATTTTTTTTTTTTTTCGTAAATGTTTCTTTATGTATGTGTGATAGTGCACCTTGAACCTCATGAAAATGAGAGAAACACCATCCCTGTGACAGGATCACAGATAAACTATGCCTGGGTCTGGTGTTGCCACAAGCACTAAACCATGATAAATGTCTATAAACACAAATAAACGCCGTGGGACTCAGAAGAAAGATCTGAGTGTCATGATGGGCAGGTGCTCCCTCGATGGCCAACATGGGGGACCCGGTCCGCATCCTGCGAATGTTGGCCCTTCTCATTTCAGAAACAAGACAACGGACACGAACCAGGTAAGTAACCTTTCTGATTCCAGGTATGACAAGGACACAGACAAGAGACAAGTAAACCAGAGCGAAAACAGCAAACTGGAAAGATATAGAAAGAAATAGACCATGAAAGAGAACAGACTGGTGATGGAGTGCTACTATAAAAGCCGCTACCCTATAGAAAGAGGCTACCGAAAACGAATGAAACATCTCTGGGACATTGCTAGTGACCCACATACAACGAAACAAAGGATAGCAGATCAAGCAAGACAGATCCTCAAGCGAGGATGGTTCTCGGGGATGGAACTGACGGAAATCAGACAGAAGGCTAATGGCGAAACGGAGCAAGAAACACCACCAAAGGAGAGACCACAGGAAGAGGACAGGCAAAACATACACACTGAAACTGAAGAGAT
This sequence comes from Sepiola atlantica, assembly GCA_963556195.1. Lineage (NCBI taxonomy): Eukaryota > Metazoa > Mollusca > Cephalopoda > Sepiida > Sepiolidae > Sepiola > Sepiola atlantica. The sequence goes on along the minus strand of OY744522.1, from coordinate 180,973,792 downwards.
TGAAGACTACGGAATCACAGAACCAGGGGAGATAGAAGACTGCGGAACCACAGAACCTGCTGAGATAGAACTCAACGAAAAAGAAGCAAGTGAAGTGGAGAACATAAGACGATACATGTTAGAAAACAAACAAAACTCCCATCTCTCAGGAATGAAGTAGCGAAGAAGTTACAAGCAGAAACAGAAAGAGTAAACAGACTCCTCACACACATCCCAACAGAAACTATTACAGACCTAAACAACCTGATATATGCAGGGGCAAAATCAGTAAGTATGAAACTAAGAAACGAAGAGAATGGACAAAAGAGAGGATCGACAAAACCTGGATGGGAAATCAGACTGGAAACCCAGATCACCAAACTTCGGAAAGAAGCTAAAACCGTGAACAGAAGGAAGGAGGACATGAAACGATTAAGAAGCAAAAATCAGAAACGCAAGGAAAAACTAAATGAGAAACATGAAGAAATAAAACAAAGGATAGCAGCAATAGAAGGAAGACTGAGACGATACAGGTACAAATCAGAACAGAGCAAACAGAACAAGACCTTTGAAAACAATGAAAGCCAGTTTTACAAAAACGTAAATGGAGAAAAAACAACGACAGAGCAACCGAACCCAACAGAAACAAAACAATTCTGGAGCAAGATATGGGAAGAACCAAAAAAGCACAACAAGAATGCCCAATGGTTGAAAAACATGGAAGATGAACTGCAAGAAACCGAAGAAGGAACCGAAACAGAAATCAACAAAGAAACGATCAAGAAAACCCTAAGAAAAATGGCAAACTGGAGAGCACCAGGCCACGATGGAATACATGCATACTGGTTTAAAAGATTCACGACCCTGCATGAAAGAATAGCGCAGAAACTGAGCGGATGTATCCGCAAAACAGACATACCAGAATGGATGACGGAAGGAAGAACAACACTAATACAAAAAGACCCCAAAAAGGGAACGACCCCCAGCAATTACAGACCGATAACATGTCTACCAATAATGTGGAAAATTCTCACAGCACAACTGAGAGAACAAATCTACCAATCCCTGGACAAACGTGGACTGCTCCCCGAGGAACAAAAAGGATGCCGGAAAGGACAAAGAGGGGCACATTATCTACTATACATTGATCAAAAGACTCTGAAGGAGGTGAAGAGCAGACAAAAGAACATAACCATGGCATGGATTGACTACAAGAAAGCCTACGACAGAATCCCCCAAACATGGATAATTGAATGCTTAAAAATATACAAGATACCAGACAGGATTATTAATATCATCCAGAAAGCAATGGAAACATGGAGACTAAAACTGACAGCCGGAGGACAATACCTGTCTGAGATAAAAATACAGAGAGGCATTTTTCAAGGAGACTCTCTATCACCACTACTGTTTATAATAGCCATGATGCCACTCAACTACATACTCAGAAAGTGTGATGCCGGATACAGGTTTACGGATACAGAACAAAGAATAAACCACCTGATGTACATGGATGACCTTAAACTGTTTGCAAAAAAACAAAAAAGAACTGGAAAAGCTGATAAACATAACCAGGATATTCAGCCAGGATATCCAAATGGAGTTTGGAATAGAAAAATGTGCACTGCTAGAGATCAAAAGAGGAAAACTGGAAACGACAGAAGGTATAGAACTCCCCAACCAAGAGGAGATGAGGGCGCTAGGAGAACAAGAGGTTACAAATACCTGAGAGTTCTGGAAGCAGACACAATCAAATATACAGAAATGAAAGAGAAGATTGGAAAAGAATATCTACGAAGAACAAGGAAACTCTTAGAAACTAAACTATATAGCAGAAACCTAGTAAAAGGGATAAACACATGGGCTGTATCACTAATAAGATACTCTGGACCATTCATAGGCTGGATGGAAAGAAGAACTCAGGCACCTTGACCAAAGAACTAGAAAACTAATGACTATACACAATGCACTGCACCCAAAAGACGACACGGACAGACTCTACGTGAAAAGAAATGAAGGAGGTAGAGGACTGGTAAGTATAGAAGACTGTGGCGAAGACACCAAAAAAGAGCTGGAGAAATATGTAACCCAGAACACGGAAAGACTGATCACCACAGCAAGAGACACCAGCCCAACAAACAACCCCGGAAGCACTGAACCCAGAAAGAAAAAGACAAGAAATAAAAAGTGGGAAGAAAAACAACTACATGGACGCTTTATAAGACTCACAAGCGATGAAGCCAATAAAAACAGCTGGGCATGGCTAAGAAAAGGAAACCTGAACAGAGAAATGGAATCTCTGCTGACGGCCGCACAGAACAATGCGATTAGGACAAACTTTATTAAAGCAAAGATAGATAAAACCCAGGAAAACAGCAAATGCAGATTGTGTGGATAAAGAGACGAAACGATAAATCATATAATAAGTGAATGCAGCAAGCTAGCACAAAGGGAATACAAGAACAGACATGACAGCATAGGGAAAGAAGTACACTGGGAAATGTGCAAACAACTGAATTTCGAATATGCAAGAAAACGGTACAAACACAAACCAGAAACTGTACTAGAAAACGAAAAACACAAAATCATATGGGATATGAATGTACAAACAGACAAACCATAACAGCAAGGAGACCGGATATGATAATAATCAACAAGAAAGAAAAATCCTGCAAAATCGTGGACTTTGCCGTTCCAGCAGACCACAGAGTGAAGATCAAAGAGACGGAAAAGAGAAGCAAATATACTGAACTTGCCAGAGAATTGAAAGGAATATGGAACATGAAGAAAGTCAGTATAACACCAATAATCATAGGAGCACTAGGAACAGTCCCCCAAAACATGGAGAAAAGACTAGGAGAAATAGGAATCAAAGGGATAACTGAGACCATACAAAGGACAGTAATGATCAAAACAGCTACAATCCTGAGAAATGTCCTCGAATGCGGAAACCAACCCACATAAGCAACGAATGGAGAACAAACACATCGAAGCACAAAACAACAGAACCGGGGAAAATACAACCGCACGAGAGAGGCGCAAGCATAGGCTGACGCCACGAAAATTATGGACAGAGGGTCGAGGAGGGAAAGCGAAAAACCAGACCTCCACTGGAAGAGCGCGGACAGCTCTGAAACCTTGGGAAGGCTTGTTGCCACTCGGGCCCCAGAGGGGACCAATGGCCCTTATCAGCGGGAAATCGTTGGTAGGTGGCTGTTGCGATTACCGCAAGGTCATCAGCGGTGATGAACGAAAAGAGGTGGAGCATACTGGAGGCCTGAGGAGACTTGTTGTCACTCAGACTCCAGGGAATACCACAGGTTGTCGGCAGTGGGTGACCACTGACGATGACCAGTGTGATAACTCCTAGTGAGTAAATAATAATAATAATAATAATAATAATAATAATAATAATAATAATAATAATAATAATAATAATAATAATAATAATAATAATAATAATAATAATAATAATAATAATAATAATAATAATAATAATAATAATAATAATAATAATAATAATAATAATAATAATAATAATAATAATAATAATAATAATAATAATAATAATAATAATAATAATAATAATAATAATAATAATAATAATAATAATAATAATAATAATAATAATAATAATAATAATAATAATAATAATAATAATAATAATAATAATAATAATAATAATAATAATAATAATAATAATAATAATAATAATAATAATAATAATAATAATAATAATAATAATAATAATAATAATAATAATAATAATAATAATAATAATAATAATAATAATAATAATAATAATAATAATAATAATAATAATAATAATAATAATAATAATAATAATAATAATAATAATAATAATAATAATAATAATAATAATAATAATAATAATAATAATAATAATAATAATAATAATAATAATAATAATAATAATAATAATAATAATAATAATAATAATAATAATAATAATAATAATAATAATAATAATAATAATAATAATAATAATAATAATAATAATAATAATAATAATAATAATAATAATAATAATAATAATAATAATAATAATAATAATAATAATAATAATAATAATAATAATAATAATAATAATAATAATAATAATAATAATAATAATAATAATAATAATAATAATAATAATAATAATAATAATAATAATAATAATAATAATAATAATAATAATAATAATAATAATAATAATAATAATAATAATAATAATAATAATAATAATAATAATAATAATAATAATAATAATAATAATAATAATAATAATAATAATAATAATAATAATAATAATAATAATAATAATAATAATAATAATAATAATAATAATAATAATAATAATAATAATAATAATAATAATAATAATAATAATAATAATAATAATAATAATAATAATAATAATAATAATAATAATAATAATAATAATAATAATAATAATAATAATAATAATAATAATAATAATAATAATAATAATAATAATAATAATAATAATAATAATAATAATAATAATAATAATAATAATAATAATAATAATAATAATAATAATAATAATAATAATAATAATAATAATAATAATAATAATAATAATAATAATAATAATAATAATAATAATAATAATAATAATAATAATAATAATAATAATAATAATAATAATAATAATAATAATAATAATAATAATAATAATAATAATAATAATAATAATAATAATAATAATAATAATAATAATAATAATAATAATAATAATAATAATAATAATAATAATAATAATAATAATAATAATAATAATAATAATAATAATAATAATAATAATAATAATAATAATAATAATAATAATAATAATAATAATAATAATAATAATAATAATAATAATAATAATAATAATAATAATAATAATAATAATAATAATAATAATAATAATAATAATAATAATAATAATAATAATAATAATAATAATAATAATAATAATAATAATAATAATAATAATAATAATAATAATAATAATAATAATAATAATAATAATAATAATAATAATAATAATAATAATAATAATAATAATAATAATAATAATAATAATAATAATAATAATAATAATAATAATAATAATAATAATAATAATAATAATAATAATAATAATAATAATAATAATAATAATAATAATAATAATAATAATAATAATAATAATAATAATAATAATAATAATAATAATAATAATAATAATAATAATAATAATAATAATAATAATAATAATAATAATAATAATAATAATAATAATAATAATAATAATAATAATAATAATAATAATAATAATAATAATAATAATAATAATAATAATAATAATAATAATAATAATAATAATAATAATAATAATAATAATAATAATAATAATAATAATAATAATAATAATAATAATAATAATAATAATAATAATAATAATAATAATAATAATAATAATAATAATAATAATAATAATAATAATAATAATAATAATAATAATAATAATAATAATAATAATAATAATAATAATAATAATAATAATAATAATAATAATAATAATAATAATAATAATAATAATAATAATAATAATAATAATAATAATAATAATAATAATAATAATAATAATAATAATAATAATAATAATAATAATAATAATAATAATAATAATAATAATAATAATAATAATAATAATAATAATAATAATAATAATAATAATAATAATAATAATAATAATAATAATAATAATAATAATAATAATAATAATAATAATAATAATAATAATAATAATAATAATAATAATAATAATAATAATAATAATAATAATAATAATAATAATAATAATAATAATAATAATAATAATAATAATAATAATAATAATAATAATAATAATAATAATAATAATAATAATAATAATAATAATAATAATAATAATAATAATAATAATAATAATAATAATAATAATAATAATAATAATAATAATAATAATAATAATAATAATAATAATAATAATAATAATAATAATAATAATAATAATAATAATAATAATAATAATAATAATAATAATAATAATAATAATAATAATAATAATAATAATAATAATAATAATAATAATAATAATAATAATAATAATAATAATAATAATAATAATAATAATAATAATAATAATAATAATAATAATAATAATAATAATAATAATAATAATACAGGTAAAACATCCACAGGGTAGTAATCCAAAGAATTTCAACCGAGCTTATAAGAAGTGCTCAATATCAAATAGAGATGTTATATATGATTATTTTTATTTACACATCCATGTACAAAATCCGCGACACTGGCATGTCGATGTTATCGATCAACATCTATTATAAACTGAGATCTCATCAGGCAGAGTAAGAATCCGATCTTAACCTTAGATCATATTTGGAAAGCTTTCCATTATATATATATATATATATATATATATATATATATATATATATATATATATACACACACACATGAAATACGGCCTTGGGCTAGCGTTGACCTAGAAATCACGTCAAGTACTTGTAAATAATATTATTAAATATTTTAATTTGTCAGAAACGATCACATTTTAAAATACATTTAGGTCATCCGTGTTCAATAATTCGGGAGGATGCAAATATTAATGTTTTTATAAGCACAACTTGTACTATTTTCTTAATTCTATAACACTTCTGCCAAGCCAAGGGTGTTTCATGTTTAGCTTCGTTCAATTATGTCAGACATATGCCGGGAACACATTTATTTTTTTTAATTTGAAGTTCATTCAAGAAAAATGCATTCCACTTAAAATATGTTTTTTTTTCTATATAAGATTAGGCTTCTTCTCAAAGTAAAAGCACTTTCCAGTATTGAAAAGACGATGAATGCTAAAATCTGCGCTGAAGTGCTTACAATTATATCTTAAAATTATGAAAGAAATTTAAATTCCGTGAATCTCAATTAATTGGAGTCTGATACGTATGGTTCAAATTTCATGCAAATCTAAAATCTTTTATTAAGAAAAAACGTTTCACAATATTTCTAATGTGTTTGACAATTTCTTAAATTGGCAAAACTATTAGAAATGATTTTACTATGGAAATCCTAAAATAGTTAAAATACTGAAATAGTTGCATTGAAATAAAATTTTAGCACGAAAATACATTATTTGAAACGAAAATATGGTAGTTAAATATAACATGTAATATATATTAAAGTTAAACAGATACTGCAGAATAGGCCTTTTTGCTTTCTTTAGTTGTGAGTAAAGTTTAGATTGGTAACACTTTAGTCAGTAAAATTATTTCAATCATTTCTTATTTACAGGAATTTCAATGCATAAATTATGAAAATCTCTAAGATCCTCAAATCATAATAACGTGATTTGGGTCAGACGAAGACATGGCGGGAATCTCGTGAGTATGGAGAGACGTATTAATCTGTAAACGTATAAGTGGGCAGGCGAAGAAAGCGAGTGCGCTGGTAATAGGTGCTGCCCTCTATCGGACAGGTTCTTGTTTACTTGTAGGCTGGCTGAACATCAAAGGAAATGCCGACTGGAACTGCCCATGACCTCTGTTTGGACGCACTAAGGTATTTAAAGATTCAAATGAATGTATTAGAATATTAGAAGAGAAGGAAGAAGAAGAAGAAGAAGAAGAAGAAGAAGAAGAAGAAGAAGAAATAGAGAAAAGAGAAGAAAGAATATGATAACAAGCGGAGGAATGTACTGGCAGATGAAAAGAAACATTTTAAAAATAGAGAAGATGAATAAGTCAAAGGCGAAGAAGATATTAAGAACAAATAGAATATTATTACAATTATGATAATGATGTCCAGTTAGAAACCTTATAATACTACTACTACTACTACCACTACTACCACTACTACCACTACTACTACTACTACTACTACTACTACTACTAATAATAATAATATAATAATAATAATAATGATTACGCAAGTTAACCTTACTTAATCATTGATATAGCCTGCCCTTTCGATACCAGAGTGCAGGAGCAATAACAAAAAAAATAATAAATACCCAAGAATTAAAATATGAATTATTTAGACTATGTAAGTATAAAGAAGTCAAGGTGATCCCCGTTGCAATTGGAACGCTTATAACCATAACGAAAAGCCATAATAATAGCTTAAAAAGAGTGGGGACAATTTCTTTTAAACTTCTGCAAAAAGCTTGCCTATTACGAACTGCGAACGTGTTAAGATACAGCTTGAAGATATGCAGTTAAGGGAAATTACTTGATGTTAAAAACAAAAATCCTATTAAAAACATCTAAAAGTTGAGACTATTATGAAATGATCATATTAATAATAATAATAATAATAATAATAATAATAATAATAATAATAATAATAATAATAATAATAATAATAATAATGATGATGATGATGATGATGATGATGATGATGATGATGATGATGATGATATTAATTTCATAAACATCCCCCTCCCCGGAAAAAATGATTGAACCAGCTTCGGCTGATACTAGAAAAAATGTTCATAAAGTGTTAAGAAGAATAGAAGAGCGAGTAGGTGGAGCACTAACAAAAAGAAAACCGAGAGGACTACGAGCTTGCGGAGGCTGATAGTCATCTGAATCCCAGAGAAGACCAATGGTCGTTGCCAGCGAGAAATCGATGGTAAACATCTGTTGTGATAACGCAAAGCGATTTGTAATAGTTATCGAAAATGGCTGCGAATACTGGGAACCTGGTGTTACTTGTTTTTACGCAGACTCCAGATAAACACCTCCGAAGATTATGCGTGAGTATTGACTGATGATGATCTGTGATAGAACTTCTAGTGAGTACACATAATAATAATAATAATAATAATAATAATAATAATAATAATAATAATAATAATAATAATAATAATAATAATGATTATTATTATTATTATTATTATTATTATTATTATTATTATTATTATTATTATTATTATTATTATAAGTACTGGAAAACGAAAAACTCAAAATCCTCTGCGATATGGATTTACAAACAGATCAATTTATACAAGCAAGGAGACCTGATGTTATTATAATAGACAAAAAAGAAAACAATCTTGTAAGATTAGAGACTTCGCCGTTCCAGCAGTCTACAGAGTGAATATCAAAGACACGGAAAAATGAAGCAAATACAAAGAACTAGTCAGATAACTGAAATGAATATGGAGAACGAACAAAATTAGTATAACAGCAATAATCGTAGGAGCACTAGGAACGATAAAAAAAAAACTGGGAGAAATTGAGATTAAAGGGACTATCGAAACCATACGAAGGACGGAACTGATCAACATAGCTGCAATCTTTTGGAAAATACTTGAATGCGGAAACCAACCTGTATAAGATACAAAAAGTAAACAGTACAAGAGGGAGAAAACAAAACTACACTAAGAACACAAACCAAGGAACAGAAACTGCAAGAAACATCACTTCACAATCTCCCCCACCCCCAATAAATTACACCGACCTCAACTAACACCACACAAAAATGAACCAAGGAACAGAAATTAAAATAAACTCTATAAGCTCTCCCCCTTTCCCTCTCCACCCCACCGAAAAAAATGGTGCCGGCCTAGGCTGACACCAAACAAAATATTTGTGGAGGGTCGAGGAGGATGAGATGACCGAGGAGGAACAGCACAAACCAGAGCTCCACTGGAAAAGTGTGGAGAACGCTGGGACCTTGAGAAGGCTTTGCCCCACCCAAATCCCACAGAAGATGAATGGTCCTTACTTGCAAGAAATCGATGGTAACCTGTTGTTGCGATAACGCAATGCTATTTTCGGTTGTTATCGAAAAGACGTGAATAATACTGGAAATCTGGGGAGGCTTGCTGTCACCCAGATCCTAAAATATACCACTGGTTATTGTCAATGTGCAATCACTGACGATTATATGTGTCAGAACTCTTAGTGAGTACAAATAAAAATAATAATAATAATAATAATAATAATAATTGCGAAAAGAGGTGAAGAATACTGGAAATCTGAGGAGACTTGTTGTCACTCAGACTCCAGGACATACCACTGGTTGTTGTCGGTGAGCAGTCACTGACGATGATCTGCGAGAGAACTCCTAGTGAGTACAAATACTACTACTAATAATCTCTCGAAAACGGGCACTACGGTCGACTGATACGACGCAAAATAGTTGTTGAAGGTCACTGAGGATAGAAAGACCGAATAGGGAGAGTACCAACAAGATTTCCACTGAAAGAATGCGGTAATTACTGGGACCTTGGAGGTGCTTAATGCCATCTACTGTTACATAACGTAAACACATTTGCAATGGTTATAAAAAAGGTGAAGAATACTGAACATCTGTAAAGATGGGTTGTCAACAAAACACCAGAGTACGCAATCCAATCAGTAAGCGATCGCTGATGATGACCTCTGTGAGAACTCATAGGCAGTTGATACTAATACTACTACTACTACTACTACTAATACTACTACTACCACTACTACCACCACTACTACTACTACTACTACTAATAATAATAATAATAATAATAGAGCCAAGGAAGGTAAAAACTCTGAGGAGAAAGACCAGCAACCAACCTCCACTGGAAGGATTGTAGTGTACTAGAAACTCGAAGTAGCTTATTGCATCTAAAATTCCAGAGACAAACAATCGGTTCAAAAATTAATCAATGTTAAACGTCTGTTGCAACAACGAAAACATTTTTACAACGGTTATTGAGATAGACAGAGGCGTTAGGCACTTGGGGAAAAGTTTAATCGGCTGACATACGATTATGGAAAATATTCCGGTTTCAAAGACGATAACTTGAATTCCGTCATGTGACTTTTACAAATTGGTAGCCTGCTTAATTCTTTGATGTGGAAATGTAATGATCAGACATTTTACTTTTAGAATGAGAATACGTTGTTGCAATAGCTTCGGTTGAAACATGTCTTGTTATGTAACTAAATGTTTGTATAAAAAACATATTTATCATATAAATAGCTTTATTCATTATTGAACATTATTATATAAACACACTAAATATTCTCCATAGTTAAAGCTGCCTATTCAAGCTTTAACTAGATTACTATATATATATATATATATATATATATATATATATGTTTTTGTGTGTGTATGTGTGCGCATGCATGCATACACAAATGGATGCGAATACACATGTACTTCTATATATATGCCAATCTTTCTATCAACCTTAATCTACCTGTCTCTATCTATCTATCTATCTAACTATGCGCATATGTATGTGTGTATACACATATATGTATGTGTGTGTAGGTTAGTGGATGTGTGTGTATATCGCTAACCTACGTACACAATTCAGAACTAACCGCACGCACCACACACGAGCACAGCAGACAATGTGGCGTCAGGACCATAAAACATAATACCTTCAAAAGAAAACCCAAGACACTTCAAGAAACCAGGATGACCAATAAAATAAAGGTCACAATAACACGTACGTAATAAACACACACGACTTTGACCAAAAAGAGCAAACAAATAATTTTTAAAATTTTAAAATATTAAAATATCAAAACACATATACACACACCCTAAACCAACGCATGCGCAGAAACGGCAAACAATAACACATTTCCTCAAATGAAAAAACACTCTTTCAAATCGAAAGACATTTTCTCAAATGAATTTACAGATATGATGAGAGCGGACATCCGCTTGGAACGCGTTATATAAAATCATAAAATGATAAAATAACTGAATAATAAATAAATGTTGAAAAAAATATTTTACAAATGTTGGTAGTCTTATTCCTTTATATATATATATATATATATATATATATATATATATATATATATATATATATATATATACATATATATATATATATATATATATATATATATATATATATATATATATAGTAAGCTATGAAAATATATTTATGGCAATTAAGCTACACAGAGACTCCCGCGTTTCATCTCCGGGGGAAATCTTAGGCTGAAACACGGGAGCCTCTTTTTCATAGCTTACTACCTAGCTATACTTACGTATCGAGCACTGTTGAAGTGAATACTGAAAAATTATACATAAAAATGTATATCTCCTTATAAAATTGTATATGGATACATGAAATATATATATATATATATATATATATATATATATATACATATATATATATACATATATATATATATATATATATATATATATATATATATATATATAGAGAGAGAGAGAGAGAGAGAGAGAGAGAGAGAGAGCAAAAGAGAGAGCAGGATACAGAGCAGGAGAAAGTGGATAGGAGTAAGCAGAGGATAGAGTGACGAGTTGGAAGAGAGACAAATAGAAAGAGAACAGGAGAGAGGGTGCTACAACAGATGTGTATTAATCAGTGTAAATCGACATGAAATGTTCGGATCGCGTTTCGCTCAATTCTATTAGGAAGGACGATTGAAGAATTCCAATTCCCTTAAATTGAATATCTCCCCGTTTAACTTCTTTCTCTGTTACACTGCACGCGATTCCGTCGCTGGCGAGTCCGTGGGAATGCACGGAATCGATTAGCGGAATAAAAAGACTTTGGTATGAGAGCGTATAAAAGAGTCACGCCGCTATTAGAATTGGCTGAAAGGATATTCCGAAACTCATTGTGTCTTTTTGTCGTACCATGGACTCACGGCAACTAAATAACAAAAGATACACATATACCCACTACCCAGCACACCTACACGCACAGATATATATATATGTAAAGTCAGAACACAAAGATAAATATTGTATCTTTAAATCATATCCTATCTTGAATAGTCAATGCTCGATATACGAAGTAGGGCAATAATATAGCTGAATAAGTCATGAGAATAAAACATGTATAAAATGCAATAGTTATTAAAAGATAAATTATTGAAACTAGGGTTATATAAAATAAAGTTATATTATTTTCTTTAATGGATGTTTAAAGATATGCTCTTTTCATCAAAGGAAATTCGACTAATAAGTCAGTAAATATAACTGCAATGAAAACATTTGAACATATAAAGAATTAAAAGATACCAAAAATATTAACACTTTAAAACTTTTAAAATATGCAAGGAAAATCGCCAGAGAAGCATAGAAAATTTGTGAAAGCAAATGCTGGACTAGGAGTTGAACGTAATCGCGTATATCCATTGATTAAGGAAAGAAAATAAGTATTTTCTTATAACCCTTTTTTGAACAACTAATGATTAATAAATATAGCATTGCAGCCATATAATTATATATATATATATATATATATATATATATATATATATAGTTTTGGAGTTAACAATGACGTGTATACGGCAATAGCAATATAACAAACGCTACCATCAGCAATATAAACAATTACATGTAATACATTAAATGTTTAGGTGATAAATTGTCCAGGCAAGGCGTCATAGTCCGGAGTTAAAACGCCAGACTATATAGATCATTTTCGAAAGTTCGATCAGTGTCTAAGTTAGCCATGCGGGTAACTTTTATGTACGTATAAAAATAATAAACATATATATATATATATATATATATATATATATATATATGTGTGTGCGTGTGTGTGTATCGAGGCAGCATTTTTCTCTTAAGACACGTATTATCAAAAATAACCGACAACTCTTGTTTGGATATTTTTTATTGATATTTTTGTATTTTGGGGATCAATACAAACATATCCAGACAAGAGTTGTCGGTTATTTTTAATAATAATAATAATAATAATAATATATATATATATATATATATATATATATATATATATATATATATATATATATTCATAATAAATAATGATAAAATCAACTTATCTCTTACACTTTACTAGAGTTGTCATCGATATACAAATAAGATGATGTAATCGAAAGAGATGAGAGATATAATCATGTTTAAATAGTTTATAATCACTTTTACTTATTCGATCACTAATAAGCAACTGTAATAATCATTTATTTTTTTGTATAAATTAATAAGCAGTTATTTCTTCCCTCGTGAACAAGTTTCTGTTATTTTCTGTATAGTATCCATTGCAAAGTGTTTGGCACATTGTTTTTATTCTACATTGTTTCTTACCTTAACTATGCTTTAGTTTAAAAAAAAAGGATTAGCTCATGTGTCTGCCGTTAAATCTACTTTGGGATTTAATAAAATTATTGTTTGAAATTCATAATATTGTTCATGTTAGCAAATGTATGTTTTTACGATATGTATAGCATGAACACTCTAATTTAAAGATGTTTTAATTAATATTTCTTTATTTTTGTGTTACCATATATATTTAAGCAGTGTACTGTTTTTTTCTACTTGTTGTATTTTCACTTCGTTAACATTATATATTACTTATGTTACCTGCCTCTATATCCATTCTGGTTTTTTCTGCTAATATTCTCGTACAGCGCCCCTTCTACAAGTTCAGAACAGAAAAAGGGCCCCTCTGTTGTCAGCTAATGTACACGTATGTAAATTAATAGGAGGTTTATCTTATTCTGTCCATTAGACTATAATATAAATAAAAAAGACTTATTATTTTTAGTTACGCAAGAAAAATCAGAGTTTTCGAATGACATCAAAGTTGAAAAATAGAACTTATGCTTGCGACTCAACGGGGCAGGGGCACATAGTAGATATAGCGTTCATACAAGTTGGGTTTAGTATTGTAATTAAATTAGTGGAGTCTACTATTCTATATTGAACACTATCGTGTTTGAATAGACAAATATTTTTGTAAACAGATATGCACGTATATATTAACTATCTGCCTGAAAAATCCATGCGAATTATGTTAATCATTGAGAGCACCCGAACCTCTGAGTCACAACTTACCGAAATATATATATATATATATATATATATATATATATATATATATATATATATATATATATATATAAGTATAAATTGTTATTTATACAAACATTATTGGTTACATAATGTTTGTATAAGTAACCAATAATGTTTGTATAAATAAAAATGTATACTTATAAACAACTGTACTTGGTATTGAGCACTTTTTATAAACACTTGAGTTTCTACGGATTTACATTTACAGAAACTAATACAATACATGTACGATATATATATATATATAGAGAGAGAGAGAGAGAGATAGATAGATAGATAGATAGATAGATAGATAGATAGATAGATAGATAGATTGATGGATAGATAGATAGATAGATAGATAGA
Source organism: Sepiola atlantica (assembly GCA_963556195.1). Classification (NCBI taxonomy): domain Eukaryota; kingdom Metazoa; phylum Mollusca; class Cephalopoda; order Sepiida; family Sepiolidae; genus Sepiola; species Sepiola atlantica. Next base: position 180,958,603 of record OY744522.1, on the reverse strand, counting down.
TAGATAGATAGATAGATAGATATAAATTGTTATCCATACAAACATAATTGTTACAAATGTGCATACATGTTTCAAGTGCACCCTGAATGAGAAATTGCCAACTTCGTTATTTCTTAAGGGAAATCTACAGTGGATAATAAATAAAATAAAGAAAGAAAACAAAATAAATGAGAGGTCGGGTCAGCAGAGCTAGGTACACCAGATAAAAGATAAAAACGAAAAGATGTGGTACGCAAATGTGAAATTAGATATACAGTTTGACCGTTGAATTAAAAACACATCCCGTCCCAATTATGGAAATATACTGAGTAAGAAAGTTGGCAATTTCACATTTCAATTTCTCTAGACGTCTGAGGACGTTGACTCCCAATTGAGAGTACAACTGAAACACAGATGCTCATATATAACCAATAATGTATGTATGAATGAAAATGTATTCTAAAGAACGGCTCTACTTGTAATTGAGCATTTTTTATAAACACTTGAGTTTAATTAGATTAAGATCTATAGAAACAATTACAATAAATGTAGTGTATGTATATATATGTATATATATATATATATATATATATATATATATATATATATTGAGTATTCATATATTCTGTCACCACACATTATTTAAAGAACGTAAATAGGTATAAACGGCTCTGCGTTAATTTTCCTGTAAATGTAAACGGTCGATAATAAATCACGTTGCCATGGCGATGGTCATTGATAATCAGACCTTTCGTTTGTCGGTATCCTTTGATGATTGAACATCAAAGGAACCGACTCGAGGCGAATCTCTCTTTCTTCTTCTCTCTCTCTCTCTCTCTCTCTCTGTCTCTCTCTATTCTAATATATCGTTTATCAATCCCACAGTTAAATTAGTCTATCTACTTTCTTGCATTCTTTGTCACCCCCAACTGTTTGCGACAGACCGACACTAAATGTCCAACCAGTCTTGTTTATCTTGATTCCCGAGACCACTTTCCCCGCTTCTGTTTTCTGTGAAGAGACAAAACACCCTGTGATGATTATGCGAATATCATTAATCTGATATATTGGAAGAAGTCTGACATCCGTCAGTAACGATTATACGTTGAGATGTGCGATTTGGTAGATCCTACGGAGAAACATATAAGAACAATAGAAAATATACCGATCAGTAAAGGATAATACTATCCAGCAATTTTACTGTTACTTTCGAAGACGTTCTTATTGTGTTAGTCATTACATACAATATAATACACTCCAAAATGGAGTTGTTCGCCAGTCCTCCAAGCTAAATAAAATATCCAGGTTTGCCAGAAACAACTGGATCAAAATAAAAAAATATTTTGAAAAGATTACGAGGGGCGTTCAATAAGTAATGCCCCTGATCCACTTCTAGTTCTCTGATCTAGATGAACTTTTGTATGTGTAATCATTTATATCTGTATGGATTATGTTGCCAAAACACTTCTGAACTAATTGTGGTTCATAATTTACAGGTGTTTGAACTGAATCAGGTGTATAATGGAGCTAGTTGAATGTCTCGCTGTGATCCGGGATTTGCATTTGAAAAGACGCACACCAAAGGAGACTTTTGTTTAAACGAAATAAACTTATGGTGATGATACCCCATCATATAACCTTGTAAAACGCTGGCATCGTGAATTCAAACATGACCGGAAGTTTGTAAAAATAGCTCCCATACCTAGTCGTCCCTCTTCTGCCATTGATGAGGCATCTTTCTGTCAAGTTGAGGCTGCACATTTTCGAAGATCGACGCATTACTATCTTCCTAATAGCCCAAAATGTTAAGATTAGTACAGGGTCTGACCATTTTCATATGCATAAGGTGTCTGGCAGATAGATTCCCAGGTTGCTCACACCTTTCCAGAAGCAAGAACGCATCGAGTGCTCGGGGATGAATTTGGAGATATGCCAAGAAGATGAGTCAAAGTTTTTCAAAAGACTGATTACAAACGATGAAACTTGGATCCATCACGATGCTCCAGAGACCAAAGCCCAGTAAATGCAGTGGAAGCACTTGAACTCACCACCTCACAAGAAAGCAAGGGTTCAATTAAAGGGGCATATTACGCTTCACTTTTGATGAAATTAAGAGAAGCAATCAACATCAAAAGGCGGGGCCAGATCAGTAAATGTATCCTCCTCCTGCAGGACAACGCTTCGGTCCACAACTCGCATGTCGCCAAATCAGAATCACGGGCTATGAAATCCTCCCCAATCCCCCTTACTCTCAAGACCTTGCCGTCTCTGACTTTTATCTTTTCCCAGTCATGAAGTTGTTTTTGAAAGGAAAGCGTTTCCTAGATGATGCAACTTTGATTTCTGAAGTTACGACGGTGGCCAGAACTGCATCAAACGATGGGAGAAATGCATAACTCTGGGTAGTTCCTATGTAGAGAAATACTAATAACTGTGCAAAGTTTCATTAATCTACTGCTATGAGAAATGGGGAAGGGGCATTACTTATTGAACGCCCCTCGTATATAGAAACCATACATTGTCCAGATACATTTCTTTTATTGTTTCGTGGTGATATAAATAGGTAGTGGAGGGTTTTATTCTCCAACAAGAAAAGTACTCTTTCTGCCACTCACTCCCAACCGAAAGTAACAGCGACTTTTCTTCATGCAGAATTCCTTATAGTCATCTTTCTCCATTTTCCCGAAATTCATCTGTTCATACGCTGTAAAAAAAACTCTGAAAATAAAACATAAATGCTGAGAGACTACAAAATTGATGCTTACGCATATAAATTATGGCTGAATGGGAGAGCGACTGTTCAACTCTCCATCCATCACCTGCCTGCCATGACTTCACGTACTCTGATCGGGGTGCTAAGTGGGTACTCAACCTTGCCGAAGGGTGTCCCACCGCCCAGCGGATGAAAAGAGGTACGTTACTGCTCCTGCTGGTGGAAGTGTTTCGACCCGACTACCCACTACTACTATATTATTTAAATTTTAAGTTTTACTTTCAAATAAATTAAATGCTGAAGATGTTAGTGATGTCCCTCTTTGGTCCCTGGCCGTACACTTTTTGGGTTATCATATATACAGACATTATTTTTCACTCTATCTTAATAGTGTATTACCGTGTTATCACATGTGTTCACTTTTATCCCTTCGTTGTGTCTTCATAGGTGGCTTTCAGACCATCTACATATATCTATGGATTGTCGCAGAAAGTAGCAAACACATGTAATTTTCAATGTTTGCCCTATATACAGAATTTCTAGTGTACAATATCAATTAATTATATCTGCACCCCCTACTCTCTGATCGCCACAGACCTTTTCGCATATGTAGGGGACAAATTGAGATCGTTGGACTACAGTGAGGCACATTTGTACGAGTGACACTGGCTGAGCACCCATCATTATAACCTTCTTATATAACATTTTAATATAACCAGAACTCATTTTAATCGCAGATTTTTAATTAGTTTTATTCCCTTAAATGGGTTACCCTGGACCTGTCTTAAGAGACCACCCCCAGTTTGGAAATCAAAGTAATACTTCTCTTAGGCAGACAGTTATCCCAAGACGAACGACCTCTGTCTGCAAACTGCTTTTAAGTCACCAGTCAAGTTCGCACTATTTATCCTGTCTGTTCCAATTATTTATCTCACGAAAAAGCCTGGGGCTTAACCTACTGCTAATCATTTTGGATATTTAAATAGCTGAAAAGAATTATCGACACCAGCCATCCCGATAATAACAACCTTGCATAAAACATATACAATATTTGTTTGAATATTCACTTTTAAATGTCGGACACGAGAAGAGAAAAGAAAGCTGACCTAGCACCAACAACGAGCTCGACCCGTTATCTGTTCAGATATAATTTTATTACAACAGAAAATATATCTTAACTCAACATATACCGACCTACATACATAACATGCTAACACATACATCTATATATGTTTATATAAGTTGCTTAAAACTGTACTGCAGTTATACTATATATATATATATATATATATATATATATATATATATATATATATATATATATATATATATGTGATCCGAACGACATTCGTAGATCACTCTAAAACTGCTTGGGTAAATCTAGCCGCCGATTCGCTATTTACATTCAAATTCCTCTCTATTTACTAACAAATTGGCTATGGCCGATGGGATAAGACCCTCGACTACGAATCAGTGGCGATTTGTGATCGGGGTTCGCGCCAACCGACTGTTGAGAATTAGTTCCTACACTGACGATTGCGTTAGTATGAAACATCGATGTCTGTAGGTATTAAAATATTTAATAAATATTTATTAATAAATATTATTATTATATACAGCCCCCTCGAACAAGGCAGGGCACTCTTGAGTGACTTTAATAACAAGCAGTGCAAATAGCTACATGCACGATCCGAACACCGTTCGTAGATCACTCTAAAACTGCTTGGCTAAATCTAGCCGCCGATTCGCTATTTACATTCAAATTCCTCTCTATTTACTAACTAATTGGCTATGGCCGATGGGATAAGACCCTCGACTACGAATCAGTGGCGATTTGTGATCGGGGTTCGCGCCCATTGGCCGTTGAGAATTAGTTCCTACACTGAAGATTGCGTTAGCATGAAACATCGATGTCTATAGGTATTAAAATATTTAATAAATATTTATTAATGAATATTATTATTATTTATCAGCCCCCTCCAACAAGGCAGGGAACTCTTGCGTGACTTTAATAACAAGCAGTGCAAATAGCTACATGCACGATCCGAACGCCGTTCGTAGATCACTCTAAACTTGTTTGGGTAAAATAAATATTATTATTATTAATATCTATGTATATATATATATACATATATGTGTGTATATATATATATACACTCAATTTTTTTCAATACAAATACAAACCGTTCTCTAAATATGTGTTCATAAATTTTAAAATGAGATTATATTAATTAAAACTAACATCTGTAAAGAGAAAGAAAAATATATCTGCTTAAAATAAACAAGAATGGTTCAGATAGAGTGCGAGTGAATAGTGACTGCGTGCTTGCTGGCTCTCACCCTCTCTATCTCATTACTAATTTCGATTTTTAAATCGTCAGTTATAAAAAATACCTCGCATACACCAACCTCATTGTTTAGAGTAATGGAATTTCATTTTATGTAAATCTTTTTACCGTTTTATTAAAGCGATTAATGTTTTAGTGTTAAATTCATCAAAATGATAATGTTTATCTATTTATATGAATAAACACGAAAGTATTATTATCGTTTGAAACAAAACAAATTTGAAATAAAATGTTTATTATTTTAATATAGTTTTTTCAAGTAATTCGAGTAGCGAATTGTGCGAAGCAATAGCTAGCTTGCAAAACCAGCCAGTATATATATATATATATATATATATATATATATATATATATATATATATATATATATGGGAAGAGAAGGATGAAGGTAATCCGACGTGATGGGAAAATGAAAAAGGAAAACCAAAAAATGGATGTTTTTTATGTGTACATAAACGTTTCGTCTTTATTTATAAGACTTCATCAGGATGATAAAATAGAGAAAAAAATGTCATGCAAGTACAGATACATGTAGGGAGGGAAAAGAAAATGAAATAATAGCCAACTACTGGGTGGACGTCCGTACTTGTTGGAGAAATAGAAATGAATGTTCAAGAAAGTGAGTGGGGAAAAAAATGGAAGGATGGGGTGAGCAAGGACTACTGTGGCTGGTGGTAAGAGAAAGAGGTGGGGGATGAGCAGGGGTAAAGTGGATGGCAGAGAGGGAGTGGAGGAAGAGGGGGAGGGAGGTGCTTGACCAGATGGCTGCGGTCAAGATTGAAGGGGAAAAGTAAGTTGGAATGTTTGTGTATGGGGGGTGTATGCAGGGAAAGGAGGATGGGTAGAGAGGGAGGGGGGCTGTGATTTTGGTGGATGGGCAACAGTTATGGTGTTAGAGAGCGTTTTGAGAAAATGAGGGAATTTAAGAAGGGGTATGGGAGAAAATAGTTGAGAGGGGGAGAGGGAGGATTTGTTGTGATAGGGTGTGAAATATTTGAAATATTAGGAAAATTATAGCAATGAGTGAGGGATTGGAGGGGTGGAGGAGGGCGGTGATTGAAAGGGTGGGTATGGAATATTTGAAATATTTGGAACATGAGAAAGTTTATTTGGACTGCAGTGTTAAAAATGTGAGGGAAAAAAACGGAAAAAGTAAGGAGAAAATGAAGATTCAAGGAGAAAAAGGGAAGGGAGTGAGTAAATGGAAGAGTGTCATAAAGGTTGGAGATGAAAATAAAAGTTAACTATGATCAGGCAAGAGTGTTTGTTCTGTGAGGATGATCTTGCTTATTAAGGGTGATAGGTTAAAGGAACCATTTCGTTGCTTGATGGTGGTGGAGGCGGTGATGAGGGCAGTTTCCAATAATCTTCACCGAGATTTGTTGTGGATGTATTTAGTGATTTTGGCTTGTTCAAATTTGAACGCATGACCATGTTCTAGTGCATAGGAGAAAAGTGCAATAAGAGGGTTGTTGTTTTTTATGTCCCTTTTGTGTTCATTTAATCGTTTCTTTAATTCACGTTGTGTTTCTCCCACGTAAAATTGATGGCAATCATTGCAAGGGACAGTAAATAAGCCGGCATGGGATGTGGGTGTTTTTTTGGAAATGTCTGGATGTGTTTAAAGTTTGTTTTATGGATTGAGATGTGGTTTGTACTGTAGGAATGCCTAGTTTGTTAAACGTGTTGCATATGGGTGTGTTATTGGAATGCGTGGGTAATAGAAGGGGTCTGTCTATGAGAGAGGTGTTAGGAATTTGATTTTTTTGTGTGGTGTTTCTCGGAGGCTCGGAGGGTATATATATATAATATATATATATATACCCTCCGAGCCTGCTTTTACAATTTTACAATTTCTATTTATATATATATGGCTTCTTCTTCCCTCTCTGTCAAAAATTATGTAATTCCCCCTCCTTATAAAATTATAGATTAAACATGCTTCAAATTTCCCCCTCTCTCTAAATATGTATTTAATAGGTTGTCACTCCCTCTTTCTCTCTCTAATTATATTTGAATTGTCGAGTGTGAAATTCCCCTTTTTTTCAGTTTCAAAAATGTAATCATCTGAATTGGATGCTTGACAATACCACAAGCTTGAAATAAATTATTGCATCGATGATTATGTAATTTCGTGTAACTATATTTTATTTTATATATATATATATATATATATAAATATATATATATATATAATATATATGTATATAATATATATATATATATATATTATATGTATACAATATATATGTATATACACACACACACACATATATATATATATATATATATATATATATATATATATATATATATATATATATATATATTGTTATGATATTTCATCCCAAACAAGACATGACACCACTGTAATCGAAAGGGGCTACTAAGAATTAGGGAGTAGGTGTAGGGTGTTATTCTAAGTTTGGACGTGTTCAGCGAGATGTCTGTTTACATTAGTTTTAAACCTTAGCATGTCGGTTCTGTCGGGGAAACAGGAGGCAGGTAGGGATTTCCAGAGCCAGCAGCACGAGGCTATAAGCTATTGGAGTAGAAGGCTATCCGGCATCTGGGAACTTCCACAGTGAATGGATGAGATTTAGCTGATTGTCGAGTTTGTCTTGTGAATTTACGTTGGGGGTGCACCAGAATAGCCAGTTCATCGGAGCACAATCCATTGAAGTATTTGTAAAACAAGCACGAAGAGAGAGAGAGAGGGAGAAAAAGAGGGAGAGAGAGAAAGAGAGGGGGAGATAGAGAAAGAGGGGAATGAGAGAAGAGCAGACTGCGCTATAACACAGCCACATACACGAAAATAATGCAAATGTATTCAGATATTATAAATCCTCGTCTGTTAAACAATATTAGATTCTGTATAAATCAAGCTATGCGAAATGTATCTAGGTGTGTTCTTATCATAATTATACTTAACCTTATTTTTATTTTGCTTTTCACTTTCATTTCCCTTGCTAAACAAAAAAATCAAGTATTTCACATATTTTTCTAATCTCCCAGCTTTGTTATTTCCCGTGGGCCTCTGGCTCGGCGTGTCAGACGCTTTGTTGGCCGGACGCCCTCGCACTCTGCCAAACCTGCCATCAGTTGAGTGGCCCGGAATCCTCGCATACAACCGAGCTTTATGTACTTTTAATATCAATCAACAGCAAAGATAAGTACTTATACTTATTCTATCTCTTCCAGACATACATTCTAGCGGATTTCCATGAATTACTGAAGCTTCTTATAACGTTTACCCGAAATAGCTGGTACAAGTTGCAATATCCGCCCTCGGATTAATTCAACATTCCTAGACGCGCGTGCACATTGAAATAAGTGCAAACTTTCGTACGACATGGTATCATCACATGAGATGTCAACATTTCGGTTATTTTAAGTGATAGCCATCAAATGATCTATCTATGCCACTCACATTGAACACATACGTTGTGCATATACATACGTGTTTAATCTGGAGAGCGTTACCGATTTAACAGTGTTATTGGTTTATTCCTTTGTACTCTATGTGTCACATATATATTGTTATGCATGACTAATTAAAATATTGTTTTGAAGATCTACCTGGAATTTAAATTGAAAAAGACTGGGCAAAATAATCTAACTCTTGTTAAATACAAATAAATTTGACGGAGTGTGTTCCATAATTACACCTCTAACAATAGTTCACTAAACTAGATTATAGTCATGTTTATTAAACTTAATAGCTTCTTTAGCGGCAGTAGCTCGATGATTGTTTTTAAAAATGCGCGTTAATGCCTGTAGGTTTTTGTTAGTAAGTTTAGAAGTCCGACCGGAATTACAACGGTTGCTGGAGGCTTTTTACTTTACACTGAATTCTCGAATTGTCTGTGATGAGGTAGCTATAGAAAAACTAAGCAAGTCAACTGTTTTGATGATTGAGATTCAACGTATAAGTTCCTACAATTTGTTTCCATTTTTAACACTCAGTGAACGCACTTGCCAATATCTAAAAAGGAAGTAAAATAAATATACAGATAAAAGAGAATTTACAGTTCCATAATAACATCTTCATCGATAACTTGATATAATAGATCATTGAAATGTTGGAGTAAATTTTATACTGATATAACTAAATTGTCAAAACTTTGTATGCCGTATAAAATATATACCTATATAATATGTATCTCTGTCACCTGCACACCTCAGTGATTTATCCTGAAACATTGCTTTTCAGCTCATTTTAAAATAAATTATTATCAAAATCATTTAACGGTCGTTTCGACACCAATGAACAATGATAATCATTAATGAAATTATTTATATTGGGTCCACAGCATAAATAATTTGCAAATGATTTCCTCGTATATAAATTACTTCATAATAATAATAATAATAATAATAATAATAATAATAATAATAATAATAATAGATACACTTATCTAACCTTTTTTAATAAATACATTTGGTACCTTAAGAATGAGCACCTTCCATAATTTATTAAGTAGTCCGTTCTTAAAAAAACAGATTTAATCTTTGTATAACTGGAGTACATTCTATTACCGAAAATGTAACTAATTTACTGAACGTTTAGTCTGAGATTATATCTGCATGTTCACACAAAGCTATGTAAATACGATCAATTTACGCGAAATTGAGATTAATTCTTACTGAAATCATAAAATATCCTTAACAATAGCGACAACGTATAACATAGACTTATTGATATAACGTATACACGCAGCGATCTATCTGCCAATGCAAATGTATTATTTACTTCGTGTTAAGTTATAACGATTTAAATAACATAAAATATAATTTACTCTTGAATAAATTAAGTGAAAATACATTATCTCTAACTATAATTAATATCGCTTGAAAAATATTAATTATTGATTCTGTTTTTTATAATGCAAATTTTATTAACTACTAAAATGGAAAAAAATTATTTTGATCTAATAAACCTCGAAACCTTTTGAAAAAGTTACACAAAATTGACAAGTTTAATAAAAAATCTTTTAATTACTGAAACTCTCTAATTATTAAGGTATAATTAAGCGCAATCCATGACAAATCGTTAATTATACAACTTGCCACATGTTAACACTAATGAATTAAAAACATTACGTGTTTAAAACATGATATAGTTAAATATATTTTTAAACATAAATGTCACAATTAATACTTTATCCATGTAGTATTAGTTATATATTTCATTAATTTCTGATGAGAAGTTCTCAATTCATTGATTAGGATTCTTGTATAAAGACAGAAAAATGATCGATATGAGTTCTGGAAAAAATTAGTTTCGAATCAGATGTAGTAGGATTTTTGCTAATGATTTCATTTAGAATTAGCTAAACAAGCATCAGGCTATTGTTCAAGTTTTAGCATGATATTCTTACGAAAAACCTATTTTAATCTATGTTACATTTGATATCTTTTTTCTGTAAAGGAATCTTTGAATAATAATAATAATAATGATAATAATAATGATAATAATGATAATGATAATAATAATAATAATAATGATAATAATAATAATGATAATAATAATAATAATGATAATAACAATAACGACGACGACGACTACGACGACGACGACGACGACGATGATGATGATGATGATGATGATGATGATGATGATGATGATGATGATGATGATGATGATGATGATGATGATTACTAAGAACAGTCCCAAAAGACATGGAGACAAAACTGGGGGAAATTGGTATCTAAGGAACAGTTAGACAATACAAAGGACAGCAATGGTCAACACAGCTGCAATCTTAAAGAAAAAAGTGCGGATAATGCTGGGACTTTACAGGGGCTTATTGCAACTTAAATGCCAAAGGAGACCAATGGTCCTCTGCAGTGACAAATCAATGGTAGGCATCTGTTGTTATACCGCAAGATCATTTGCAAAAGAGAGTACTGGAAATCTGGGGAAGCCTGTTTGTCACTCAGACTCTAGGAAAAACCACCTGTTGTCGTTGGTGAGCAACACTGACGATGACCTTTGTTATAACTCCTAGTGAGTAAAATAATAATAATAATAATAATAATAATAATAATAATAATAATAATAATAATAATGGTGATGGTGGTGATGATAATGATGATAATAACAATAATCCCAGCGGCGGGTCAACTGGCATAGGGAGGTTGGGAATCTCAAGTAAGCCTTAGAGAACGCAACATCTCTAAGGATAGCAAATATCTGATGGAATGCAAAGGCAGTTGTAAATACCAGTTTGACATCTGTTGGGGTTGAACTGCGTTTCATGGCCAGGATTGGGTCGTCAGCTTTTGATGGCAACTCTCCTAGATATGGTATCTCAATAAAAATACTAGGGAAAGGAAACCTTAAAATGTGTGTGTTCAAAATTATCAAACCGAAAGCGACGTATGTGGGTCCAGAATGTCAAGTATAGGCCATACGTCCGGCAGTGGAAGGAACGAGGCTTCCCAAGTTGTCATCCAGCGAAATCCTCGAAACCCTAACACTAAAACTAGACTTTGGACTAAGGCCTTAAATAGAATTGTGATGAAATGTTTCTTGAAGACAATATAGACAGCGAATGTATCAAAACTGAAATGAGCTAGACCTGTTTGAACTATCAGAACAAAGACTTCCAGGACAAGCCCGGGTAAGGAATGGCTATCTGCAATTGAAATTGAAGAACTAAAAAGAGAAATTGAGAGAGAAGACTCAGACAAGCTTGGGGAGATAAATGAACTGTATGTAGGTGAAGAAAAGTCTAGGGGTGAAACAACAAAAAACGCCGAGAGCGAAAATATTGTAACTAATTGTAACCAGGATGTTTCTACAAATGCAATCATAAGACACATGATAGAACATGGGATGACAGAAGAACATATTGATATTTTCAGATTTATGGACGAGAAGCTAAGAGCTGGCAATTTAGAACAGCCGCCGAACCTGAGATTTGTCAATAGGAAAAGACTTAAAACTTTCACGACCAAAGTGAATGATGTCTTACCTTTTTTATTGGTAGATAATCTTGAACAGTGTAACAAAATTAAATTATTAAAGCTGCTGCCAATATTGTGTCAAATTTACTCGGAGTAGAAAAACGGAAAAAAAAGTAAAGAAAGAGTCCTGGTGGAAGAAACGTGTACATGGTCAAATAAAACTACTTAGAAAAAATTTGAGCAAAGTGCAAGCTGTCGAAAATGGCAAACTCAAAAGTCAGAGCGTTTGTGAAAGACACATCTGTAAGTTCAACATACACCGAAAAGGTTTTAAGTGTGTAATTGAAGAACTGAAACAGCGTGCCGTAGCTAAGTTAAACGTTACAGCAACAGAATTGAGCAGTATCAACAAAACAGACTGTTTGAGAACAACCACAACATTCTTTTTTGAACAACTAGAAGGAATTGAAAGAGGGAATGATGGTAATCCTGATGCTGACGAAGCTAGTGCATTCTGAAAAGGCATTTGGGAAAAGGAAGTAAAGCATCAAGAGGATGCAGAATGGATCAAATATATTGTAAAGGAGGTGTCATCTAGACTAGAACGACAAGCGAATATAACAGTCCCCGTTGAGATGCTGAAGGAGAGGGTTAAAAAGCTTTCAAATTGGAAAGCACCTGGACCTGACGGAGTCCAGGGATACTGGTTTAAAAACCTTCAGGCTCTTAACCGATTTCTTGCAGAAATTATAAATTGCTGTTTGGCGACATGTAACTTCCCTGAATGGCTAACATAGAGCACCACAGTCTTGATCATAAAAGATAAAACAAAAGGGGGTAAGGTGACAAACATTAGACCAAATCACTTGCCTCTCAGTTATGTGGAAACGTTTCACTACCATATTGTCGGAAATTATTTATGGTCATTTGCGGCAAAACAATTTGCTGCCTGAGGAACAGAAAAGCTGCCGAAAAAGATCACATGGCACGAAATATCAGCTTCTGATTGATAAAATGATCATGAGAAACTGCAAACGAGGAACTACTAACCTTGCCATGGGGTGGGTGGATTATAAAAAAGCAGTTAACATGGTACCTCATTCATTGATACACAAGGTCCTGGAGATCTTCGGAATAGCCCCAACATTCAAACCGCTTTAAAGAATAGCATGAATAATTGGGACACTAATTTAATTTTAGGGGGTGTTACATTAGGTAAAGTGAAAATCAGGAGAGGGATTTTCCAGGGCGATAGTCTTTCCCCATTTTTGTCAGTTGTTTGATCCCAATGGCACTTCTCTTACGTAATGTGAAGGCAGGATATAGATTTGGGAAAGGACTTCATACAGTCAACTACTTGCTATCATAGATGATCTTGAAGTTTTTGGAAAGAATGAAACCCAACTTGATACCCTAATGAATACAGTTAAAGTATTTAGTGACGACATACGTATAGAATTTGGCATCACTCAATGTTTCATTCTTGTCATTAAAAGGGGTAAACTTGTCCACTCAGATGGTATTGAACTCCCAAACACATATCTCATAAATGATGTAGACAGTGATAGAGGATACAAATACTTAGGAATACTGGAGGCGGATAAGATACAAAACAAGAAAATTAAAAACCAGCTCACAGCTGAGTACAACAGACGAGTAAGGATTATCCTAAAATCACACCTCTACAGTCGAATACCATATATGCAATCAATGCCAGATCAGTAGCTATAATTCGATATACTGCCGGTATAATTTACTGGAATGTGGATGAACTAAGATGTTTGGATATCAAAACACGGAAAATGCTCACAATTTATCGAGCTTTTGCAAAGAAAGGGTATACAGACCGATTGTATCTACCTAGAAAGGAGGGTGGTCGAGGTCTACTTAGTCTTGAAGATGTTGTGAATATAGAAGAGATTTGTCTCTATAAATATATTTCGGAAAGTAATTAGATTCCTCTTCGTGAAGTGAAAAGAAAGGAAACCCTAAGAACTGGGGTTAAAAAGTATCAAAGGTTACAAGAAAGGGGGTTAAAACTATTTGGAAAGAAATTGCACATTGTATTCTTTAAGAATACTGCATTTAGAGATGATGGCAACTAGAATTGGTTAGCAAAGGGTGATCTCAAAAGATCTACTGAGAGCACTTAAATGGCAGCCAGGAACAAGCCACTCGTACTAGGTCCATCAAACATCACATTGACAAAACTGCAGAATCACCGATATACAGACTATGTAATGAAAGGGAAGAAACCTTATCGAATATTGTAGCTGAGTGCCACAAGATCAGTATAAAAAATGGAGACACGACAAAGTCGCTCAACTACTACACTGTAATATATGCAAACTTTACGAATTAAACCACATTTAAAAGTGGTATGAGCATAAGCCAGAAGTAGTACAAGAGAATGGCAATGTCAAACATCTTAGGGACATGCGCATACAAACTGACATGGTTCTTGAGCATTCTAAACCAAACTTAGTTTGTCTGAACGAAAACAAGAGGACATGCTTAATCTTTGAAATAGCCTGCCCCTTCGATACCAGAGTGCAAGAAAAAGAACACGAAAAAATAGATTATCAAGATCGAACATGGAAATTTAAAGAAGTAAAGGTGATCCCCGTTGTAATTGAAGCGTTTGGAACCATAACGAAAAGCCACCATAAATAGCTTAGACAGATTGACGAGACAATTTCTTTTCCAATTCTGCAAAAGGCTTGCCTATTAGGAACGACGAAAGTGTTAAGGTACAGTTTGAATATCAAATGTCAAATGAATCTTACTTGATGTTAAAAAAAACAAAACAAAAACCCCAACTAAAAACATCCAAAAGTTGAGACTACTATGAATAATAATAATAATAATAATAATAATAATAATAATAATAATAATAATAATAATAATAATAATAATAATAATAATAATAATAATAATAAAAAGAAGACGAAGAAGAAGAAGAAGAAGAAGAAGACAAAAAAGTAAGAGATTGGCATAAAGGATGGACCGACAAGTCCTGGGTGGGAAATCACACTAGAAACCCAGATCATAAAACTCACAAAAAATGTTAAAACTGTAAACAGGAATCGATGGAAGAGTAGAACTCTGACTCGAAAAGATAGACTAAATAGAAATATGAAGGACTGCAATATAATATGAAGGCAAAAGAAGTAAGACTGAGACGATACTGATACAAATCAGAACAGCACAAACAGAACGGGGCTTTGAAAAGAATAAAAAGCAGTGTAACGAAAACTAAATGGAGAAAGAATAACAACAGAACATCCAGACCTGCCACAAACAAAACACTTCTGGGGCAAGCTATGGGAACACCCTCAAAAACACAACAAACATGTAATATGGCTGAAAAACATGAAAGATGAACTCCAGTGAATTAAGGAAATAACAGAAACATAAACTAATGAAGAAACGATTAAGACACCCCTGAGAAAAATAACAAAGTAGTAAGCACCAAACAACAATGGGATAAATGCATACTGGTTTTAAAAATTCACGACCCTACATGAAAGGCTAGTGCAGAATCTGAGAGGATGTATACACAAAACAGACGTACCTGAGTGGATTACTAAATGAAAGACAATACTAAAAAAGACGAAAAAAAAAAATCCCAAGAAACTACCGACTGTTTACCAACAATGCAGAAAATCCTTACGGCACAGCTGAAAGAGAAATTTACCACCCTCTGAACAATCGTAGACTGCTCTCCGAAGAAGAAAAAAGATGCCGGAAAAAATATATATTTATATATATATATATATATATATATATATATATATAAAGATCCTGAAGGAGGTAAAACGTCGGAAGAAGAACATATATATGGCATGGATTGACTACAAGATCCATCAATTGATAATTGAGTGCGTAAAAATGTTCAAGAAATATTAATCTAATTAAGAAAAAAAATTGGAACATGAAGAATAGTACTGATATCTGCAGGATTACGCTTGGCTGATATAAAAATACAGAGAAACATTTTCTAAAGAGACATCCTACTACTACTACTACTACTACTACTACTACTACTACTATTTATCATAGCCATGATGCCACTACACTACATACTTAGGAAATGTGATCCCGGATACAAGTTTACAGACACAGAACAACAAAATACATCACCTGGTGTACTTGGACGAGCTGAAAATTTTTGCGAAACACAAAAAGAACTGGAAAAGCTGATGAATGCGACTAGAATCTTCAGCCAGGACATTGACATGTTATTAGGAATAAAAAAGTGTGAGAAGAATCGGGGAAAACTGGAGACAGCAGGAGGTATGGAACTGTCCGTCCAAGAGGAGATGAGGGCGCAAAACGAACAAGATATCTGCATGTTCCGGAAACAGACACAAGTAAATATACACAAATAAATATACACAAATAAATATACGGAAATTTAAAAGAAGATTGGAAAAAATATTAGCGAATAACAAGAACACTCTTAGAAACAGAATTATATAGAAGAAATCTAGTGAAAGGAATTAACACTTTCGCAGTACCACTAATAAGATACCCTGGACCATAATTAGGCTGGACTAAAGAAGAACTCAGGTACCTTGACCAGAAGGCTAGAAACGTAATGAACATGCACAACGCACTACATGAAAAAAAACAATGCGAAAAAAGTTATGTGTGAAAAGAAACGAAGGGGGGAAAAGACTTGTAAGTATAGAATATTGTTTGGAAGAAACAAAAACGAGCTGGGGAAATACAGAACCCAGGCAGCAGAAATGGTAATCATCGCGGCTAGATACACTATCTCAACTAACAACTCAGGAAGCACCTAAACCAGAAACAAAAACATCCGAAAAGAAAAGTGTGTAGAAAAACAACTTCATAGACAACTTCATGGATGCTTCATAAGGCTAAGAAGAGAAGACGTGAACGATGATAGCTGGACATGACTATGAACAGGAAACTTGCATAGGGAAACGGAATCTATGCTTATGGCTGAACAGAACAATGTGATTAGGACTAACTACATTAAAGCCAAAGTAGAGAAAAGGACAGGAAAACAGTCAATGCAGACTGTTTAGACAAAGATACAAAACAGTCAATCACATAATCATGAATGCAGCAAACTAGCCTTAAAAGGATACAAACAAAAACATGACTGTGTAAGGAAAGGAGTAGACTGTGAACTATGCAAACGCCTGCAGTTTGAACACGTGGACAAATGTTACAAACATTAAGCAGAAAGTACTAGAAAACGACAATAAAAAAATACATGGGATATGGAGATGCTAACAGATAAAATTATACAAGCAAAGCGATCGCATACCATAATAACTGATTAATAAAAAAACCTTCGATTTCGCTGTACAAACAGACTACAGGGTGAGGATCACAGAGGCAGTAAACAAAACAACTACATATAACTGGCCAAAAAATTGAAAGGGATCTGGAGTATGAAGAAAGTCAATATAATAAGTATAACTGTAGAAGAACGAGGAACAGTCCTGAAAATCATAGAAAAATCGACTGGGAGAAATTGAGGCCAAAGAGAAAACTGAGACAACACAACTGACGGTAGTGGTGTAAACAGCTGAAATCTTAAGGAAAAATATTGAATGCGGAAATGGTAACCAGTCACATGGAAGTTGCAATAGGAAGAAAACAAAATCACAGAAAAAACACCACCACATAATACCAATGGACATAAAATGCAAAATAATTCATAAACTACAACCTACAAAAAGTAATATAACCAGTCTCGGAAGATACCTCACAAAATAGTTGTGAACGGTCAAAAAAGATGTAAATACCTAGAAGGGAGAGCACGAACCAGACCTCTACAGGAAAAGTGCGAATAAAACTATGACGTTGACAATCTTATTGCCACCCAAAATCCCAAAGACGACCAAATGTTGTTTCCAGTAAGAAACTAATGGTAAACGTTTTTGGTGATAAAGAAAATTCATTTGCAATGGTTGTCAAGGGTAGTGGACAGTACTCGTAATCTGGAGAGACTCACTCAGACTCCAGCGAACATTAGCCGCGAGAAATATTTGATGATGACCCGTGTGATAACTTCTATTAAGACAAAAATAATAATAGTAATAATAATAATAATAAAAATTATTATATATATATATATATATATATATATATTTAAGTGAAGTAAGCTCTCGAACCACTAAACTAATACTCTCAAGATTATAGACAATGCTATACATTAGTTTGAAAAATAAAACGAATAATCATTACATGTTAATATGTACTCGGGTCTCAGTCATGCATACACATGATTCAATATGCATTAAGCAAAGCACGCTGTGCCTATATATATATATATATATATATATATATATATATATATATATATATATAATCTATATATATATATATATATGTATATATATATATATATATATATATATATATGCATGCCCGTATATGATTTGTCTTCAGCATGTTTAAACTCCCAGGGAAATAGTTTAAATATGTATTTTTTGGGAGAATATAATTAAAGAGTTATAACAAACGTGTAATTTCTTCCTTTGAACTTTGTTTTTATTAAATGCTCTAATCATAATTCTTTCTGAAATCCGAAGTGTAGAACATTTATATAAGTAAGCATGTTTCAACAGCGATCACGCCAATGCAATATATATATATATATATATATATATATATATATAGAGAGAGAGAGAGAGAGAGAGAGATAGAGAGAGAGAGGGAGAGGGAGAGAGAGAGAGGGAAAGAGGGATACAGACAGACAGACCGACAGACAGACAGACAGAGGTACAGAAAAAGCGATAGATTGAGTAAAGATACGGCGGAGGATAAGAATATAAGAATGAATTATAAATCAGAGAATAAAGAAAATATATTTTATATTAATATAGACTTTTGTAAAAAAATATGTTTGATGTTGATTTTATTTAAAATGCTTCGGAGTTAAATAGATTTATGTTTTGAAATATGGACTTCATATTCACGTTCGCATCTTTTTCTCATTTACTTTCTCTCCCTCTTCCTCTTCTTCGTGGTGTAAGATCTGTTTCTTCTTTAACCACGTCAACAAATAAAAGCGGCATTTCGTAGTCTTTGATCTTGTAAATTAACTTTTCGAATCAAACGAAAAATGAATGAGACAATGAAGTGTTGTTTTGATATTTCGGCGATCGCAAACATATCGGAAACATCAAAGTGAAAATTAAATATCGACAGGCTCCTATTATCACACGGGAAGAAGAAACTCCGAGGCCACGTGGCGGTTCGTAAGTTAAAAACTGATCTCTTAAGAAAGTTGTTTCAACTGGGGTAAGGTGAGTCAGTACTAGATGTGCGACGTAGGTGAACCTTATTTTATGTAAAGGTAGCAAATTATATATCTAACGTGGTCCCTTTTTTCCACTTATAGAGGGCTTCACACAAGTGTGTAATGTGTTGTGCATTCAACTTGTCCACGTGTAATGTAGAATTTAAATTGTTATGTTTGACGTGGCTCTAATCTTGTTAATGTGTTTCTAAATAGGAATGTCTATAATGTAGTTCGAATGCGTTTCCCAATACATATTGTTACAGGTACTCTGAAATTGATATTATGTTTTGTATTTTGTTTCCAAACTGTGTGTACCAAACATCTAAGAAGTATTCATTTTCTGACAGTCCAGAATATTTCAAAAGTAATATATTCGATGCTTATGTGCATTACGTGTTCAAGCTTTTGGCGGATAAAATGTTGTGTTGCAATTCACAAGGAGAACTCTACTGTATCAGATTAAGTTGTATACCGGATAGCCCAGGACGAAAAATAAAAAACGCATACAGTTGGTGAGAGACTCGTCACCCAATGCTACAGAGTGGTCGGAAAGTCACTGTGCTTTTTCCTAATATTTCTTTTTATATTTCAGATTGAGAACCCAATATGTAACGTTAGTTATTCGAACAAGCACTCTTCATAGTGTGTTACAGAGAACTCACACCTATATGTAATAGATGGGGTCACTTTCAACATAATTCATAATTGACATTCATATTTACCTCCTGTATTTTATATTGAAACATGTATGTTAATAAATATGTAAGTGCACAGTGACTTTCCGAACACCCTGTATATTTCATTTCCCAAGAAAAAAATAAAACGAGATGTTCATAGAGTGCTGTTTTTGTTAGGGATCGACTTTTTAAAAGCATTGTAAAGTTTTGATAGAGGATAGTGAGGATGAAAAGAACTCCAAAGACTATTTACCAGGAGAAATTAAAAAACGATAATATCATAGGCAGTTTTGTAATAGTACTAACTTAAATACCCTCTGATGACGGTGTAATAATGTGAGACTTTTTAAACAGATATTATACCCCAAAGTATAGTATAGTAAAAACTATAAAACTTTTAGATTTTTTTTATAACTTTGGTATCAGTTTCGTCACAAATGACAAAATAAATGTTACATTTTACGAACAAAATCATCAAGCATGAACCAAATAGGCAACACGCATATACCAGTACCAGTTAAACATGTATTTATATTTACACAATTATATATTTACATCATTCAGTTTTTTCTCGAATATTATTTATCGAAATTTATTTGTCGTGTGATTGCGAAGGAAATGAAAATATATATCCTTACACAAGGATTGCACTCATAGGTTTCAGATTATGCAACGTTTGTGTTTAATATACGCCATAGCCTTCTACACTAATTTCTAGTGCCATTCGCAATTTATTTTTACCTGTTACTGGTATACAGACATTGTATTTTTTCTCCTTTTTTCTTTTTCATGGTGAAAATCTAACGGCGTGGCTGAAGATCGACAATCTCTTCCGATGTTATTCGAGAGTGTGTTCATATGTCCGGTGCGTGTAGTGAATGCCTTGATATAAATTCACGCGTCAGTTTACTGGTTTCTCAAAACATTTTCAAATATTTCTTCTAACGACGCTTTCAAAACTGTAGTAACACTTATATTATTCATCTCAAGCCTGTCAGGACATTCACTACAAGCACCGGACATATAACCAAACTCTCCAATAACATCGGAGGAGATCGTAAATCTTCGGTCACGCCGTTAGATTTTCACCATAAAAAATAAAAAATAAATAAAAATACAATGTCTGTTTACCATGATTATGGTTTTATAAACCGAAAATTCGGATTTATAAATATATAAAGAAAATGATTACATGCATTTTCATTTATTGGTATAGATTAACGCGTCTGTTAACTGGGTTTTCAAATAAATTTCAAATATTTCTACTAACGATGCTTTCAAAACAATAGTAACACTTATATTATTTAAATTAATGTAATATATATTAAACTATGATAATACTATTACTACTACTACTAAATGTAATAACGTAGCGTAGCGCGTAGCCAACAAGATATGTGCTTGTGTTGGATTTATATAAGCCCGATAATCTGCAGTATAGCATATAATGTCAAAAAACGCCAAACATTTGAGGACGCAAATATAACATTACTAAAGATACGTCGATTATATAGAAATAGTTCGTAACGAATTATTTATGGTAGTAGCAGTAGTAGTAGTAGTAGTAGTAGTAGTAGTGGTAGTGTTAGTAGTATTAGTAATTCACGAAACTGTTGTTTTGCAGCAGATGTATTTTTCTTTTAATAGAGTTGCCAATATAATTATTTACATTCAATTACCGTTCTATTCTCAAGTAATTCGATAAGAAGCCAATACAAAGTAAACGTTACAGAATGCCCCAAGAGATTTTCTTCATCTTTTTAAGATAGCAGGCATCTCACTTGTGGTTGTTCCCTTTTTAGATGAGCTCAAACATCTCTATGTTAACCTCTATTTTTGTACATAGTTTAATCTCTTTCTCGTTTTATTCTACGTATGTTTAAACCTTTCACCTGGCAATTTTCCCCCGCGACAACATTATGAAATACTTAACCAACTTTGAAAGTTAATCTCCTTGTTTTAGAAGTAAACATTGATTTTATTTTAGAATCTACGACCCAAGCGTTTTGGTAGCAATGATTAAAAATAACATTAACCATTGTTTTTTGCAATTGGGGCGATTTAGTTTATTTTAACCTAATATAGCAGGCCTTTATTATACATCATATTTTGAAATATATTCTGGAATTTGGACACTTGTATTGGTTTTAAGCTGATATAACACTTTTGAATTGCACAATTTATTTGGGCAATTGTGTTAATTTTCGCTAAATATACTACGCCTTAATAATAGTTTTTGCTTTTAAATATATTGTGAAATTTTGAAAAATTTGTAACTTTTCACCTAATATGAAACGCCTTTATTATATATTCCTTTTTAATATATTGAAAAATTTAAGCAATTGTTTTTATCATCATCTAACTTATTTATTATACATTTATTAAGGCAGTTTTGTTAATTTTCACTTCATATACCACGCTTTAATTATATATATTATTTGAAAACGGTTTTTGAGATTTGGCCAATTGTGATATATTTCTCCTAAAATACCTCCCTTTTATTATACATTTTACTTAGATCATTCTGTTAATTTAAATATGATATACCATGTCTTAATTATATATACTATGCTGAATTATATTGTAGATATACAAAGGTCTAATTCTATATTTTATTTTGAAATTCATTTTCGAATGAAGTCAAGTGTTTAAATGTTAACTTAATATAACAACACCTCAATTATATATTTTATTTTGGTATAAATTGTATAATATTTACACCTTATATACAACGCTTTAATTGTATATAATTTATTAGTAAATATGTTCTGCAATGTTAGCAATTGTGTTTATTTTCACCTCATATAACACGCCTTAATAATATATTTCATTTTGAAATATATTGAGGAATTAGGTCAATTTGTGTTTATTTTCACCTACTGTACCAAGCTGTAATCATTTATTTTATTTTGAAATTTATTGTGAAATTTGGTCAATAATGTACATTTTCACCGTATATATAACACATTAAGAATAAATGTTATTCGGTCAATTGTTTAAATTTTAACAATATATACAACGCCTTATTTATATATGTTATTTTGAAATATATTTAGGAATTTAATCATTTGTTTTCATTTTCACATAATTTGCCACATCTTACCGTACATTTTATTTCGGCAATTTTATTAAATATATTTTCCTATTATACCACGCCTTTATAATATATTTAATTTTAAAAGAATAATTTTTGAATTTATGCAGTTGTGTTAATTTTCTCCTAATATACCACGCCTTATTTGAATTGTTTATTATGGTAATACATTTTATTAATTTAAAAATAACATACAACACCTTTATTATATATATATATATATATATATATATATATATATATATATATATATATATATATATATAAAATATATTGCGTAATTTAGGCAATTTTGCAAATTTTCAGTAAATATAACACGTTATAATTTTACATATTGAATTCGGGAAATTGACTTTATCTTTACAAATTATCAAATACTATTTTGTTCAATATTAATATAATAATATATATATCTATGATGAATAATATCTTCGACAATTAAATTGAAAAAAAATGTTAATAAAACAAAAATGCATTGTATGTATGTAATTGCTCATTATTATTTTTAATAATTAATATTACTATATATATATATATATATATATATATATATATATATATATATATATATATATATATATGGGTACATATATTCGACGGTGACAGTCCATAGGAACATTTAGTTTTTTATGTTGTGTTTCACTGACCTTAATATCTTAAAGCGATACGCTACTTGTGAGTATTCGCTGCTGCCTCTAAATTTAAATATCTATGTCATTTCTCTACTTAGGCTGTTTATTACATTTTTCTACTCTTCCAACTCTGTATCTCTCTCGATATATATATATATATATATATATATATATATATATATATATATATATATATATATATATATATATATATATATATATATATAATTATTTTGCCACAACGAGGAAGTTACTTTAATATGAAAGTAAATAGAGACTCTCAAAAGTTGCATTCTTAGACTCCACAAAACAGATTCGATTAGACCCTTAGGAATTCCCCTGTAAGATCACCTTAGCTATAAATTTTAAAAAATTTTTCGAGGAAGATGACCTTTGAAACTATATAAACTATACATAAGTACATACTACACGAAATCAGTGAAATAGATATTCAGTTATCTTTCATTGTGTTGTGGGAATTCATTTTGATTTTGATAGTACACCTTAATATTTGATATATTTTCATGTAATTGCTTGCTTTGTTGGTGATTGTAGCGTTTGTTACTTTACTTGCTAGTATATTATAGTCGTTCACTTTCTAAGCTATACCGATCTGTATATATATATATATATAGAGAGAGAGAGAGAGAGAGAGAGAGAGAGAGAAAGAGAGAGAGAGAGAGAGAGAAAGAGTGAGAGAGGGAGAGGGAGAGAGCAGAGACAAGGGAGACTGTGATGGAGGGATAATTCTTTAGAATATTGTGGTGATTTTACCAAGGATATATTCTTAAAATAGAGTTATTACTGAATATGCGTGCACATCCAAATATTAATCGCACGCGACTGTATATTATACTTAAAAGATGTCTCCCAGTAAATCTATACACGTCTTCTAGAATCTTTATAAATATTCCAAACATGTCTACGACTATTTAATATTCTTCTCACGTTGATGAAGCCTCACGTACGGACTTGTTGTAGGCGAGAGCGTGTACGCTTTGATAAAACCACGTTCTCATTAGTTGGCATCCAATGAACATCTCTCATGTCAGTCATGCACAATTCCCATTGCATCATCAGTTTCAGCTGATCACATTCGTCTACAAATCGACAAAAACGTTTTAGTATACAATCATATATTTTCCAGGAAGTTCTTGGAAATGTTGGTAAGTGAACTGAACACCCCCAAATCACGTAATAAAATTATAATTAATACAAAGAAATAGAAGTTATTTCTGTGAAATAAATCATATGTTCATTATCATGGTTTTACATTAATCAAGGTTAACGAATTTATTACTCAACTAATAAACATTTTTACATTGTGGATAAATATTCGTAATTATAGTATGATGAAAAGACAGAGAAAGGTGATTATTATATCAAGCCTATACTATATATTCTATTTATCTCAGTTTCAAATTTACTTTATAAAGATAAAGTCATATATATATGCATATGTATATATATATATATATATATATATATATATATATATATGACTTTATTTTTACAAATAATCAAATACCATTTTGTTTATAATGTATTAAGGAAATATATATATATCTGGTGTTTGGGTTCATTTTTATTTACATTTTGTTTAAATGTACGCGATGAGGTTTTTAAGGGCTGTATACATCGTAAACAAGCACTCCTTATCTATTGGATGGATCGAGTGACTTAAGCCTTCCTAGAACCCTACATACATTTTTCAGACACTTACATACTTCCACTGCAGACTTCTCGTTCTACGAACCTGATCACAACCCTTTTTCCTTTCTCCATTTTTTCCCTCTTTCTTATTTAAATTTTTAAATTTTTTATATTTTTTATATTTTTTATATTTTTTTATATTTTTTTATATTTTTACATTTTTTTTAATATATACATATTTTTTTATATTTTTTTTTTATATCTTTATATATTTTTTTTATATATTATTTTTATATATATTTTTTAATATATTTTTAAATTTTTAATTTTTAAATTTTATTTCTCAAATCTTTATTTCTCAAATCTTTATTTATTTATTTATTTATTTATTTATTATTTATTATTTATATATGAATTTTATATATTGATTTTTATTTATATATTGATTTTTTAATTTTTTAATTTTTTATTTATATTTATATATTGATAATTTTTTATTTACACATGCATGTGTTTGTGTGTGTGTGAGTGTGTATATAATGTATATATATATATATATATATATATGTATATGTATGCATATGCATATATGTACGTGAGTGTGTGCGTATGCATGTGTGTAAGTGTACATGTGTATGTGTATATTTATTTATTTTTGATTTTTTATTTATATATTTATTTATATATTGATTGATTATTTATGGTTATATATTTATTTTTTATTTATATATTGATTTTTTTATTTATGTATATGTATATATATTTTTTTATCTATATATATACATTTTTTATCTATATATGAATTTTGAATTCTTATTTACATATGAATTTTTTTATATATTGATTTTTTATTTATATTTTGATCTTTGAATTTTTATATGATTTTTATTTATTTATATATTGATTTATTTATATTTCGATTTTTATATTTACATATATTTTTATTTTTATTTATTTATTTATTATTTTTTTATATATTTTTTTTATATATTTTTTTTATATATATTATATATTTATATTTATATTTATATTTATATATTTTTTATTTATATTTTTATATCTTTATATTTTTATATATTTATATTTTTATTTATATTTTTATTTACATTTTGACTTTTGATTCTTGATTTACATATTATGATTATATTTATATATTGAATTTTTTATTTATATATTGATTTTTTTATTTTTTATATATTATTTTTTATATATTTTTTATATAGAGATTTTTTATTTATATACTGATTTTTTTATTTATATATATTTTATTATTTATATATATTTTATTATTTATATAGATTTTTTATTTATATT
Organism: Sepiola atlantica; assembly: GCA_963556195.1. Classification (NCBI taxonomy): domain Eukaryota; kingdom Metazoa; phylum Mollusca; class Cephalopoda; order Sepiida; family Sepiolidae; genus Sepiola; species Sepiola atlantica. Next base: position 180,931,993 of record OY744522.1, on the reverse strand, counting down.
TGTTATCTATATATTGATTTATTTATATATTGATTTTTCATCTATATATTGATATTTTAATTATATATTGATTGATTTTTTATGTATATATTGATTTTTTATTTATGTATTTATATATTTATCTATATTTATATTTTTTATTTATATATTTATCTATGTTCATGTTTTTACTTTGAATTGAGAATTATTAATTGAAATGATCGTAATTCATAAAAACATATATATACATTTTATATAATGATAAATAGTTACCTCCCCTTTTTTTTAGATTATTTAATTAATTAGAGTTGCGTACCTTAATTAATTATTTTCTTATTATTTTCTACATATATATATATGAAAATAATATATATAAATATAAAAGTAATATTTTATTATTATAAATTTAATTTTTTTACTTTCCCACTCCTTTCTTTCTTTCTTTCTTTCTTTCTTGCTTTACTTCTAAATATAGAATCTTTCAACGGCTTTTCTGTCCTAAGCGTTCCTCGTCGGCTCTCCATTTCAAAATTCGGTGTACATAGCGTTTCATAACAGTCGGATGTTTTTTGAAGAAATTCCATCATTTACTATTTCAGACTATGCTGAAGACGACGTGAATCGGGAATTCAACCCGTTTCTTGTCAGAAACCACTGGTCCATGTCTGATTAAAATCTGTATTTAAAAAAAAAAAAAAATATATATATATATATATATATATATATATATACAGAGAGAGAGAGAGAGAGAGAGAGAGAGAGAGAGAGAGAGAGAGAGAGAGAGAGAGAGAGCAAAGGCAAGGGAGACTTGGATGGAGAGATAATTCTTTAGAATAGTGTGGTGATTTTACCAAGGGTATATTCTTAAAATAGATTTATTACTGAATATGCGTGCACATCCAAATATTAATCGCACGCGACTGTATATTATACTTAAAATATGCCTCCCAGTAAATCTATACACGTCTTCTAGAATCTTTATAAATATTCCAAACATGTCTACGACTATTTAATATTCTTCTCACATTGATGAAGCCTCACGTACGGACTTGTTGTAGGCGAGAGCGTGTACGCTTTGATAAAACCACGTTCTCATTAGTTGGCATCCAATGCGCATCTCTCATGTCAGTCATGCACAATTCCCATTGCCTTACTAATTAAACTCACTCACACCATCAGTTTCAGCTGATCATATTCGTCTACAAATAGACAAAAAACGTTTTAGTATACAATCATATATTTTCCAGGAAGTTCTTTGAAATGTTGATAAGTGAACTAAACACCCCCAAATCACGTAATACAATTATAATAAATACATAGACATAGAAGTTATTTCTGTGAAATAAATCATATGTTCATTATCATGGTTTTACATTAATCAAGGTTAACGAATTTATTACACAACTAATAAACATTTTTACATTGTAGATAAATATTCGTAATTATAGTATGATGAAAAGACAGAGAAATGTGATTATTATATCAAGCCTATACGAGATGGGGCATCTCTGTGTTAGTGAAATATTGCATACATTCTCTTCATGGAACATAATCATGTTTATATATATATATATATATATATCGATGAAGTTCAACGAAATCTTTACACAATACGCAATATTTTTCCATTGTACATAAACATGATAGACAGAAAAATGAGAAAGTGCTGGTAAAAAGAAGGCGAGAATAGAGGGTGACAAGGTGTGCAAGGATGTCCAAAGTATGTTAAAATTTTCGGGGGGTAAATTTTTATTTGATTTGTAAAATGAATTTCGACAAATACTATTTCATAGTAATGTCCAAAGTATGTTAACATTTTCGGGGACAAATTTTTATTTGATTAGTATAATGAATTTCGACAAATGCTATTACCTAGTAATTAATAGAAACTTAAAAGTAGTTCAATTTCTCGAAAGCTCCAAAACCATTGCGTCACACACGGATACAGTTTGTGATTATTTCCTAACACTATGAAACAATCCACCACCACCCACCACCCCGTCCTGTGAAACATGATCTTAGTTTCATCGCAAAGAGAAGAAGAATACTAATCTGAAAATACAACAAACATAACAGCCAATCATTTGCTGTTCGTTGTGATCCGTGTCGACAAGATACTGGCTGGCGATGACATATTCAGGCTTTTAGAATAACGAATAATCATTATTGTTACTTGACAATGGTTAGAGAGAAAAACAGGAATGTAATGTTCGATTGTAAAGATAAAAGATTGACAAAACTAATGAAAATAGTAAAAAATATTATATTAACTAAGAGAGATTAGACACATTAATATTCCCCACTTAACTAAAAGATCAATTAAGATTAATTACTTTACTAGAAAACATCAGTGATAGAATCTTTTGCTACTCTCGTCATTTGTATTGCCTCCTCTGTCATGTCAGTTACTGTTAAAGAAATATTATTATGAATAAGAATATATTAACCAATCAGAATCATTTCTAATAGAGTGATATAACTTTGGCAGAAATTGTCCAATATGATTAAGAACCTTTTAAAATTCTATTGAAAACAATCAGAAGCAATAGCAAGATAGTTTTAACAGCATTGTTGCGTACTATCAGACGCAATAATAAATTAAAGTGGCATTAATATTATTTATCTTTGCTTTTGACGGTGTCTAAGGTCACTGGCCATTTTCTGTCTCACACATGCCACTGCTCTCGGTACCTATCGTAATCAGATAAAAATAATATTTGGAATATAAGTTGGATGTGGCAGAACTTTAACACGTTCAAATTATTTTACTATGACATTTGAACACCTCTTTTAACCTAGAAATGAGACCTGTTCATTATAATTCAAAATGTACTATCACAGGCGTCGATCCAACATATTTAAATAGCTGAGAAACAAACTAAACTGACACTACGAATGAAATTGAGAAACTTTATTTTATCTAGTAAGATGTTAAATAGGTGTTGACAATATATAAGTTTAGAACTAAAATTATCGGTTGCTAAACTGAAAAATTGACTTTACCTACATTTATGCGTAAGGCACGGCTAATTGGAGAAAGTCGTAATCAGCTGCAAGCGTTATGTCTAATATATACGACTATAATAATTTACCATAATAAAGAGATTCAAACACACAAATTTTCACTTGAATCATTTTTTTTACAAAGTTGTAAAATGTTCAGTAAACAGATAATATGGCGAAAACCTTATGGAATAGTAATAAACAAAAACAATAACAAAATATGTCGGTACTAGAAAATGCTTCCAAATATTTAATTAAAAAAATATATGTGTATTAAGTGTTTCCTATGTAATGAGCTATGATATTAATAACAGTTTTATGGTTTCAACCTGAAATTAGTATTGTTTACATGGTGAAGCGATGTTCAGATGAAGATTAAATGATTTGTAAAAAGTACACTAAAATTAGTTCTTGATAAAACCACTTGAAATCCTTTCATGGTAATAGAAAATACATGTTTCATGTACATTTGTGAAACTTTTCATATAAACCAGAGTTATGTGATATTTATATAAACCTTAAAAGTGTATGTGCCGGAAATGACCCTAACGTATCAATATATAAGTATTGCTATAACGACCAGCACTCATGTAGTTAATTTTATGTTTTGTCCATCAATTAATGCTCAAGGATATGTAGAATGTATTACTTGTCTGTATATAAAGAAGTCAGACTTGCGTCAGTGTATTTCAATGTCTTGCGAAGGTGCTGGTTTTGTTTTGTCAGTTTGGTTTACGAGATATCACCCTCTTGTTTAGTCGCTATTTAACACGCTCACAGGAGCTCTATGTGGCACATAACCGGTTTAATATTGGACATTTTAGAGGAGATAACATTAATAATTGCGCAAGTTTACACAGAGTTCTCCTTTTCTGACTGAGGACAGGTATATAATACATAAGTATTTTTGATCATATAATGTAACGACTAATGATTGAACGGTCGTCTCTATTTATACATGGCTGTGAAGGGGGTGTACGTTTATCGATTCATTAAAGTATTTGTGTTTGATAGAACACAATATATCAAAGAGGATTTAAACTCGATATGGTCAATTCCATGTCACATAATAGTTAAGTTCGTAATGTCATTTTATACAATCACATCTTTTCTTCTGTTGCGGTTTTCTGCATCAGAATCCTGCTGGACTGATATCCAATTGTCGCTGTGTGTCTGGTGTTGCGATGTCGTCCAAAATCCCATGGTCGTCTGCTATGCGTTTTAATAAAAGTATACACGTAACTGCAACAACCACAGTTCAGAGATTTAACGGCTAATTCACACAAATTTCTAGTCTTGTGGTTACATAGCCAATCAATGAGAGAGAACGGGAGATAAATAGTTAATTACATGTTCAGCAATTTGGTCAATTATATTATCATTTTGTTAGGTTTTTTTTAAATGCGTTTTCAGTTAAGCAACTTCTTCCAAACTAGTAAGTATCGTGCGTACTACTTCCTCTTTCTTCAAATATTACGTTATATTCCGTTAAATTCCATGGACTTTCTTTTTAAAGTAATTTACCTAATACTGGCAGGAACAACCGTTTGAACGTTGCTGTCTGCTTCGTCTACGACACGTCACATCAAATCGCGATTGTGTACTAGTTAATATATCTATCATCGTACGTATTCGCCTTAATATTGTACACATATTACACGACGGTATAGAATAGATTGATCACCCATCTCATAATAAAATAAGATTATAATTATATTTTATTGTACCAAATAGAAAGCTTGCAAACACAATGCTAATCATGGATTTTTTAAAACAAACATGGCGAATGAGACATGCCATAGCGAATGCGTGATATTCAGTTTCATTTGGGTTTCTTTTTTATGCATGTGTAGTATAATTTATTATATGTGTTTATATTATATATCAACTTCCTTTTGTCCTGGAATATTCATTATTTAATATTATTGCCCTTAAAGACATTAATCTGACTGATAATAAAATAAAACGTATTATTCATGGGCACTGAGTTATTAGTTATTACAAACTAATTACTAATAAATAAAGAAATATATACAACAATTACGAATGCAATATTCCTAAAAATTAAAACAAATCGCTTAATACGTAAAATATTTTCCGACTAAAATAAATAAATTGTTAAATTAATAATATCGGTTTCCGACATCTATATTCTAATACTCATACATCAGCTGAAACTAAACTGTATTAATCAGGATAAGCACAAAATGCACACACATTTGCAACAGAAATCAGTTTACGCGTTTTGCTTAAAATTCCGATGTTCGAGAATTGATAAACTCACGTGAGGCGTTTCAGATCGCAGCATTGTTTATAGTCGAAATGCTTGAAGGATTTGTAGTTCAGAATATGAATTGTATTGTTCAATGAATTCTGATTATGCAGTGTAGTTTAGTTCTGTTTCATGGAGCAAAACTTAGCCAACGTCTGATAATATTTCTCGGCAGTCACGGTCTCACCGAGATTCAATAATCTGTGTTGCATTAATGTCCCTGTCTGCAAAAAAGGCCATCATCTTTTTTATGCCCCTGAGGTTTCGGGAAGGTTTCAACGATCAAACTTGATCAGACCAATGATCTGATCATCGCCGATTATTTGAAATAATCTACTTAATCATTACCTGTAATCATTTCGCGTTAGAAGATAGGTAATTTTAATTTCGAAAAATAAGCGTTTATGGCATATCAGCCCTATGCTTTGTTTGGCTTTCGTAAAGTTTGAGTGTCACTCATTTGTTGATATTTTAATAGCTGCTTTAAATAGTCCGGGACAACCGAATAATTTAGCCTAACATAAAGATAAGTTAAGGATTTTGTTAGTAGGGCTAATTCGGCTAATGCATTCGATAGTGATCATCTCCTTCAAACGAGAATCCACGAGTGCATTATTAATGAGATTGTTCTTTCACTGGAAAAATATTTACAAATGACGTTTTCTTACTGTGTCATGGCATATATATATATATATATATATATATATATATATATATATGTAAATATATATGCATATATATATATATATATATATATATATATATGAAGTTTATTATATTAAAGTTAAACTGTATAATAGTCATTATAACAAATGGATATGCTTTCCTAAACTATAGGTTGCTTATAGAATATCTTCACCGATTGAAAAACGAGGTGTGTTTAAACATCTCTTTTGATAGCTTGCCAAAGCACATTTTACATCTATCTATCTATCTATCTATCTATATATATATATATTTATCTATCTATCAATCTCCCCCTCTCTCTCTCTCTCTCTCTCTATATATATATATATATATATATATATATATATATATATATATATAATACGGTTTATTTTATAGAACTTTATGAGAATACGTGAAGAAGAGCAAATTGATTTTATTAACATTTTACTGTTGAAATACACATTGAAACTTTTAATTTTAAATTTGCTTCTAACTGCTCAGAAATATATAAAATCATCTCTGACAATATGATGAGCAAATCTATTTTTGCTTATCATATTGTTATACAACTGTATGTGAAATCTGTTTAGTCATTTATATGCACAGCATTTGCTGCCTTGAGTGACACATTTTCAGAATTCATATCTAACCGACGGATTTTGAGATATCTACTTCATGACATTACGTAATCTATTAAGTTATGTCAGTTTGAGTTTCAATATTTCTTTGATAATAGCCAGTGAATCGCTGAAATTATGTCTGTGTCCTTCATAAACACAATTTTAAATAATAATGATTGTCCTCCATTATACAATATCGGACTGGGTAATTGAACTTTTCAGATATTGTCCGTTTTTTTTCATGATATAATCAGCAAATATGATTAACTGAAACAAAATGATGCGTTTTTTAAAAATTGTCATGCAAAACAAAAAAGAAATGTGTTTAAGCATTGAACATAATTATTTTTTTTAGAATAATAATAACTAACCAACGTTTCTAGCAAACGAATTGCCAACTTCAAGCTTGCCGAGCTTGCCTAGTAAGTATGATTTCTTAGTTACATGTAATCTACGTCCTACGCCCAATTATTTTCTATATTGATCAGAAAATACGTTTCTATAATAAACTATTCATTTTTATTGCTTTTTCAATTCATTGGCTGTTTGTATATTAATAAAAAAAAACACATTTTTATTCGGAATGCAGCTTTACTTCTTGTCAATACCTATGCAGACCTATGAAATAAAAAAAGCCATTATCAATTTATATATGTGCTTGATTGACACCGTAGATATTTCGTGATGCTTTCTACATAAATCTGTATAACTTAGCTGTAATAATGTATTTTTAAAGTGATCGCTGAGTTTTCAAGCATAAAACGATGCTATTGTTTCAATATTTCTCAAACTTATTATTCAATATTTCAAACGCCTTACGTTCTTCATCAATAATTCATCTGACAAAAAGAAAATCCGGAAATGAGATCGCGCTAGTGTAAGACAACGATCTTTGTGGGGAGAGTAAAAGAGGGCAAATATTTTTTTAAAGCTGTAATTGTTTTCTATATATAACTACTTTGGTTATCATATTATTTAAGTATTACTATCGTGTAAGCTATTTCTGTGGATTTTCTTATAGCACTTACGTTGTGACTGTTAAACGTATCTTGTTTTCGAGATATGAATAAAAGCTATGAGGGTATTATTACGTATTTGCGTTTTGATAAAATACAGGAAATTTGTATTTCAATTAAATAGTTCAGCTTGTAATTTAACTGTATAGAAGCTGTTAATATTTTAACAATAATATTTGATTGTGTTCGTATTTATGTGTGTAGCTTACTGCGTAGATCTTATTATTTATTCATGGTATAGCTAAGTGTGATATTGTGTTTACGATTGTTGCTCTGAATAAACGTAATGGCGATGTCATGTTGAGATCTGTTAAGCCAGATTAATCCAGTGTTTTTATCAATATATTCTTATACAATTGAAAACAACTCATATTTGAGATAGGTTATTAATTGATGTATATGTTTATATGTGTAATATATGTTGTTGCATTAACGCATGCACGATAATTTATGACCATCTTAATTAAGTGTGTAATGATATCTGAAATTAACTAGTAATTAAATTTATATGTGTAATATATGTTGTTGCATTAACGCATGCACAATTTATGACCATCTTAATTAATAAATGATATCTGAAATTAACTAGTAATTAAGTTATTCTGATTTGTGTTATAGGATTAATTTTATTATTTATTTATTTATTTGCGAAACTGTAGCTATGTAACCTGACGGGTAGTGTTCATGGGTTTGGTGATTCTTTGGGTGTGTTATAATCGAATATTGGCTAGTAATTTAATCACATTCATGCTTAGTTCAGTAATCATTTATTTATTTATACTTTCAGGGCCGTTAACGGCCCCTTATTAATATTTACACTTTTGGAAATAGTCCTGCTGAAACTATTTTAATTATCATTATGTTCTGTAAAACGCTCTTTGACACGAGTTATGTACCGCATTGTGACACTAGAGTTAATACATATAAGTTTTATAATTAGATAGTGTATTTCATGTTATGTATGTGATATTCTTAAAAAGACGTTTTATGCAATTGTTTTGCCTGTATAGTTTATAGTAATGTAGGTAATAATTATATTGATTTTATTTCATGTTATACTATGTTTGTGCTATATTATTTGATCGTAGTGGTTGTATATGTTATAATTCTTGTCGGTAGTGGAAATATTTATATTTTATAGTTCATATGTTTTTGTTTAAGTAGTATTTTAGTTCATTATATAAAAATATTGTATTAGTTTTTAAATTTAACTTTATTGTTGTCAAGTATTTACACGTTTGAGGCCGGTATTTCGTCCTTTGATGTGCGTGTTGCATTTGAGGATGCGTTGGATCTCGTTCCCTTTGCAAATTTTCGTTGAGGTGTATCCATGTCAAATGATTAGGTGGCATAAACTCTTATAAATATTTCTCAAGCTTAAATTAGTCGTAAGACGAAATTAAAATTCAAAGAATCTATGGATTAAATTCCATCCGAAACTGAAATATTGAAATTTTCTAATAGGCGGTTATGCCTATATTATTTGACCTAAAAACTTTTTTTTAAATACTTATGAGAAGTTGAAATTTGGTGAATATTTATTAAGTCAGATATATCTATTTTCACGAGGCCTGCAACCTCCGTTTATTCTCTTTGCATACCCATAAATAAAACTAAATATAGCCCACACATCTGCTCTTAACACGTAGCCGCTGTTTCCTTAAATCTATAATGGTCGGTTAATTAGTTTTCTAAGTGAATCTCATATATATATATATATATATATATATATATATATATATATATATATATATACAAGGTAGTGCAAAAGTCGCGTATTGGTTTGTTAAGGTGATAGAAACTACTAGGCTTTTCTGATAAATAATACATTTACTTGGTAATTTTGTTGCAGTAGGTTTTAGAAATAATATCTTTAAATGGGCACCATTTTCGGCCTCACAAAGACGGGCTCTAATTAGGGCATTTTACATTACAGTCCTTAGAATAACTGGCTCTAGTTCTTGGATTTCATGTCTGATATTGTTTTCAAGCTCTTGAATCGTTGTAGGCTTGTTCACATATACCCCTTCCTTAAGATAACCCCAAAGGAAAAGGTCAGGGGCTGTTAAATCCAGTGAACGGGAAGGCCAGTTAAAATCAGAAAATCTGCTAATTAAGCGCTCGCCAAACAATCCCCTTAAGAGCGCCATACTTTGTCGGGCAGTGTGAGCAGTAGCTCCATCTTGTTGGAACCACATTCTAGGTTGTCCTGAACAGCTGGCCTTAAAAAATGTCAATCATTTGTTTATATCGCTGTGCAGTTATCGTAACAGCGACACATTCTTAGTCTTCAAAGAAATATGGACCGATCACTCTTTCCGAGGTAACACCACACCATACGGTACATTTTAGTGGATGTAATTCACGCTGATGAACGGTGCTTGGATTTGCAATGGCCCATATTCTGCAGTTTTGCTTATTTACGAACCCGTTCAGATGAAAATGTGCTTCGTCGCTCATTTTCAGCTTATGGATGAACTCATTTTGTTCTCTGGCTAATTGCTGAATGTGAACAGCATAAGCTACGCGTGATTGCAAATCTGTGGGTTGTAAGGCCTGTACCAATTGAATATTTTTATGGATACAGATGCAATTCACGCAAAATTCTTTGAAGTGACCTTCTGGACATCCCAATCTGAGTGGCTCGTCTTCGAGTTAAGTTGTCTGGATTTTAGCAATGCTATCCTCAACGAGTGCTACATTTTCCGCTGTCCGTATTGAACGTAGTCTGCCAGATCGTGGAAGATCACTGACTGAACCCTGCTGCCGAAACCGGGCCACAAGACGATCAATTGTGGTCTGACTGGGAGATTGTCTGACATTATAATGCCGACGATAGGCTGTTTGGGTTAAGGTTATTTAACGATGGTTTCCGAAGTAAAGTTTAATAATTTAGGTTCATTGTTCAGTGCTATATTTTTCCATGATAAATCATCAATGTTTATATCTGTAATATTCTGAAAAATTAGGAGAAAATTTTATTAAATGTGAAAGTTGTTACTGATTCAAACAAATTGGTGACTTTTGCGCCACCTTGTATATATATATATATATATATATATATATATATACAGAGAGAGAGGGAGAGAGAGAGAGAGAGAGAGAGAAAGAAATAGGAGGAGAGAGACGGACTAGTAGATGTACTGTTACACACTGGGTTTATTAAATCTTCAATATGTCGACTGTAAAAGAGTGTATTACTTTAAATTCTCAATAAACATTTTATTACACACAATGCAATCATAAAATGATGTTATTACAAAATAAATAACATTTTTTGATTAGTAATACTTTTGTTCAATTGACACTTCTAGTCACTAAATAGAAAATAACTTTTGGTTTTAGTTACACTAGAGTGAGACGGACAAACTTTCATTGGTAAACAGGGGTGCTGTATATGTATTTGTAAAATTTCGATTTGTTCAATGAATACTAATTTAACTATCTGCAAAAACAAATATTAATGTTATAATTCAAGTATTGCTTGATTAAGACACAGTGTGCAAATCAAATTCTTCAGATAAGATCGATCTGTCTAGAAATAAAAAGAAAACTTGTATAACTATAGAAGTGTTCCTATTTTGGCTAAATACGAAGACGAATATTGCATATTGAATTGTTTATTCTCAAATGAAATAATGAAACATTTGCCAATCAGGCAAAAGGTTATAAAAAATGTGAAGAGTGTGGTCAGATGTCATCGTGTCTCTATCCTTGTATAAAGCAAAGTTTTGTCAATAATCCCACTGATAATCTGATTTATAATTTGTATGGACTTTACTGTAAATTGAACACAATAAAGGAAGGGGTATATGTTCGATTCCCGCGCGAAATTACCAGTATTATTACGTGGACGTATAGTTAACGTTTGCTATTATATACAAGTTGTGTCTGTAATAAGCAGTGTTAAAACATCTACTTATGTTTTTAATTGTTTTAACGGAGACGCTCATAAAGGAACCCCGACAGAATCATGCGACACAAATATATTGCTGATGCCATCTAATTAATTGAACAATCTCAGGTTTAATTTTTCTGACTTTTTGTCAACGCTGATAAGAATTCTGTGGGAACACTTTTTATTGTCGATATTGACACCAAACCATGTTATTACACGTAGCAGCATGGTCTCCCAGCAATTTTTGTGTTGGTCTTTTTTTTTTCTTTTATAATATTGATGGTTTGGGGTGAGAAAGAAATGTTATATATATATATATATATATATATATAAGTGCCCTTCCTATGGCTATGGAAAAGGGCAAATATTACTTATAAAATTGTTTATTCTAAAATGAAAAATATACAATATAATTTATTTACAAATCAAGCAAATGGTCATAAAATATGAAGAGTGGGATCGGATGACATCGTCTCTTTATCCTAGTATAAAGCAAAAGTTTTGTCCATAATCCCACTGTTAATTTTCTACATAGTCTTTATGTACTCTTAGCGTGAATTGGATACAAATATATATCTAAATAATATTCAGCTTACTGATTCGTATGTTTATTTACCTCAAATCACGTATTTATTCAATCACCCCGCATTTTAGTGGATCAAATTAACAAAGGTAATCGTTACTTTGATACGTGGAAACTACAATAATAAACGGCGATGCATGCTTTCGGTAAAATCCGAGTAATAGGTCGATAATAATGCCTTACATATCTATTTATCTCATTGAATATCGTTTTGTGATTATAATTCCTTGTTTAAATTCTAAAAACGGTGTCGTATTTTCTGTTATTCGTGTTTTTATGCGTATAGATTAACGATACAATTAGTTAAAAAAGTGTTTTTGTAAAAGAGGGCCTGTGCGAATTCTGTAGTTAGAGTTTTTTTCTCCGTAATAAACTTTCTGATTTTTATTTGGGAAATTATAATTACTGTATTTATTTTGTGATAATATTATTGTTATGATTATTGTTGCGATTTCTACACATTTTCTTCTAATTTATCTCATTCTTAAGAACTTTCATTATTAATTTCGCTCTTTACTTTGCCCATTTGACAAAACATGATGAATCATAAAAGCGAAATAGACACTAATTGTTGACACGGAATACATTTTTATTTGAATAACTAAAAAATACAAAATTAAACTGAAGAAACACAAACACCGGACCACAAAGATAAACATAAATCGTGTAACCAAAATACAACAGACAAATTAATTAGTTCCCACGTGTTAGAGAAAAGCGCACCCAACTTAAAAGTGGGGTTTGCCAAAATCGCTCTCAAACAATCGTTTTGACACTTATTCGCTGATAAGAAATAACTACCTAGAATGCAAGTAAAAAAATTAATTAATATGCTTGGTAAACACAACTTTAATATATAAGCAATCGAAAATAATACATGCAGAAAATTAGCGTGATAATTTCCCACGGGAAAGAAAAATAAGTTTTTAAGAGTAGCTTACATTAAATAAATATATTTCATACAACTACTAAGCTCTACTCACCTATTGAGAAAGGGTGCAGTAAATACTATATATATATATATATATAAATATATATATAATATATATATACATATATATATATATATATATATTAATATATATACAAATATATATATATATGTATATATATAAATATATATATATATGTATATATATAAATATATATATATGTATATATATATATATGTGTATATAAATATATATATGTATATATATATGTATATATAGATATATATGTATATATATATATATAAATGTATATATGTATATGTATATATATGCAAACATTGTTAAAATAACAGAATACGTCTGATTAATTACACCTTTTTAGTATTAAAAAATATAAATGTTCCATAGGTTTCACGAACGTTTTCTATTCTTCGTATAAGCATGCTCAGGTGTCAAAAGCAAATTAACAAGAATACTGGAGAAAGAAGATAATTTAAAAACAACGGCGGAGAAACGCACAGAGAACGTATTTCATATTGTTCCAGGAAGTCGTTAGCGATTTAAATTCAGCAACGCTAGATGGCATAACAGGACAAAATCATATTACAACCTAAAATAAACAACAACACATATGAAACCAGTGGTAACATTTTAAAGTCTTAACGTAATGCGATTTAAAAAGCAGAAATCGAAACCTCTGTTTAGCACTCTTTTTGTGCTTTTTAGTCGGACCAATCCGAACTCAGACTTCGACGGCCAAGTCTTTCTCTGCTTGAAACCGACGGTATGAATGTTGTACTAATTTTTCCGTACCAAAATAAATAAATATTACGCTGTCAATTTTTATTTTTTAACTTTAATTCTTAATTAACCGAGCACTCTGCTGGGATTTTTCTTGCTATATTACAAAGAAGTAATATATATATATATATATATATATATATATATATATATATATATATATATATATATATATATATATATATATATATATATATATATATATATATATATATTTGTCGCTCTTCGTTAAATAAGTAGAGCACTCTAAATGGTAGTACAAACACAGCATGACGTCACTTGTTTTATATGCATCATTCCTTCTTTAATAAAGTAGAATGCCTGGATATCGTGCCGCTTTTAAATGTGTTAAATTATCATTGTTTATCGACTATCTAAATATTGGCCGCGTGGTTAACAACGTTGGATTTGAGTTGAAAAATACTTGTTATCCAGGGTTTCGAATCGTATTACCGGTAGTGAACAGTCATATCTCTATGCTGATGAGTCCTGATTGAAAAGGGACGAAACATATACGTACATAGATAATAAACAATAACAAATATTTTATATATATATATATATATATGTATATATATGCAGGAAAAATAGATAGAGAAGAGGTAAAACGAGGGGATGAGAAGTAGATATTATAGGAATAGTTCAGTTCTTAATATAAACAGTTTTAGTCTCATAGATAATTGGCATAAATTAAATAATCGATGCAGTAAGTGATGATTGTTGATTATATAGGTTATGCGAGTCATTTGATTGCGCAGATTCGATCTAACAAAGGTTATAGGACTAAATTTGATTTCGACTTCATTTGTCTCATCTATCCTAAATTATTCGAACGTTTGCTCGAGGGGTAAACAGGGTAAGCGAGTCCACAATCGATGAAATCACTGACCTAGGCGTATACGTATTCGTGGCAGCCACTATGCCGACTCTTTTTGTCGCTCAACAATATTCTTATTAGCGGAGGACCACCTGTCAGTTATTTTAGCATAGATTTTGTCGGTTTTATTAAGTCATCAAGGGCAACTATTGATTTATGTTTCTACTCCATAGCGAATTCCATTAGGTTTCTCTTGAAACATCAGTTGTATTCGTTCATTCTATGACAAACGTTTAAACTATTATATTTGTTTGCTCTGTTATATTTGTTTAAATCATTTTCGTTTCATTCGTTCTATTTTTAATCGAATTTATTCATCGATTCTATAATTTTTAAAAACATCTTGTATTTTTGTATTCCTTTGATTCTTTTAATCCATAGATTATTTAATGTGTGAGTACATCGATCTACCAATCGTCACCAAACTGTGTCAAGATATTGGTCATATTATAACTTAGAAGGTAAGTACTTTTCAGGTAGATGCCTTAAAAATCAACTCCAATATCACTGATGCAATGATATGGACACTTTTAGCGATTCCTTCGCTTCTGTACAACGGATAGATTTCAACTTCTTTCACATTGCAGCTAATCAAGACACGAGTCTGGGAGGTGACGGTGATTAAGTCGATATCGACACGGACTGAAGACCTGGGTGTTCCAAGTTCGAATCCAGTCGGTTCCACAGTACCACTTTCACATGATGTTGGCAACCTTCCCGTAAGTACCCGATGTCTTTCCAGAAAGATTTCTAACTAGAAAAACACCGGGGAAACTAATGCCAACACCAGAATCATCTGGTTCACACAAAAGAGAGACAGAAAGAGAAGTCACGAATCTAATATTGCCTCAATATTGACCTTTGACACTGAACTTGACAGTGAGGTCAATGTCGAAATTTTGACGGAATTTTAATTTCCGATGTTTTATCAAGTTTGATGTATGGATCTGATGCTATTTGATAACAGTGACTACCATGTAAAATTTCAGTATGATCAGATACATAGTGTTTGAGTTATCAAAGTGTTCATCAGATACCTTCTGGAATATTTCATACACATTTTGTCAGGCGGAGGTATGTTGTCTCACGACAAACTTATACCCATGTTATTCATAAAATAAGGTGACTCATAATTGGTGTAGGCACATCGTCAGAAGAGGCATTACAGTGATATATGCAGAGTATTCAACGAAAAGCTCTCTTGGTATAAGAACTTGTGGTAGGTTCCCAGAGTGCTCATTTAGTATGTAGCGATCTAGACACTCATTTTCTAACGGTGAAAAGATTGGCAAAACACCGATACACGAGGGTTGTGTATCAAGAAATTTTGCGACGATCTTTTAAAGATTATGCAATAAAGTAAGAAAACTAGAAAAAGCACTTAATTCTGTGGATTTCGTGATAAGCAATCGTGAGCTATAAAATCAATTATGACGAATTTTAACGCGATAAGCGCTCTCTCTTATTTTTAAGTACTGATATATTTGCAGTATGTACTCGCCGACTATTTCTTAAATACAAACAAACTAGAAAAGTGTGTTTAGTAAATATTATACATTCAATCAACCAAAGCATTAAGTATTAATTATCTTCAATAGATATTTATTTGATATACCTTCTAAATTCTTTCTCAGTAGTTCGATTTGAAGACTTTATGAAACGGTCTGAAAGGATGGAAACCTTTTTCGGCTGGTCGTTTTTTCTTTACCTCTGGATAAGACATGTCTGATAGCAATTGCCAATTGAGTTGTCTGTTGTAAAATTGTTGCTTTAAAATTGAATAAATTGCAGATAATTATACCTCAAATATTATAATATTTATTATAACTTAGGCTATCAGTTCGAAGGCACACTATTGGCTATTTCCGGATTACATTTCACACGTCTTTTTTGGGTGCCTTCTAATTAAACTTATCTCACTAGTTATATGATCCTAGCGTGTTTCTCTTTGTTTCGCATATACCGCTACCGTGTTTTGATGCTTGCCACTTTTGAACTTTTGATCACTTGTCAATTAACTAGAGATCCTCGAGTTCCGGTGGCAGGTTTTCAAATCTGTCACAATACAAAGTAGTGATCAGTCATAAACTTACCAGAAGACAGTTTACTTGTTAAATAGAAAAAAAACAAAAAACAAATAGATCAGTTAGAATACATATTGCTCGTTTATTCATTTGTTGGTTGCACTGCGTTTAATGTTTCTTCTTGGCAGATTAGTTTGCTCATATTTTTCTTCGGTGT
Organism: Sepiola atlantica; assembly: GCA_963556195.1. NCBI lineage: Eukaryota > Metazoa > Mollusca > Cephalopoda > Sepiida > Sepiolidae > Sepiola > Sepiola atlantica. Next base: position 180,915,102 of record OY744522.1, on the reverse strand, counting down.
AGTTTTTTTTTTTGTTTCATGGCTATTTATTTTATTGTACAATCCTTTACTTGTATTAGTGTGTTATGTTGGTTAGTTTCTGCACTATAGTAACTTTCTGAACGAGACAACGGCTTTTACTAATACATTTTATGGTATCCAAACAATGTTACCATTTTTTCGATAACATTAATAGGCCTCTAAATATTAGTGAAATGACTACAGTGTTTATGTTCCATAGAAGATAACGTATGCTTTACGAATACTCTTTGGCAGGTGTTCCTCCGTTATTGTGGAATGATCATATCAGCTCTTCTAGGATGAGCGTACCTGTTTGTATTTCAAGGTCCAAGAATGTTAAGAATTTTATTTTTCAATAGTGCGCCCAGTTTTTATTTGTCATTGAGTGTACAAAAAGTAATAACTTTCTCACTTCCAGTGGACTACTTTCTCAACCAAGCGATGCTTACTTGTTCTATGCGTGTATTTTTACCGCCATGTTTTGTCTTTTTCTCTGCAATGTCAATATTTGATGCTTTTGTGTAGTTAGTTAAGCCAAAGTGTTTTGTACGGCTGTCAATCGAGACTCATTTTCTCTCTTCAAGTAACAAAATCGTTCTGAAATCTCTATTAGTAGCATGGTTAAAGGTCTACATTAAAGTGCACCGGATATGTTGGCAAGTGAGGACAGACTAGAATAAAGTATACTTTCAACTGTTTTTTCGACTTCTTTTGGACTGATTCTATGTTTTAAATATGACGGTCACACAGACAAAAACAATATCAAAAACATCTGAAACAGTAAGCCATATCTGTTTTGTACTGGGGAATATAAGAAAGTATATTCCGAACACTCTTTCCTGCCTTGACAGAGTACAAAATTAACTTCGAAATCTAGTCGGGGAAGGTATCGTCTGTAACATTTTAGTCCGTTTCTCACAGAAGAAAAGTTACCAGTCTCTCACTACTCTATCGTTATTCACATAGATGGTACTCGACTGAGCTCTATATACGTGCTCTTCTTTGTAAGATATTCCCAGCAAGTTCTCTTCTTATTACTACAACGGTAAAAAGACTTCCCTTTTCTCTTCTATGTGCCTACTGGAAAAACTTCCATTGACAGCGTGTCTTTGAACATGCTTAGAGTCTGTGAAACAGATACCGCTGGACTGCTTCTCTGCAAATTACAAATATTTTTAATGTAAAGAGGTACCTGTCAGAAACCGTACCTTAAGCGATGCCATTTAGGTCAATCCACTGTTTCTTTCTTTCGAAAGCCTTCATAAGTGGTACACCTATATAAAAATGAAATACTGTCAGCTGTTGTTTTTCGAGTCGTTCCGGACTGCCTCTCTGTTATTACCATGTAATAATATTGATTGTAAAATAGTAAGCGAGTAGATGCGCTAGTATATAAATTGGTTAGTTGAAAATAACAAGAAATTAAATCTTAGTCGGGGTCAATTTGCTGAACCCGAGGTTAGATTTTACTACACCGTAGTAATCGATAGAAACGGATGTGACGTCACATGGTTCAAAGAGAGAATTAGAGGGAGATGTTTTATCATTTCCTGGGAAGCCCTAGAAGCGTTAACATGTGGTGTAAAACTGTCCTGTTAAGCTATAATTAAATAGTGGTTATAGATCTCACTTTATCTCCCTGATCCCACTGGGCAGTGGTTTGGAATGAAGATTAAGCAGAATAAACACCCTTGTCTTCCAACACGTTGTCTTGATATATTCAATTTTCGAAGTATGGAAGGACTTATTTTCAGTAGGCGTTACAAACACACGCAAGAACTCGACAAACAAGGTATGATGATGAACTGGGATGTGTAAATATATGGCAAAAAGGTTTAAACATAACCTTCTGACCGTTCTAGAAAATAATCTGCTGTATATAAAACATGACCTGAGTGACCTTGCAATTTGATTATTGTACCGATCTGCACATACAACGGACTGTACCACCTGTGCCGTTACTTGTGATCTGCACGTACTAGATACCTGCCGGTCAAGACAGATCGATTTCAGTATTTGAAATTTGTATTTGTCACACTATTGTTTTTAATTTTGTAGTATGATCTATGTTGCACCCTGTATGTAAAAGTAAGTATATTTTGTTAACGTCAGCAATTTATTGAGATGATTTATAATAGGTCTAACATGATAGAATTTGAATACGACAGACGCGTCCTTTGCTAAAAATACAAACGCTTCTGCCTATAAAGAATGACGTCCCTGCCCATAGACGTCCAAAAGAAAAGTAAAATATTAATAATCTATCCGTCTCTACGAATCGATATTGATTTGTTTGCTTCTGTTGAGAGTTGCTGAATATTCCTGTCCATTCGGATAGCTCTGAGGAGACATTCACCTCCGTTCGAATGGTGTGTACACGGGCGTAGGTAAGTAAATATAACTACATTATTTCGAGTTTCATAAATACAGGCAGAGACAATTTTTTTTAGATCGTTTGAAAATGCAATCCCAACTTCATAAATAGAGCCGCGAAAGATGAATTAATGCATTTTAGATAGAATAAAAAGTAAAGACAAAATAAGAACTAAATCAAATCAGATATCTATATATCTTAACCGTAAAATACTCTATACATCTTACGAGCGTGACAAAAGTTGTCTCTTATATAATACTCTATCTCATTATCTCTTTGATTAACGTAGTAGTGTAGGATGTTGTCTGAAACTGCGGTTCCTTGCAGGGTAAGCTATGGCAGAAAGGTCTGACACTCAGAAGTATTAATACTGCAACCCAGCTAACAGCGCTTTGGTTAAAATCCGGGAGGCGTAAACATCAGGATACGTTGTATTCTGGTCATATCTACCTTTGCGTTTGTAATAAGTAAGAACGTGTCAGGCGTAGAACTGTAATTTTATAGTACGAATAACAATATTGCTTCTGCATACGTGTAACTGCCATTCCCTTGTGTACTGTAAGCAAAATCATTCCATGGGCCTTCTGTTCATGTTCCTGTCGACCATGGGGGGACTGCAATCTTGCGTATCAAACGAATAAATACAACAAACAAAGAGGACTTCATACCGACAATATCATCTTGAGACACTGTCTTCATCAGCTCTTTGCAGAAGTCCGACTCGACTGAATATCTTAAAGTAGATTAAATACCTTATTTAAATATAAATGTAGATGTTTTACTGCCGGATTACTATCCAAGTAGCGAAATCTACTTACGTGTTTGTTAAGTAATATCCGACAAATAATTAGCTGCAAGTGACTTGAAGCATTTTTTCTAAACAACGTGAGAAATGATTTTTGTTTCGTATTTATTCAGATAAAGATTTAGCATCAAACTAGTTTTCTCATATTGGATATTATTTTTTTAAATATATATATATATATATATTTAAAAAAATAATATCCAATATGAGAAAACTAGTTTGATGCTATATATATATATATATATATATATATATATATATATATATATATTTAAAAAAATAATATCCAATATGAGAAAACTAGTTTAATGCTAAATTATGCAAATCTTTATCTAAATAAATCCGAAACAAAAATCATGCCTGTCTTTTTCTATCATATATATATATATATATATATATATATATATGATAGAAAAAGACAGGCATGGCACAACACCACCCTTGAAACGTTTCCAGGGTGGTGTTGTGCCATGCCTGTCTTTTTCTATCACTGTTTTTAAATAGAATAGAATTGCAGTGGCTGTGCCTTATCACTGACGCGGGAAGTGCCACGGCGTAATTTACCATCGCCTTGGCTTCCTCACCTTTTTCAGCTGACCTACTTTCATGACTTACTTTTGATATTAGTTTTATCATCCCAGGTCTGATGGTGTTTCCTTTTCGGAGAAATCTTTCTGTTATCGCATGCATGACGATCGCTATATGAAAAGGAAAATACAGTACCATGCAAATAATATCAAACCATGCACATGTATAATAATAATAGTAATAGTTTGTTTTAGTTTATGTGTGTTCATTTGCAGTAGGTTACATTGATCATTGTCAGTGGTCGTAAAAGAAATTGTTCACTCCGAATCAGGCATAGTCTCGTAAGATATCATCGCCTTGGCGTCTTTACCTTTTTCTATGATGACCTACTTTCTGACCTTGTTTCCATATTAGTGTTCGTATCACAGGTCTGATGACCTCTTTCCAGCGTAAAACTTTAAACAATCACAGGTCTGATGAAGAAAAAAGAAAAGAAAGAAACGTACCATCTAATATATCAAACCATATATATAACTCAAATCATTCCACGATTCTCATAGTATGCGTTGTATAATAATAATAAGACGTATTTTAGTTTAATGTTTCTTTTTTGTTTCATCGAATCAGTGTCAGTGTATATAAAAGTTTTATTCTGAATCGGGCATAGTCTTGTCACATGCTAGGAACGGTGTATAGTAAGGGAGGTAACTGTGCACCTCTCTATGAAGTAATAGGCTTACGGAGTTGATGTTTTTTTTTAGCAACAGGTGTGTTTTGACAGTGGTATTTTCATTTATATCTCCGCCTCTATTTGTTTATGAAACGCCCATAGTTCATGCCCAGTAACTTGCCGTCGTTATGCCAAATGTGCGTCCCGTGATTGTGTAGCATGCCCTTTGCTGGTTGGCCATATAAATGTCTGTTGGGCGGTACTATTGTCGAAAATTCGTAACTGTAGTCCGACGAAGTAGCCGACAGCGCCTGTTTGTAGTGTGTTACCGGCACCTTCTGTGGGTGGATCAGCGAGTCGCACACTATTTCGATTTCCACCATGTAAGTAATTTCAAAGTTGAAGTATAATATTCCGGCGGTGCTGTTCGGGCGCAGAATTGGTGGTACGTGTATTAGCACCATTTCAGTACTGTCCTCGTTCGTGTACAGAACCTTGTTTACCACCGTTCTATCGGACATGGTCATGCATCCCGATGTCTGGGTGAAGGTTGTCGCACCCACTTTGGTAGCGTCTGTGGCCTTGCTTTTTCGTCCTCTCTGGTGATCGAAGTTAATGTCCGATACCTCTGTATGCACCAGGTCCTCCTGCTGCTCCGTTCTTTGTCGCTTCCTTGCACCGTTTCGAAGGTTGTCCTCCGCTTTTCTTAGTACCGTTCTATAGTTAGGTGCAGTTGCTACTGCCAACTCGCCGTCCCAAGTTGTGTGCTGACCGTTGTCCAACGCAGTTTCCAGTAGCACAGGCGTCGATATCATTGCTGCCTGGATAGTGTAGTTGCCCTGTGTTTTCATGTTCGTGAGCGGTCGTCTCAGCAGGCTGTGGTTACGCCATATGTGCGTGAAGCTGTCATCCTGTCGTTGGTTTTTCACCGAGGGCATTTCTCGCCAGTCGTGGAGAATGTGCATTTTAACCTGGGTTTTCGTTACCTTGCCGCCTATAGCTCCCGTGTTCGGTATAGTGTTTAGCAGTTCGATTGGTGCCATGTAATTGTACGTGTAATGCGGCAATTCTGCGTCCGACCCTAACATGGGTTGTATCTCTGTGAAGCCTTTGTTCGGCACTTTATCCAGTCCTTCAAGGTTACCATAGCCGATGTACGAGCCGTTGTCCACGTATATGTCGAAGTACGGTTCCGGGTTAGGTACGAATACCTCCTCGTTGTTTTTAGTTAGCCATTCACCGCACGTAATCTTCGATATCTGGAAACCCTGACTGACCACCCTGTACGCTGTCGCGTTGCTCATTATCGCCTCCCAACGGGTCGGAGTAACCCATGTAGTCAGGAAGTATGGCACTAAGTAGTCGTCTGCTTTCGGCTGTGCGTAAGCGAACTTGGCCGCTCCGTAGATAACCGTTGCCGGGTCCGTATCGTATATCTGGAATAATCCGGTGGTGTTGTTCATGTTGGTCGTTTTGACCTGGTTTTTGAAACTTATTTTCAGTACCACGCGTCTTACGTTGTTACCTGTGCCTTCGGGCAGATCTCCTTCGTGGATCGATCCTCCCCACGCGCTGCTACCGCTCCCCGCCTCCGTAGCTGCGTCCTGATCCACTTCCATACCTGTTTTCCCGCCAACAGCGAGAGTATTATCAAGCTTAATTCGTTTTGCAGGGGCATCGAAGTACTCGTCGAGTCCCAGGTAATGCTTTGCCCTGAGCGCAGTCCGGGATATAGCTCCGAGCACACCAGTTCCAGCAGACTCTTTGTAGAATGGTTCATCCGCCTCCTTTGTCTTCCCTTTTCCGTAGTTCAGGTGGTGTCGTTTCGCTGCCCAGTCTAGTTTGTTTAGCGGCGGTAGGAATCGTTTTGTTTTTAGGTCCTTCCCCGGTCCTAGGAATCTATGGTACGGTACTGTCCACTCGCGGCTGCGGTACTGTCTGCACCTGCGTGCCGGCGGCATCCTTTATATACTGTCTGTTTCCCTATTGCGTCATTTCTATTTATAACTATCCAGTTACGTGATCTTGTATTGCGTAATCCTGGAAATTTTATATATGGATCACAGCTATGACGCGTTGGCACTACCCAATTTATTCCTCAGTCGCAGCTATGACGTGTTACGCTTTGGTGGATTTGCCAGTCACTGGTTATTGTATCGTATTCACCACATACGCTACCAAAGTGGGTGCGACAACCTTCACCCAGACATCGGGATGCATGACCATGTCCGATAAAACGGTGATAAACACGGTTCTGTACACGAACGAGGACAGTCCTGAAATGGTGCTAATACACGTACCACCAATTCTGCGCCCGAACAGCACCGCCGGAATATTATACTTCAACTTTGAAATTACTTACATGGTGGAAATCGAAATAGTGTGCGACTCGCTGATCCACCCACAGAAGGTGCCGGTAACACACTACAAACAGGCGCTGTCGGCTACTTCGTCGGACTACAGTTACGAATTTTCGACAATAGTACCGCCCAACAGACATTTACATGGCCAACCAGCAAAGGGCATGCTACACAATCTCGGGACGCACATTTGGCATAACGACGGCAAGTTACTGGGCATGAACTATGGGCGTTTCATAAACAAATAGAGGCGGAGATATAAATGAAAATACCACTGTCAGCACGGACGACCAAAACACACCTGTCGCTAAAAAAAAAATCAACTCCGTAAGCCTATTACTTCATAGAGAGGTGCACAGTTACCTCCCTTACTATACACCGTTCCTAGCATGTGACGAGACTATGCCCGATTCAGAATAAAACTTTTATATACACTGACACTGATTCGATGAAACAAAAAAGAAACATTAAACTAAAATACGTCTTATTATTATTATACAACGCATACTATGAGAATCGTGGAATGATTTGAGTTATATATATGGTTTGATATATTAGATGGTACGTTTCTTTCTTTTCTTTTTTCTTCATCAGACCTGTGATTGTTTAAAGTTTTACGCTGGAAAGAGGTCATCAGACCTGTGATACGAACACTAATATGGAAACAAGGTCGGAAAGTAGGTCATCATAGAAAAATGTAAAGACGCCAAGGCGATGATATCTTACGAGACTATGCCTGATTCGGAGTGAACAATTTCTTTTACGACCACTGACAATGATCAATGTAACCTACTGCAAATAAACACATATAAACTAAAACAAACTATTACTATTATTATTATACATGTGCATGGTTTGATATTATTTGCATGGTACTGTATTTTCCTTTTCATATAGCGATCGTCATGCATGCGACAACAGAAAGATTTCTCCGAAAAGGAAACACCATCAGACCTGGGATGATAAAACTAATATCAAAAGTAGGTCATGAAAGTAGGTCAGCTGAAAAGGGTAAGGAAGCCAAGGCGATGGTAAATTACGCCGTGGCACTTCCCGCGTCAGTGATAAGGCACAGCCACTGCAATTCTATTCTTAATAAAAACAGTGATAGAAAAAGACAGGCATGGCACAACACCACCCTGGAAACGTTTCAAGGGTGGTGTTGTGCCATGCCTGTCTTTTTCTATCATATATATATATATATATATATATATATATATATATATATATATACATATATATATATATATATATGATAGAAAAAGACAGGCATATATATTTATATATATATATATATATATATACATATATACGGTACAAATCATGTTGACACACCGGTCCCGTTAGATCTCCGAAGTTTAGCAACGTTGAGCCTGGCCAGTATTAAATGGGTGACCATTTGAGACTACCAGGTGCTGTATGTGCTCTCTGTTTATCTCGGCATTGTTTCCAGTCGTCTTGAACTACTTGCCATTGGAATCAAGCAGTGCCGACTAAGGATAAGTGTTGTTAGGGATTGCGCAACCCTTGCTTCATAATTACACGCGCAGCCAGCCCCTTATAGGGTTATCCATAGTCTATCTAGACTGAACGGAGGGCCTATTTCTTATTTATTTCCTATATATGTAGCAATATGTTGTAATGTATAGTAATATGGTGTAACATATTGTGATAAAAAATAATACTAATCTATAACTAGAATACGTTTTAGGCTATTAAACTGCATATCAGAATCGTCCGGAAGTACCTGATGCACTCCGGATGTAAGAGTTATGTATAATCAGTTCGATATCATATACTTCTGGAGGTTAAAGGTTCAATCCCCACGAAAGGCGATACTATAACTACAATTACGAATTACTTAATAATGCTGGCCGCTAAAGCCTGAGGGAACGCGAGTAAGCTACACCAGATATTAAATAAAGATTGGTGTTCGAATTCGGTACAACTTCCTAAGTTCGATATAAATATTCTGGGGTTTGACAAGACACACTTGAAGAATGTCGGAGGTTACATGGACCGACATTTTCTGAGTAAAACATTCAAGATGTGACAATTAGTCCACCTAATTTAAAAACCGATTTAGATCAGTTTTGCACATTTCCTATTTAAAAACTTACTTTGTTATTGGACGTTATGCTATTCTACTGACAGTCAAATGCCTTCATCGAACCTCTGAGGAGTTTACATTATTCGCCACAACCTCCAAATCTCTTTTTATTGTATCACTTTACTTTGCGCATCCCCCAATTACGTCCATATGTTTTCCTTCTACTACCGTAAATGTCTTTCTATATATTAGGTTCGTTCAAAAACAATGGCGTTTGCTCACACATGTTATATTTATATATGTTTTCTGAATTTATTTATTGATAAATATAGCGTTGTTATAGGTAATTTTCAAGCGCGTTTTTCGCTCTATCGAATCCTGTTATTCGTTGGCATTTTTCATCTCTTTATCTATTGTTTTCGCAGGCTTTTCGACAGCATGGGCAAAATTAAAATCCGTACGATATTCTTGTTCCGGTTCAAACTAGGCCGAAACGCTACCGAGACAGATCGTGACATCAATTATGCGTTTGTCCCAGGAAGCACTAACGAACTTACGACACAAATGTGGTTCAAGAAATTTCGCAATGGTGACGAGAGCCTCGAAGATTAAGACGGTCAAGGCCGCTTGACTGCTGTTGATAACGAAGATCTGAAAGCATTAATTGAAGCCGATCCTCGCAAAATCACACGAGAATTGCTGATGAACTCGAGGTCGACCACTCAACAGTCGTTCGTCATTTGAAGGAAATAGGGAAGTCAAAAAAGCTGGATAAATGGGTGCCGCACGAATTGAACGATAATCAAAAAAATCGTCGTTTTGAGGTGTCTTCAACGCTTTCGCTGCGCAACAGAAACTGCCCATTTCTGAAGCGAATTGTGACGTGTGATGGGAAGTGGATCATCCATGACAATCGTCGACGGTCGGCACAGTGTTTGGATACGGCAAAGCTCCAAAACACTTCCAGAAGCCGAAATTGCACCCAAAAAAGATTATGGTGACTGTTTTGTAGTCTGCTAACAGTCTCATCCATCACAGCTTCTTGAATCCAGGCGAAATGATTGTGACGGAGAAGTACTGCAAACAAATTGACGAAATGCACCAGAATCTCCAACATATGCGCCCGAGATTGGTCAATATGCAGGGACCAATTCTCCTCCATTACAACGCTCGCCCGCATGTTGCACAACTGACCCTGCAGAAGCTGAACGAATTGAGCAACGAGACTTCGCCTCATCCGCCATATTCACCGGACCTCTCGCCCACCGATTATCACTTTTTTAAGCATCTCGACAACTTCCTGCGCGAGAAATGCTTCAAAAAACGAGATAATGCCGAATCGGCCTTCAATGACTTCATCGCTTACAGAACTCCGGCTTTTTTATGATAATGGAATAAGTTAACTTGTTTCCCGTTGGAAAAATGTGTTGATTCTAATGGTTCTTATTTTGATTAATAAAGCTTGGTATTAAAAAGTTATGGTCTTTTGAAGTTGAACGTCAAAAAAACGCCGTTGTTTTTGAACCAACCAAACAGTAATAACCGATTCGGATGTATTAGTACCATTGATACTTCGACGGACACTCGGCAGGTAGATACCAACAATAGTTTTGATGTCTCTGTATTTTTTTGTGACGGGTTCATGCGATGTTACTAGCTTTGTATGTTTTCTAGAATCACATAGATAGATGATGCTAAAAAAGAACTTCAGGCCTCACCGTGTATCTGTATATAAATCTATCATCAAGACCGATCATATATTTACATGGAGCAATGTGCCGGAGAGAATACTCATATCTGAAATAAATTCTCACCAGTAAGTAATATAGTACATATGTAAGTAAAATAACAAATAAATTAAAATTAATATAATTTCAGTCCTAATTTAATTACAACATTTCCCCTGTGGGTACACATTCTTGTGGAACATCCCGCTGCCTTTTTTAATACACGTGGACATATATTAATATCCGATCCTTGGAGAGAAGCTTACCAAGAGAAAATAAAGCAAGAAATATGCCGGAAAGAGGAAGGGAGGATGATGTAATCTTTCTATAGTGATCACAGTTAGAGTCCTGATTAAACGGAAACGCCAAAATAATTTCGTTACCTCGAAATATATCCTCGTCGCATCAGACACCATGCATGTTTAGAATAATCCTAGATTTAAATATACATAGTTATGCGCATCTTATAAAGTGAAGAAAGATCTATCTATATATCGCATGGATATTTATTTTCGTTGCATGCTCTCCGCTGGGGTCTACATTACACAAATATTAGAAATTAAACACACACATTAAGATGCATGTAACTGAAGATGAAAAGAAAAAAAGAACATATATATATATATATATATATATATATATATATATATATATATATATGTATGTATTGATGTATGTATGTGCGTATACATATATATATATATATATATATATATATATATATATATAGAGAGAGAGAGAGAGGGAGAGAGTAAGATAATACTTTAAAGATATAAATAATATATTTAACCAATAGACTATCAGGATAAAAACTAAGCTCAATAGAGTGTATAGAGCAATACTATTTATTCAATGGCTGAATAAAAAAAGTCATTGATCAGATTTTATTAAAGTTCAAAACAAAAAGTCATATTGCGTTCTTAATTCCATTAATTTCAAAAGAAATCTTCTCGTCAGAGGACCATTATTGTAATGACTTTACTACAGGTGATAAAATATAGCTTTGTAAATATATACAAATACATAAAAGTATATAAAACATCAAATATATAGGAAAAACACACTTTTTTGTTAAACGTATACAGTTCATCCAAGTCATCAATATTAAAACAATCTTTATTTATTTTCCAATCCTATCTTTAAAAATTGTTTTTTATCGGATCTTACTGCATATTTCTACTCCATCATAATTTTCTATATATATACGTCAACTCAGGAAGTTATGGTTTGCGAAACTCCTACTATCAGCTCGTAAGAACCCGAAATTGGACATCATAATATTAAACACCAAGCGATTCTTCTGAACGTTTTATATGATTTTGGTTTTTCTATCGTTATATTAATTTGCATACACCCTGAATACACTTTTCAATGTCATCTACTGCATCGATAGCAAACAAATTTCCCGCCTAAATTACTGTTTCGTTTTTATACTACCATTCACCACCTGGATTGTTTTTTAATCGACTTCTTTGACATCTTTCTAGAAATTGTTATAAACTTTGAAAACTCACAGTGTCAAGGACGCAATATCAGTCTTTGTTTTTTAACTTTAATAACATTTGATTTATTTCTCATTTTATTATGTCATTCAATTAATATATATATGTATATATATATATATATATATATATTACTATTTCATGTATATATATATATGTATGTATATATATATATATATATATATATATTACTATTTCATATATATATATATATATATATACTTATATTTAAAACATAATATTTTACGTATATTCATAGTTTCTCAGTGTGTAATACGTTAGTAAAGCTTGTTATTAGTCTCATACTACAATAAACTATACAGGAACGTTAGTCTTTCCGTTTCAAAGGAAGATTATCAGGCGAATTTCCTTCATTTGAATTTTTAGGAAACAAATCTGTTGTGTCTGGTCCAGTAAGTAGAAACATATATCTCTTCGGTATCCTGTAACGGAAATGTAAACACCTAGTCATAAGCGCTATAATTTCTTGAACTTCCAGGGCTAGTTCGGGGGCATAGATGTAGGATAACTGACTGCTGATAATAGCTGAAATAAATCTGGTTATTGGGTTTCGAATCACACCGGGGGAACAATTTCCACGTATACCTACACTGAAAAGCAGTGTTATAGCCAATCCACTGTTTTCCGATGACTGTATAGTGTCTACCTATCTCCTTATATACTTAATCATAGAGTGTATACGGATCAACGGTCGTCCAGATACAATATATTTCCCTTATATCTCTATCTATTTTAATGAATGGCGTCAGTCTATATTGGCGCCATTGTTAATGAGGCCATCAATTTGTTACATCATTAGAAAAAAGCCACAGAAACAATAACACAAACAAAAAAAGATATTCAGAGTTGTAATAGTATATATATATATATATGTATATATATATATATATATATATATATATATATAGAGAGAGAGAGAGAGAGAGAGAGAGATGCGGAATATATTTATTTTATCATATCAAAACGACTTACTATTTAAATCAATAACGCAACGTAATAATCAGCCACAGTCCAAGAATCAATGACATCTATTTCAATTCATAATAAGCTTTCTCCAAGAAACATTAATTTTGCCCACAACTAAAATAGTTTTCCTCGCTATATATTTCACATATGTGTGAGAAATATGTAAAAACGCCGCTGCTAAAAATAATCATATATATATATATATACATGTATATATATATATATATATATATATATATACATGTATTACATATTACACACACACAGACACACACACACATATATATATATATATATATATATATATATATATATATATATATATATATATATATATATATATATATATATATATATATATATATGATTATTTGTATTTATCTTAACCTTAGATCATATTTGGAGAGAATGAATCTCTAGATATGATATGAAGTTAAGATCGGATTCTAACTCTACCTGATGAGATCTCAGTTTATAATAACTGTTGATCGATAACATCGACATGCCAGTGTCGCAGATTTTGTACATGTCTGTGTAAATAAAAATAATCATATATAAAGCTCTATTTTCGATTTTTTTCTTACAATTACACTTCATGTTCGCCCAAACAAATGGAGAGTAACAAATGCGTTTTGGATACACTTTCTACAGCCTTGTAACTCTCGCTCCCTCTAATCCGCCACTCAGTTTTCTTTTCTTTGGACCGATGTTTCTCACGAACAGGGAAGAAAACGCTAACCCTAACTTTTACCTGGAGCAGCAATTAAGTATGAGCAGTAACTAGAGTTACACCGTGTTGTTCTCACTTGCTAATCTTTGTGTCACATCACTAATAAGGGTTCTAGAAGCAAACGTGTTACTTGTGCTGACGTTATCGGTCCTATAGTTAGGTCCCGAATTATGTGAGTAACTCTAAAGGATGCTATCCTTTCAGCAGGTGTAAAATACCGTGATGTTGTGTTGGCATTTGGTGGATGCAATCTAAACTATGCAGTAGTTTTTGGTGGGGCATCTCGATGCTATATTAGTGGGAACTGCTGCGGCTTTTCCTTCTTCAATGGTTTAGACAGATAATCCTTTTTTACCTATTTTGCCCGTGTACTGCTCTATAAAAATCCTCCAATCCGAACATTACAAATCACAAATCACAAATCACAAATCAAAACATAAGCATTAACCCAGAACCCCACATTTCAAACTACACCCCTACTACTAGATCCTCTTTTTACAAAATCAGGGTTATACGTTCTAACTTTCTAGAGGTTTAAATCCATTTACAGAAGTACGAACCAAAACTATTATTCATGTGCGAAACAGGCAAAAGTCCGTAAGTCTTTAAATGACATCATGATCATGACTTCAAAATCCGACCCCAACACCGCCATAGTAACGAGATCGGTGCGTACATCAAGGAAGGCGTTTTATGTGCCCGTTGCACATCCTATGAACACCATCATTTTCCTTATATATGAATCCGTGTTGCACTTTCACACATCACAAGTCCTATATTTGCTTTGTACCGTGCTTTCACCGATTAAGTTACTCTCATTGTGCAAATTAAACAATTGACAAGACCCCGTCTGCTTACCTTTATGTATGCGATGACTTGAATGTTAACAATGTTAAATGGCCAGTCGACTCAAACAAAACAGATGATGAATAAGCGTTTTCTCATAATCTTTACGATCTAACACAGATTTTTGACAACCCTACCGGTTTACTGACATACATTTTGTGACTCTTCTCTCTCTTTTCATGACAACTTGTCCTTAACGGTGCTTATCCACCTCTCTGTCTCTGCTGAGATTTTCCCATCACTCAGTCGTCTCACTTAAGGTCAAAACAAAGTTCAACAAGACCTGTGAAGTCCCTCTACATCGACCCGTGTATCGATACTCGATGTCTGATTGGGAAAAATTTCGATCTGTTTCATACGAAATTGTTCTGCATTTCATGTTTGAAAATAATGCGTCTTGTATAGCATCTGATTAAACTGATTGGTTAACCATCGGTATTGAGAGGCTCATAACCCCGGAAAATTCAAACAGAAACCAAATTGCCAGCCGTGAATACCCTAGAATGTAACACCTCTATTTTTCACAGAAATAACCATTTGAATTGCTTTCAACAAAATAGAATTTTTAAAAAAAGATCGCCCTCAGGACTGCCATCAACTACTGCAAAATGGTTATTGAAAACGCGAAAGAATCATACGCCCAATTTGTTATATTTAAAGTGGCTAAAGTCAGGTCTGGTTCCGACGAGTTTTGGCTAATAACAAGCTACGAAATAAGCAGATGCGTAACATATATTCCAGTGTCATCAATAGATCAGGAGCAATTTCCTCAGCATTTGATGAAGCGAAACTTTTTGCAAAGAACTTTGCATCAAATTACACCGTTTGTGATAGAAGCTGCGATCAATCTGAATTTCCCCCTATGACGTAAAACACTCAGAGCGAAATCCATCCGTCGTGTATGTAGCTAAACTTATTAAAAACATTGATGACAGAAAAGCAACTGGTCCTGACAACATTCCAATCATAGTACTTAAAAAAAACTGCAACAGGAACTAGCTCATATTCTTTCGTAGCTTTACTATCGTTGCGTAAAAGAGAAATGCTTCACATTACGTTGGAAGGCATCGTAAGTCTGTACATTATTTAAAAAATACTTGAAAATCGGTCTCCTGAAACTCAGTAAAGAAACCGCCTACTAGGCGTCAATCAATATAGACTTCGTCCTACAAGATCAACACACGATGGTATGACTGCAATAGCACACAAGATCAGTTAATCTATAGACGGGGGATCTAGTGATCGATAGCTCTTGACATATCAAAGGCGTTTGATAGGCTTTGTCATAAAGATCTGCTTCAGAAACTTGCTTGCTATGGAATATCTGGAACTGCCTTATTAACCATTACTTCATTTTGTCTGATTGTTTTTGTAAAAGTAGTCGTTGTTTAGCAGAAGACTGAATCACATCGTATCAATGCAGGTCTGCCTCAAAGATATATCCTCGGCCCAACACTTTCTCTGATATTTATCAATTATATCCCTAAACACATTCTAAAATTATTCGTCGAAATGTATACGGATGAGAAACCCATCTATGCAACACTTTGAAGAGCATTAATGGTACGTGATCAATTAGGCTCCAATATATGTTTCTTACCAGTAAAACATTCACAAGACAAACTCATCTACCTACAACCATTGAAAACAACTTTCCCTTGCTCTCACTATTGTTATCCTAAATCTTAACGGAGTTTCAATGAGCAGAGTGTTTTTCCTAAAACGATCAGTCTGTAGAACACCATGCACCGGGGCTGCTTCCTAGGTGATTATAATATACTTGTGTTCAAGTATAATGTATACAGATTTTGTATTAAGCCATTTTTTTAAAATAATAAAGTGCTACCAATTTCATTTATTGTTTGCAATCATTACGATATTGTCTCAACGTACACCAAACAAACATTTTAACAATTATTTTCGAACAATCTTTGGACCTTGATAAGTGATGACTTTAGTATATATATATATATATATATATATATATATATATATATATATATATATATATAAATTAAAATAAAGTAACACGAAATCACATAATAACCGTTGCAATAATTTATTTCGAGTCCATGGTCCTATCAAGCATCCAAGCGAGGTGATTACATCACTCACCTCGTTTTGGATGCTTGATACGACCATAGGCTCGAGATAAATTATCGCACCGGTGATTATGTGATTCCGTGTTACTTTATTTTAATTTATACTTGCTCTGTTTATTACATTGAGCTCCCATACTCGGATTTCATTCCGGAAATTATTTCACTGTAACACTATATATATATATATATATATATATATATATATATATATATATATATATATATATATATATATATATGAATGTAGGTGTTTGCAAGTGTAATAATTTCGTAGCTATTGTATATTTGGGGAATGTAGAAGCTATCGAAATTCGAACTACCGAACATTTTACAGAATACTTGAATAATTTACTGCTTCGGAATAAGTTCAATTACGAGTTTACACATAATAAAAATAAGAAAATATGTTAAATTGAATTTAATAAAGATAATTGTATCGAAATGCATATATATGACATATGCATACTATTTAGTCTCATCAAACTCTTCAACTTTCTATTAAATCTCAAATAATTAAATCCGGCATAACACACATACACATTATACATGCCCTATGTATGCATTCCGTAACATTCCTGATATGCGTAACAGTTTGTGTTTGGATGTAAAACAATTGTTATACTGATGCTGTTCGTATGCACATGAGCTTAACATTTACATCGGGTTGAAAGTAAGAGAATATAACAGAAAATAGAATCCTATAACGTTTCTTTTGAATTGCATACTTACTTAATAAAGTTTATTTCTATATTTATATGAGACATTCCCGTTCATATCGATTTGTAAAATATAAATATATATTTTGTAATGTCAAAGGCCGTACAATCATATCATCTGCAATGCGAAGCTTTTGTGATAACGCACGTTGCAAATGTGGCAATTGCTACATCAACACGAAGAACAACAAAACAGAAATAATGAAATCAGGTGAGAAGTAACATTGAGAATAATCTTCAATGTTACAAGAAAGAATCATCTGAAAAAGGATATTTTTCATCTCAGTTCGGCGAGGCAAATTTATTAAATATTAACCAAGTGACGTGAATTGCCTTGTGGATACCGTCGTGTCCAGGGAAAATATGCCTGTTCGCAATGGAGCATCCCCCTTCTGCAACCCTCCCTCTTATATTAGAAGCACATGGATCTAGTGCAGGACACCTAACCGTCTGAAAATATTTATAAGGTGGTCAAAAGCTACTATGGTGAGGGGAATAGAAAACTGACGCAACCACTTGAGTACGTTGGAAAGAAAACCATACGATGCATAACTGGCTAGTCTACCTATTAGTAAACAATCGGCGCGGTTCAAAAGATCTCACATAGACAAACATAATGGAAACGACTGTTTATAGTAATAAGAAAATATTGTATAACCACATGTTTCGAAGTATAATTTATGAAGACTTTAATTGTATTTGCATTGGATAACAATTTACTTAATTTATTGATAAATGTTTAATGGAACATCTATCAGTTCTTGTATATTTATTATCGAGACACAATATCTCATGAATTATGATATACAACTGATTGAACACTCGATATAAATTAAGCCTGAATAGCATTGATTGTGTGACTGACTTTAAAGAGAATCTGATAGCGTGGCTCCGATTTTTGCAATTTGTGGAATGTGAAGTCACCGGTTAGTTGTCATTTGGCCTGGGTTTGCTTACCGATAGTCGTAGTTAATTTCAGAGTCTTATCTATAAATAAATATAAGTACTCCTAACCACGAGGCTAAGCTGCATATGACACCCCATGAAAGGACTTTCGCCCTTAAGCCTACCCAGCTACCATCATTACCTGTCTCTTTTAATCGTTTTCATATCTATCTAATTTGACAATTCTATGAACTAGTCAAGTTTCAACTCCGAACTAGTCTGATATGATACAGAAGTGTATCCGATTACGTGACTCCAATTTGGAAGTTTGTGTAGTGTGGAGTGAAACCTTTAATTTCAATTTTTCCAGGCTCGCTATCACCTGGAATAATAGTAGATGCTCATCTAATGTATTAAATATAATGTACACACTATTTACAAATTATACGTGTACACAATTAATTAATGGGAAACTTATTCATAAATAAATAGTATTTATTAAAATATTAAGGATTAGAAGCAGAAAAACTGAATGCGACATTAATAACCCGAAAAACTTTTTCTTCTTTCGTGTGAATCAGATTAACCTGGTGCTAGTATTAGTTTCTCCGGTGTTTTTTTCTAGTTAGAAATCTGTCTGGAAAGAGATCAGGAAGGACCACGAGAGGGTTGCCAACATCCCTAAGTGAAAGTGGTACCGTGGAAGCGACTGGATTCGAACTAGGAACACCCAGGTCTTCGGTCCGTATCGTTATCCACTTAACCACCGTCACCTCCCACCCGAAACAGTTGATATATGATAAAAGAAAACACAAAACAAAAACACTTTTTTCAACGACTTGAAAACAGCAGTCTATGTCTTCATTGTAAGAACCATCGCCCATGTTATTTGAGAACAAAAGGACAAAGTAGGTGTGTACATATAGGTTGCCGCGTTGTGGGCTTGCACAACACGCATGCCCACACTCCTTTTACGGATCCTGTTCTTAGTGGCAATAAGGTTTGTCACAATATAGAGTGCAGGTTTTACATTGGAGTTAACTTCTCTTAGATGATCTGTCAAGACCTACGGGGCCATCTCTTCGAGTTAGGTAACTTCGCGACTGTGTACTATACCAGGTATTTCTGCGTCACACTTAATAAAAAATACATGGCGAATAAGTTTGTACACCTTTCCCAACAGTATCGGTTGTACACGTATCTAACCCATCGAATCGTCTACGCCGATTACAATTTCTCCCGGTTCTATATTTGTTAATTACGAACTGATTTGGTTGCGGGATGAATTAACTGTAAATCCGTCTGCTATTGGTAAAATAGCAAGATGAGTAGAAACCCTTTGTGAAGTAGTCACTTCAAATTGGCATACGTTTAATTTAGCTTAAAGATATACAGCAGATAATTATCTTTACGGTAATCAAGAGACTATTCTATTTAAAACGATTTAAATTGTTGCAATTAATAAATAAACGAACACGTTAAAACGTTTGTTTTATTTATTAATAAATAAATAGCTTACAAGTATTTTTACCGGTAGATAAACGACAGGTGAATTTCGACGGAGCCAAGTGACTGTTGTTATCATTATAAAACCAGAAATAAAATGTAGTGTTCCCTGTAGTCTGAGTGACATTAGGCTCCTTGGATCTCGACCATTCTACGCATCTATCAATAACCGTTTCAAGTCATATTACATTATAGCAACATTTCTCGCGGGCACCAAACGGAGGTATTCTTATAAATTTAAGTAGGCAATAACTCTCCCCTAAAAAGCGGTCTGGATTGTTCTTCGCCCTCCTCGCTCTTTCCATCCTCGTTTACCCTTCATGGCTATTTTCTGCACTATAGAAGATGCTCATACAATTACATGTTCGAATGTGTATATTTTAACAGGGACGTAAGTTTATGGGGTTTCTATTATTTTAGTTCTTTTGAGGTCGTGTGCTATTATTTCGTCTTTATTTGTTTTCATTTCTCGTTCAACTTACCTGTGGCTGGTAACATTTCGTTTGTCATGTAGACCGTTTGTCATCCGCGGATTTTCCTTAATCATTGATCTGCGTTTTACGTTCTCAATCTTCCTTTTAATGCCAATGTCTCTTTTTCTTTTGTTCAGGTTTTTCGTGATTATTTCTTAGGCTTTTACAATTATTGGTATTCAAATGATTTCGTGCACGTGACATATTTTTTATGATCTCTAGCAAGTTACATATTTCTATGTTTTTTCTTCTTCATTTATACTCATCTTGTTATTGCTGCGACATCGATTAAACAGATTTTGTGTGATTATTTTTCGTGTTCATCCAAATGAATGCTATAATGATGCTATTCTTCTTTTCCGTATCCATGTCAATATACTGGCAATTCTCTGTATTTGCTTCGTTTTCCTTCCTCCTCGATATTCACTCTGTGGCCTGCTCAGACGGCAATTTAACAAAATGTTTCTTTCATGTTGAATATGATCGCATCTTTATAAGTTTGTCTTTTGATATCCCTAAGTCCCAGTATATTTTCTGTTTTACATTATTTCAATACTGTCTCCGGCAATTATACACCACACAACGCTAAATGCAAAAAATGGCCTTGTAATAGTTGTGATCTCAAAGTAATTTCTTTTAACGTTTCGACGATTACATTAAACTTTAATTAGAGAGGCGATAGGTTACATATATGAAATCGTTTAGATTTCTGCTGATGGCAACTGAGAACAGTATTCCGATTGATGTCATCCAAAATGAGACGGATACTTGACTAGACCGTCTGCTTCGTTGTTCAACTGCACACTAGAAGAACGTTTTGAATTTTATTTAACATTCATGTATTTAAAAAAAAAATTAACAACGCCTCTTTTATTAACAACTGTTTTCTATTTCGAAAGATTACGTCAACACGTGAGAATTAATGTTTCTGAAGTTCGTGTTTTGTGGGCACTCTGTACTTTATATATATATATATATATATATATATATATATATATATATATATATATATATATATTTATATATATATATAAAGGAGTAATGCTACCAACATTTGTAAAAAGTTATTTTCAACATTTATTTATTATTTTGTTATTTTATTATTTTATGAATTATAAAATGATAAAATAATAAAATAATAAATAAATGTTGAAAATAACTTTTTCAAAAGTTGGTAGCCTTACTCCTTTACATATATACTTTTCTCTCGTTGGAACTGCACAAATACTGCACTACTCTCTTTTCTATCTCTCTCTCTCTCTCTCTCTCTCTCTCTCTCTCTCTATATATATATATATATATATATATATATATATAAGAAAGTCGAAAACGCTCGAAAAAAATGGCCGAATTAAGAACAATCGGGGAAGTATTCTACGGATCGCCACCTGAAACCAGAAGGATAGCTCGACGGTTCGAGAACCTCACGAAGAAAATATACAAACGAGAAAGTCCCGTGACGTTCAACAACGCTTGCTTAGATAATGACTTGCTGCCTAAGTGTACATATATATATATATATATATATATATATATATATATAATGGTCTAAGTTCAGTATTGAGAGACCCTGGATACCCCTTGAAAGTGTTGCTCTGCGTGTAATTGTGAAGCAAGGGTTGCACCATTTAAACCACTGCGCTCCTGGGGTTGCATTCTTAAATTCCAGTGGCAAGGAGAAATCTGGGACGAATGGAAACAATTCTGAGGAAAGTGGAGAGCACATACAACACCTGGGGTTCCCAAATGGTGACCCATTTAGTTCTGACCAGGTTCAACGTCGCTTAACATCGTGTAAACGTTATTATTCCGTATATATATATATATATATATATATATATATATATATATATATATGTAAATATATATATATGTAAATATATATATATATAGAGAGAGAGAGAGAGAAAGAGAGAGAGAGAAACGCAAAAGAGTAAATATATACTATATATAGAGAAGTTAACGTATGCCTATTCATTTGATTATATATATATATATATATATATGTATATATAAATATATATATAAATATATATGTATATATATATGTATATATAAATATATATATATATATGTATATATATATATATATATGTATATATAAATATATATATGCATATATATATATGTATATATATATATATATGTATATATATGTATATATATATATATATATATATATGTATATATATATATATATATATATATATATATATATATATATATATATATATATATATATATGCGTGTGTGTGCGATTGGACGTGGGAGAAGGTACACTAAATGTTTTTTTTACGATTTCTCGCTATTTTTACAAAAATCAGGAAAGGTTGTTAATTGAATAAGTATAGAAACAAAAAAATCGAAAAACAGAAGAAAAAATAAATATTCTGTATCCATTTAATTTTAAATCTATGGGAGGTTAGCTACGATGAACGTGTTCTCAAACACGCCAATCCTAAATCTAGCGCTCAAAGCCTAAAAATATTTCTGCCTAAGTGGTTGACGCAAACAATTTCACGTCGTTCAGAATCGATGGAAAACAAACTACACACAAGAACCGAAGCTGTTGACAACTCTTTTTTACATCGGGAGACATTTTCTTTATTTTTTAAACAAAAATGAAATGTAATATAAACAAATGTAAAAACATTTTCAACCAAATTGGAATTCTAAAATACTTCAACGTAAAAGAATATAAATGTCTCTAGTTTAAATATTTGCCTTACGATTGGACTTGAATTCATTGCTTCTTTTTTTTTAGTTTGTTGTTTGTCAATGAGTTTTCTCAGAGGTAGACCTTTCTCTTTTTTTTACATTTTTCTTTCTGTCTTTTTGTTCTTTGTTTTCAATGGTTCGTTATTACTATCCTTCTTGCAATTTATTTCTTTTTTCTTTTTTTTCCTTTTCATTTCAATGTTTCCTACTTTCCTGCAAGCTATTTCCATTCAATATCTTGTTCTTTTTGTCTTTTCTTTGTATGTCAACCTTTCGTTATTGATTTATATGTTTAATTACATATATTGATCGTATTTATTATGTATTCATTGATTTTATCTATTTCCCGCTTTCAGTGTTTAATAAATCATTTTGTATTATATATCTGTTTTATTCGATAAGACTTTGGTTCTTTAGTTAGTTTTCCTATCTTACATCAATACCGTTTTTCATTATCTACATCCTTCTATTGTTAAGGGTACAGAATAGTGGACACTCGATAACTTATGAACCACAAAAGAGAAACATGGTATATAAACTCATTAAAATGAAATTATCGCCATAACTATTCAAGTTTTTAAGGTATATAACTTTTTATGTCACCTATTTTCGCCTATAATCTCTGTTTTCTGAACACTGGACATTTAATCGCGGTCAATATATGTTTTAGCCGTCAGTATGTGTCGAGTGTCCAGACAAGAGCGTTTATATAAATTAAAGGGTGACATGAAAGTGTTATAAAAGTAAAAATGTTGAAAGTTAAGTAAAAATACATTCTATTGAACAGATAGACGTGGTACATAATTACTATTTTAGTCCCGTTAATTCTTTTTTAGTTGTTTTCAAAATAAAATAATAATTCATATTTTGTGCTCATTAAATAGTATTTTAGTCAATAGATTCTGTTAAAAGTCCCCCAAAAAACAACAAACGAAAATGAGTTCTTCAGTGTAGCGACAAATAATTAAAACGCACCGGTAAACTTCGGTTGAATATTGCCAGAAAAAAAACAATAAAATAACAGCGGATATATATATATATATATATATATATATATATATATATATATATATATACATTCCCGAAACAGTTTTTCATGGTAAACAACTGATGATCCCTTAAAATAGTGTTAGAAATAAACTAATATAATAACTGTAAAAAGTAAATTGACTTACATGAGTGATTTTCCACTGGAAGACTTGGGACTATAATTTTTTTATTTATTTATTTATTTATTTTAATATAGTTTTAATGGTTGAGAAACTTCCGAGACTATATACATATATATATATATATATATATATATATATATATATATATATATATATATATATATATATATATATATATATTTGTGTGTGTGTCTGTACAATAATGAAGAGTGGCAAAAATGAATCGTGGACGAGTCCATTGTAGGTGGGACCTCAAGAAAGAAAGAAAGCGACTTGCAAAGTGTTAAAAAGGAGAAGGTTACACAGTGAAAGCTAGACTTGGAAGGCGGCGGTTCGATCCGTGTGACGGGCAGGGGTTTTCTTCTCCCATACTGAAAATCGCAGTTTTGACATGAAACACATGTGTATATGGGTTTATTATGAAAAGCATATTTATTCATGAATAATTATTCGAAGTTTTAGCAAAATAGAGCACTTTTGGTTTAGTTGATAGCAAGCCGTCATTCTGCGTAATGTATCGGATTGACATCCTCTATTTTATCAAGAAACGGTGTAAACACAAAAACAGAAACCAACCCGAATTCATTTCAACAACAAAAGCTAAAACTGACGCCATAAAAATCAGCTCCCAGAGACAGTCAAACAAAAAGGCGCAAACAGCTGAACATGTTGATCACGTGTCGTGCTCTGTACTACGTCCGTCAAACCACTGGTGAAAACATACAAAAGCAGACCGCTCCACAAAATATCTCTCTTTTCTCTACACCTCGCCTTTTGGCGAGAGGCTAGAGGTTGTGCCATGCGCGTCTGCTGACTACCACACACACACACACGCATACCCATACGCAAAGGCTTACACTCCTATCATTCTTCAACGCATACAACCACACACTGCTGATACAGACACAAACACATACACCTGGTTAAGCGAATTATCAACTTTCACGCATACACATTCATACAACCACGAACAAAAGGCGGTACGCACATTCACATTTCGACGTACTAACGCCAAGCCTCACATGGCTACACGCACACATACAAACATAGTCGCACACACGTGCTTACTACTATTCTCGGATCTGACTTCCAACGAACATTTAAACTAAATTTTACCATGTAAGATTTGTACATGTATAAATATTCTGTGTTACTTTTAAATTACGTTTTATTCTGTTTTAACTTATGCATGCTTTATCTAACATTTCACTCTTATGCATGATATTCCATGCTTTTTTTATGTTTTAAACATTTCTTTGCACAATCTAAATGTAAGCGTAGATATTAGCATTTTCTCTAAGACACAATATCTTACTAAGCTAAGGCTTGCGCTCCTTACAAATGCATAACTCCGGGCCCCGCTTACTGAGTTCTCTCGACTGCTTCCTGGATAGCCGTCATATTTGCTTTTTAGATTTTAATATACTTTTTCATTCTAGACAATGCGAGGTGGAGCATTGGTACGCGCCTCGGCTACTGAGTTAAATATGTATTTCGTATTGGGATTCGAACAGTGTGACCGGCATGGATTGTCTCCTCCCATACTAACGATTGCAGGATTGGCATGAAACACATGTGTATATGGATTTTTTTAGAAAATAACATTTATTGTAAATAATTATATATATATATATATATATATATATATATATATATATATATATATATATATATATATTCATAATTTATCTTTTTGAGGTTAGAATTTTCGGCGCGAACGTAGATCATACACATATAGATGTTAGTATAGAAAAAAGAAAAGAAAACATTATTAAAAATCAGAATAAGGATAATATATAATCATACGGTGAAAGATAAACCGGTATTGTTGTGGGTTGTCTTTATACGTATCATTTTTATCATTCTATGTTTTGTATATATAATATATATTAAATGCGCTTATTCGTTATTGTTTGTGATTGTTGTCTAGTAATATTGTTCATTTCTTGAAAAAGTTGAACTAAAAAAACTAGAAGCTCCTTACGATGTATCCTGATGAACAATGGCTTCGTACAATTCACTAACACCGTTCACGTCGCTAACCAGAAAGGCACAATAGACTTGTGAACCTTATATGTTATTTGTCGCTTCCATTCCCTAAAGGAATTCGATTCGCGGCTGAATAAACTAACAACTTCTGGAAGTATTCTTACTAAATAGTTCCAGCGTGTAAAATCAATATTCCCACGGTTTTGATTCAATAGGTACCTTAAAGTATAATATAAATAAAATAAAATAGATACGTTTTTGCCTCGGGTAATTGCTTTTTGAGATGTTTACTGTGAACGAAAAATAGGGGGTAAGATTTTAAAACATTGATAAGAATCCCCTGAATTTGTTTATGCATTAATAAAATATCTCAAATAACCATGTGTATCGTTTGAAATAAATAGATTAAATTCATGACGAGTTGTGTGTGTCGATGATTATTCTTAATGCATCAAGACTTGTCTAGGCTAAAAGCAACTCAAGGATAAGGATGAATAAGATGGATATATTGAGAGATGAATTTTAATTAAAATTATAAAAGGATTGAAATAATGAATAAAATGACTAAAAATTGATTACTCATGATGGCATTGCTGTAGCTCTATGGGAACTAACCATGTGGCAACGTGTTTTACAGATAGATAGTTCTCGAAAAGAAACCTTTTTATGTGAATTTTCATTTGTTATTACGCGGACGGTGGATGGAATTAAATTATATTTGAAGTGGTGGTAGTAAACCGGGTGTTTAGCTGTGAGAGGTTTACAATGATAAAACAGAGATTGGGGGTTAGTTGAACAT
This sequence comes from Sepiola atlantica, assembly GCA_963556195.1. Classification (NCBI taxonomy): domain Eukaryota; kingdom Metazoa; phylum Mollusca; class Cephalopoda; order Sepiida; family Sepiolidae; genus Sepiola; species Sepiola atlantica. The sequence continues at coordinate 180,888,163 of OY744522.1, read as the reverse complement.
TTTTCATTAAATAAACGATAGAGTAGAGAAAGACTAGCAAATATCTTCTTTGAGATAAGGTTTAAAGAGAACAAAGAGATCATAATCCACTAGATTGTGAACTCGATTTTTTAACTCTGTCAATTCATGATAGACAGCTCAGATGTGACAGCGATACTCGATCTCAAAGCGTATTCAACTCTTACAGATGGTAGAGGCTTTAATTAGGAGTCAGATATTTTCGGACCGACGGTACAAATAGGAAATGTCTGTAAAATAGTAATGAGACAAGTTTTGGAATTAAAAGAAAAATGTTGTTAAATGGAGTTAAACGGACATTATTGTGTCTAGACCGGTTGATACATCAATGATATTA
>OY744522.1:180860308-180882808 GCA_963556195.1 Sepiola atlantica | reverse complement strand
GAAAACCAGATCACCGATCTCCTTCTATTGCGGGTCCCCCGTGGTTGGTCTCGGTTGGGGGTGTATGAGATTTCTTCTCTGAACCCGCTGTCGCGGAGCGCTTTGTTGTAATATGGTGCTGCTTGGTTGAAAATTTCGGGACTGGATGAGAGGTTTGAGATTCTTTGGCTAATATTATTGATTAAATTTTTAAAGATGGTGGGGGGTGGCAGGATCCCTTGTGTATGTATTGGAGTGTTTCATTGGGTTTGTGGAAAAGTTTGTGTGTATTGTTTTTAAGGTTCAGTGTGGTATCTAGGAAGTTTACTTGGTCTAAATTTGTTTTAATGGTAATTTTGAAGCCGAGATTATGGAAGGTGTTTGTTAATTCTTTTCTAAATCTATCTAATGTGTTTCCGTTGTGGTTGCGTGACAGACAAAGTCCGTCATCTCTATAGAGACCAAAGAAATGGTCTGGAAATTTATTTTGGAGTGTATTTAATATAAGCAAGCCGACTAAGTCACAGATGTCTGCACTGTCGTAGGCCCCCATTGCAACATCAAATGGGTCCTCTGGGTTTGATTTTTTAACCCAAGCCCTTCCCTCGAAGAAGAGAAGGGTTTGTCTTGCTTGCAGTATTGTGTCCCTTTCTAGTTGACTGATGTTTGTGTGTGAAAGTGCAAATGTTAAGGCCTTATCTAGGGTGTCTTTTGTAATGGATGGGTAGAAGTCTACTATATCTAATTGTGTGAATTTGCATCTGTGTTTATCTTGTATGTTATGGAACCAATTTAGGACTGAGTTAGTATTGCCCCACAGACTTAGGTTTATTTTTTCCTTAATTTTATTAACTATATTTTTAACAATGGATTTGCTTGCTAGTCCTAGTTCGCTTTTAGCTGGGTTGATAAGTCTGCATGAGGGTTTATTTGTGAAGTTTTCTTTGTGGTCTTTTAAAGTAACGAAGGCCTTCCTCTTATCTAAATAATTAATTCTATATTCTACATATTCTACATATATATATATATATATACATATATATATATACAGATATATATATATACATATATACATATATATATACATATATATATATACATATATATATATACATATATATATATATATATATATATATATATATATATATATATACATATATATATATATATACATGTATATATATATATATATACATATATATATATACATATATACATATGTATATATATATATATATATACATATATACATATGTATATATATATATATATATATATATATAGAGAGAGAGAGAGAGAGAGAGAGGGAGAGAGCGAGAGAGAGAGAGAGCGAGAGAGAGAGCGAGATAGAGAGATTTGGATTTTTCACTTAGAAAAAAGATTATTCAGTGACGACCGAGATTAGTCCAATAAGAAACAAGCTCGATGATACTCGATTACCGGCTACAGAGCATCTATAAGTGATCATTTGAAGGCTTGCCAAAGCATTTCGTTCAGGAGCCTAATCAACATCACAAAAGATTTTTTCATTCACAATTTGTTTCTTGAGCATTTTTCAAATTAAAGAGTTTTTTTATCTACACATGTTTCACAACCCAGCAGGTCCTTGCTTGGCAGATCATCAGGGAAATTAAGTATACATATATATATATATATATATATATATATATATATATATAGGTTTTATATATATATATGTACATAATATATATATATATTTCATATATATGTACATCATATATATATATATATTATATATATATATGTACATAATATATATATATATATATATATATATATATATACTTTATATATATATATATATATGTACATAATATATATATATATACTTTATATATATATATGTACATAATATATATATATATATATATATATATATATATATATATAAAATACTTTAATACATGTGTATAAATGTCGTCGGATTCATTAGTCGTAATTATCGACAATCCGATCAGAAACACGCTCTCTCCGATGACTCAGTTAATTGTCGCGTGAATCAAGCATTAAAGGCCCACCAGTCAAAATACACTTGTATCTCTAAATATATTCAGGTTAGTATTCATACCGACCCCCGAAGACGTGAGTCGGTATAGAATATTTTACTGATCGCTGTTCACGAAACGTTTCTTGGTTTATTCATGGTAGAGAGTAACCAATCTCTTACTGGTATAAAAGTGTGAGAAAGTAACGTAAACTTATAGAGGTTGAACTGTCACCTAATATTCCCTCGATGAACACATGTGACAAATATGTATGTCCGCTGAGCCATTATTCTATATAATAACGTAACGCCTATACAGTTGCGAACACTGGAAATCTGCACGAGTGAGTCATCTTCGTACATATCGTGCTAGATATGTTAACACAACATTGCTATGTTAGCCATTTATGTGAATGGCTACGTATGTTCTGACCCCGACCAAAGTGTGGCACAAGAGCAATCTATAAAGTAATCCGTGTATCTGTACTAGTATATGATAACATACACAATACAAAAAATAAATGCAAAAGAAATACTACATGGCTATATTTGGTAATGTGTTTTACTTTTGTTGCGTGGGTGTTTTTTTCTGCAAATCCCCGGTGAATATAATTATCTCGTATATTTAAATGCATTATTTTCTGGCACGAGCGTAAACATTCTATGTTTACTCCGCAAAAGATACGAGAATGATTTATAAACATATATCAAATTCGTACATTTTGAAGATCTCGTGGGTAAAAAAAAACTTTTTGTAAAATATTAAATTAGACATTATGCCGTGATAATGTTTGCTTAAACTCGCTTATGCATACATACAGGCATACATCGTGACGGCGACTTGCCATTGCATGATATCATTTTAACATATATGAATCGGCGAAAGTTGATTTTTATCCCTTTGTTATTTACCTTACGTGAGAATTTAGTTTACGCGTAAAATATGTATTTTTAGTATATCTACTCAAAAGTAAAGTTTTAGGAAAACTTAAAATTGCAATGGAAGTTTTAATTTTTACAAGAAACTGAGAAATACTTTGAGTAAGTTTTGACTGAAATCTGTGAGGTTAGTTATTAACCAGAATGTTAAATGTATACACTGGACCCTGCTATTCACGGGTTCATCATTCACGGTTTCACAAATTTGAGGATTTTCATCGTAAGCATTGACTAAAAATCTTCTTCATATATTAGGTCGAACTTAGAGATGTGATACTCATTTAAGTCCAACGAAGGCCAATATGACAAAAAACGTAATTGTTCCGTAGGATTATTATTAAATGCGGCTCATACAATAGCGTTGGTATTCTACATCATTGCTCACTTCATACGAAACTAAAATTAAAAAAAAAAACTAACTTGTAAACAGGAAAGACTAATTTACGCTAATTTGGTGGTTTTCATGCCAAAATATTTCTACGAAAACTTGATTTTTAGTCAACTTTGAGTTATCAGAAGCTATTTACAGAAATCCCCGATTGGCAGGTGTGTATGAGACAATAGCGGTTCCCTACTGTACTCAATAGACTTGAAACATTTGGGTCATCGTTGGTACGTACCGCATTTCCTTTCATACTTTTTTTTAAACTCTATCTATGCAATTACTCTTCTTATCCTCCAACGTTTTTCTCTTTAATTGCGACATATTTTATTTATGAAATTTATTTTACCCTCAATTCCTTAGGCTACTACAAGTAGTACTACTTCCTCCATTCACATATCGACCTTAAATATTAAACATACGATGCGGCTACTGTGCGTTCCCTTTTCTTTTTTATTTACGTCATTTATTTAAGTACTTCATACTATTAGTCTCCTTCTATTAAGCTTCTACTTCTACTACTACTACTACTACTACTACTACTACTACTACTACTACTACTACTACTACTCGCTGTAATGCGATAACATCGGTTTGTAAACAAACAATGGCAGTAAAGTGTCCCATGGATTGAAACACTAAAGAGAAAGTAGCAACACAAGGAGGACGTGTACGTTCAATTTTCTTATTTACTGATTAAATGATTATAAATCGAAAAAGTAGATTAATCTGTTTGTTAAAGTAATATTAACAATACAATTGTACACAGGATTTTGATGACATAAATGCGCAGACCAAAGGACAAGATAGTTTGTACGAATACAATTCTAAACTAAAAGAGGGTCCCCAAAAAGTTATACGGCTAGAAATAGTTCGGAAAAAAACAATGAAAATATAGATTTTAAAAATATAGGGATAAAGGTAACGTGAATTGTTACGTTAGCAAGGGGTATCGATATAGATTGATAGACAGATCGACAGGTGAAATACAATGCAAAGACAGACAAAAACAGTAAAAGAAGCACTCTCCAAGTCGACCGCATTTACGTTGTAATATACATAGATAGACTCATTCATACGCATGCTAATTGAGAATTACAAGCGGTTGCGTAGTTTACATTAGCACTGTATCTACTGAAAATGTAACTAACTGACAACCAAGCCATACCATCATATTTTTCAAACTATTAATAAAGACATTAGTATGTTTAAAATATGGAAAGAAAATCGTACGTGATTTATCTGTTGTCAAACATCCAACTAATAAAACACCTATAGTTGTTGACAATCCATTTAATGTATTTAAGGAACACCAATAATAAACGAATGAAACATTAATACGAAACAAACTAACTGATAACCTATGAATATGCTGTTGGTTTTCAGCCGCCTTTAGACATTTCAGTGACTATGTTAAAAAGGTACAAGCGAAGCCACCACTAGTTACGCATGTATTTACCTGCGTTACTCATCTACTAAGTGTCGTCCGAAAACACCTTCTTTACTCTCTCTTCCTGGAGCACCCAATCCGACCTCCACCTTCACTGGTCTCAATCAGGAACTGAACCAACAAAGACAATACAGCATTACTTATACCCGCCATTTTTGGAGTTCAATAGAAATCTCGCGAGATTCACGTCCGCCCGACGATATTACGGGTATGCTTTTATTTTTCCACTACATGCCCCCGTGATCTTAAAATCACATCTCACCTCGCATAGTCAGCCATCCAGACCGGTTGTCTCCTCTCATGATTAGAGCGTCGCAGGGGTTCTTCCAACGGGGGTTCACCGGCTTCTACCTCAGCATCTCCATTTGATGGCAGAGAGACACGACGTATGTCAAGCACGTGTCGCGGCATCCCGTCAACACTTACATTGTTTACAGACTGTACATGCGTTACCCTTCCTCGTCCCCAACGTGTAGTGCATAGAGCTCCCGGTGGCTTGACCCACACTTCTTCACCAACTGTGATGGATCCTTGTCCCTCTTCACTCATGTTCGTTCTAGCAAGAGGGTGACGGCACTCATACCGAAAGACTGACTGATGCGGCACTGACTCTTCATCTTGACCACTCTTTGGAGACATGTTGTACCAAAATACCGCCTCTTCTGGTGAGATTCGGCCTCTCTCTGCAACAGCCTTTATGGTTCGGTGATGCCTTTCGACACTCCCATTTCCTCCCGGTCGATATGCAGCCCGAAAAAATTGCCGGGTTCCCCACCTGGCACACAGCTCTGCAAAGTCTTCAGAGCGGAAGGCGGCACCATTCTCCAGTAATATTTCCTTCACTGGCCCCCTCTCCAAAAACACCGCCCCCACGGCTCTGCAGATTTCACTCGCGGTTTTCGCTCTCAACTTACGCCAGATTGCCACTCTCCCAGGTCCACAGTCGACCAATGACAGGAATATATCGTTCCTATAATGCGTGACGTCAATGGCCAGCCGTTTCCAAGTTTCAGTCACCTGTAATTCCCCTCTCTCGTGCCTGGATGGGGCAGGGTCAATTGATTGACACTCTCTGCATTGTTCCACCACCTCTTTAACCGCCTCTTTTGTCATACTCGGGTTCACCTTTCTTGCAAGAAAAAGTGTCCTCTCTTTCCCAAAGTAGTGCGTTTCATGCAGCTCTCTCGCTTTCTCACTAACGGCGCACACGGCCGCTGCATCCTTCTCTTTAAGCCAGACCTTCTTTACTCAGGTCAGGGCATCTGCTATGTTCTTTTGAGTTGGGACAAGCGTAACCGACACTCTCAGTCCAAACTCGCGAATAAAGTCTCCCAAAATCCCGAGCCTACGCTTGATCAGCATCTCAGCTTCTCCTTTGGTCCTTACTCTCCTGTCTCCTGAGACTTCTGACTGGATCCAGGAGGCCACTGTGGCCGAGTCCGTTTTCAACTCTGCATTTTTCAAGCCCCACTTTAGAGCCAGGTTCACTCCCTTTGCTGCAGCCTCGAGCTCTGCAACATTTATGTGGGCATGGTCATTCCTTTTGCGTAGCCAAGCGGCATCCTCCGCTGTTGCTCCTCCAATTTCAAGCAGCACACCGAGAGCCAGAGAGCTAGCATCACACCAGATCACACCTTCTTTGGCCCGTTCGACACGCCATTTTCCTTTGACGGGGTCTTCCACCTTAACCTCACCCACCACCTCGCGTATCAACATCCTCAGTCATCCCAGCGGCCACCTTCGGTCCGCCTTTTTATATAGCTGCATGCTACTCTGAGCCACCCGCAAATGGGGTAATGGCCAACCAGCTTCCCACATATGGAGAACAGCTCTCTCTTAGTCAGTCCGTCTGAGATATCGGGCACCTCATTACCCCGTCCGAACATCAACGTCCCTTCCTTATTCCTTTGCAGCTTTAGTCCTAGGGCCATGTCATTTTCTAGTGGCTCAGGTGGCTTCGCAATCAACCCATATCTTCCAACGTGATTGCTAACACTTTCCGCGGACAGTTTTCCTTCCTCGACCAGGATGTCATCAATATATGAGCTTGTGGCCCTCTCCACCTCGTTATTTTTCCCCAGCACTGTTTTCAAAGTTGCAGTCATCATTTTGGGTGCAGAACTGAGCCCAAAACCCAACCTTGTCAAGCAAAAGGTCTGACCCTTGAACTTAACCAGCTGGTTAAATTGTCACGTGCGTGGAATTACGTAGCCCGTTATGGAAAGTATTCAACTTTAACTAATAGAGACGCTGTATATGTTATCGAAAGTAAATGGAGATAACGTTAAAAATAAAAATAAATTTATATTAACGTGACAATTTAAACCTGCTAGGTTCCAATCTGTCCAACAGTTAACGTTATTCCCATTTAATTTCTTGCTTTTTCGATGTACATCGTTGCTGTTGTTTTGATCTGAAACTTTTCCATAACTGATCACGTATATTCAACGCACGTGACAATTTTAAATCTGAAAGTGTTCCATCTTTCCAACGAGCAATATTTTGAAATTCCTGGCGGTTGTTCTCACTCATTAAGCTATACGACTCCGCTGATGAAGGTCCGATTTTCTCGGATCTGAAACCTTGGTCCAGATGTTGTTGTAACACTTTATTTAATATATATATATATATATATATATATATATATATATATATATATATATATATATATATATATATATATATATGTATATATATATATATATATGTATATATATATATATATATATATATATATAATGCATTTCTTTCTTTGTTTAGAATGATTCAAAGCTTTTTTTAGACTATATATTTGGCATTTAGATATGTATGGCCAGGTTTCCTTCCTCTTATCCACTTGCCTATCTGGTACAAAAGGTAATTAAGCTTTTTTTTTTAATGCAACTTTTATTCCTATATAATTGTATTGCTTGCAACCATATCGCAGAATGGTTCTTGGGTGTAGTGTTTAGATATTATTATTATTATTATTATTATTATTATTATTATTATTATTATTATTATTATTATTATTATTATTATTAGATATGCAAATTACCATATCACACTTTAGTCTTAAGGGTAATGCATTATTTTTATTATTATTATTATTATTATTAAGTTATATATTAGTGAAATTAAAGCTGAATTGATTCTACATTTCATTATTGGAGAAGGGGTCATTAGATTAGTACCACTGGAGAACCACGAATTTTATAACTGTCGTGTTTTTAAATCCCCAAAACAGTTACATTGTTAACAGCTGATGATCTCGGTTTAATAATTTACGCTCAAGTTAAGGCCCTCTGTTTTTGTCTTACTGTTAGATACTAAAATCCGTGTTTTTGTTTTTAAATTTTCCAGCGGTGGGTCGGCTTATGCAAGTGCTATGTCTGCGATATCTTTGATTTTGTTAGTATCCCTGAGAATTTGAACTGCATTTTCTTTCTTTGTTTAAAATGCGTAAAAGCGTTTTTAGACTATATATTTGGTATTTAGATATGTATAGCTAGGTTTCCTTTTTCATATCTATTTGCCTATCTGGTACAAAAAGTGCGTAGTTAGGCAGCAGTGTAGAATTTGCGTGTTATTAACTAAAAGTGTTCTTAATTACGAATGGTGGCAGTTGTATTGCTTTCAATACGGAATTTCATTACACATCCGTACTTTTAAAAAGTTATAAATTCGAACTTTGCACACATGAATAAACCAGTGTAAACCTCCGCTCGAAGACATTACGTTTTATATAATAACGTATGTTAATATATATATATATATATATAGAGAGAGAGAGAGAGAGAGAGAGAGAGAGGGAGAGAGAGGGAGAGAGACGGGGGAGAAATATAATTAGAGAAAGAGAGATGAGAAATGTAGTAAGAGAGATAGAGGAGAAATATAGTTAGAGGGAGAGAAAGAGAGAGAGAGAGAGAGGGGGGGAGAAATATACTTAGAGAGATAAAGAAAAAGGAGAAATATAGTTAAAAAGAGAGAGAGAGATGAGAAATATAGTTAGAGAGAGAGAGAGAGAGAGGAGACATATAGTAAGACAGAGAGAGAGAAAGAGAGAGAGTGACGAGAAATGTAGTTTGAGAGAGAGAGAGAGAGAGAGAGAGGAGTAATATAGTTAGAGAGAGAGAGAAAGACGGATGTGAAAATATATACTTTTTAACCATCTCATTTATTTATTATTATTATTATTATTATTATTATTATTATTATTATTATTATTATTATTATTATTATTATTATTGTTGTTGCTGTTATTCGAAAATAATTTTCCTCTGAACAAAAGTTGTTTAACATTGACAAATATTAACAAATAATATGTTTAACTAATTAAGTACACAGCAGTCGTGATCAACGAATATCAAGCAAACGCTGTGTATACCACTGTGAATTCTCCATAGATGTACACATTTTGTATATGAGTCTGAAATATTTAAATTGTCAATTCGAAAATTAATTCATACCTAAATGTAAAATTCCTAAAAATCACCATAAATAAATAACGAAAAAAAAAGGAAGCTCAATACAAGTGATGTATATTGGATGTAAAATATTATTAGATGGAAATATGTAAACTAAAACAAATTATTTCTGCTTAGATGTTTAAACTTATTTGAAAATGTATTTGAAAAACATTTGCAAATAAATGTATTTTGTTCCATTTAAGAAAGTGTTTTTTTTTATTTTTCATTTGAAATACATATGACGAGAAAAAGATGGCGGTTAATATGAAAATGCTTCTCTTGGGTATTAGTAGAAGTTGGAGTACATTTTTGTAAGAGAATATTTTTTTCGTTTTCTTATTTATGTGACTACGATTACAGTAAATGTAGTCTAGGATAAATATGTATTTAAAATGAAATTTAGTCGAAATACACTTTTTTATGTAAGAACATTGTCATTATAGGAAACGTACCTATTAAATCTTTCCCAATTACCACGTCTAAAGACTGCTGCCAGATCTACACTTCGGCTCGCCTTATTTAATATATAAGTTATATGAAGAGATTATCATCAACTATGAAATATTCAAACGATTATCCTTACTTTGCTTTTAACCTTGCATTACCGTAACTTTTTTCAACATTGTAATGTCAAAGTATGTACTTGCTGAACTTCCAAAATGCGTGTGATATAGATCTAAACTACAATATAATAATCAACATTTTAATATATATATATATATATATATATATATATATATATATATATATTTATATATACATATATATATATACATTTGTGTGCGTGTTTGTGTATGTATGTGTTCGTATTACTGCTCATTTTTGTGTATTGTAAAAATTAATTTCACTTGATTCCTGTAGATTGATACTGTCTCTTTTCCATGTCTTTCTCTACAGAGCTTTGGAATATAATCAAAATTCAATGAACAATTATTGCAGGAAATACCGACAGAAAGGTCAGGACAGGATGAGGCGTTCAGAGATATAGAACATCGGCTGAGGTTTAAAGCGTTTAGTTGCCTCCAGGTCATCAGAATGTCGTGTAGGACAATGGCTCTCATCTGCGAGTGTCGCCATCTGGTCGGAATGAACGCGACAGTCCGGCGCCTTCAGTTGAACTACGACGACAACGACGGCCACGTCTATGACAAGAAACACGATCACGACAGTGACAGGCAAAGACAAAGATATAAAAGTGTAACGAACGAGAAAGTAAATATAGAAGATGATGACAAATGAGGAAGAAATCACAAAATACAGGTGAGCGTTTGGGTAAGTTAATAACTCAAGATGATGAGAAAGTAATAGAGTGTTAATATAGTGGACGAGTTGAAAGGTTTGGTTTGTCTATTTTTACAACATATCGACTCGTTCGGATACTTTGCTTTAATTCTGAAAACATCATCAAAAAGTGACGCATATTTTTGTTGTTTGAATTTCTTCTCACATCTGTGGAACACATTACTACCGGAGTGCTTAACTATGTGTAACCTACGGCTACGACATGATTATTTTGAAATCGAATGCCAATAAATACGTATCATGAACTGTCGTTATAATTAAACAAAGGTTATTCATTCGATTTACGATTTACTATCCTCTCATAATAGTCTTCTTTATTACACTGACAATCTATCTCATCAACCGTTATCCTTGAGTTGCCTTTAACCTTGATACTACACTACTCCATATAAAAAAGAAGGTTATTATTATGAGAGTCCCCTATAAAAGAAGGAGGTAATGCATTAGTGGATGTTACTATGAGAACTAACATATACTATACTGCCTCTCTCTAAAAAAGGAGTTAATAACTGTGAGGATTCAATCATGATGGTCGAACATAGACTACACTGCGTCCCTTCGCAAGGTAAATAAGTACGTGGGAAGATATTATAATAATGAACGAATATATACTAAACTACCGCCAAAAAAAGGCGATAATGCCTGTTATTAAGCCATCATGAGAACAGAACAGATACTAAACTATCCCTGAAAAGACAAAGTGATTCCTGGAATTATCCCTCAATAAAAGAAGGGGTGATGCCTAGGACTATGTTTTCATAACATTTAAACATAAACTAACCTAACTCCACCACAAAAAAGGAATAATTAATTCCGAAGAGAATTGTATCATGATAACAAGATATTATACTAACCTTAAAAACGAAGTAATAACAACGGAATAAAAACTCCACTAGCCATCAAATAAAGAGGAGTTTTATGACAATGAACATGCACTACACTGCCCTCGCAAATGAGAATATGCTGATTGGGAGGATGGTATTATGACAAAGTATTATAAAGTACACTGCCACCCCCCACCAAAGAAAGAGGTAATGAATGGGAAGATGGTATCATGCCCACAGAACAGATAAAACGCACGAACCCTCTCTCTAAGAAAGAGGGTAATCCCTCAGAAGATATTATCATGACAACAAAACAGATACTTGACTACCCATCCCCAATAAAAAAGAAAATAATCCCTGGGATTATATTTTCTTACAGCAGAATAAATACCATACTGACCTCTTTCTCCTAAGGATTGGGTCATGTTTGGGTAGATGGGATGATAGCGAACGAACATATATTTGACTGGGATACCAAAGAAGTCGCGTATTCCCCGGAAGGCAGCAGAACACAGATATTACACTACATCCTGTCCTTGTATTAGGCCTAGTATAATAATTGCGGATAATCCATTTTTTTCATTACTTGAAAGAATAAGTAGTAAAAACAGATTCTACACATTGATCTTAGAAAAAAGGGCGGCCAAGCGTATAAAAACTTATTTGCAACGGCTTTGAAGCGACACATATTGAATGAAAATTAGTTAAAATTGTGCTATTATAATGTCTGGGCGGATGGACTCATCACAACAGAATAGATACGAAACTAGACACCAAAAACATATATTATGTATTATAATATATATTTTTAAATATACATTATCCGAACATAATATTAATGTGTAATCCCCCCAATTCTATTTCTCTTTATACAACACCACCTCAGCGTATGGTATATCGTACTAAACACTATACTACAATATTCTTCAATAGTATAGTTTCGAATTTACACAGACAGATACATAATCTCCATTTTATTTATTATGTACTCAGTTGTTCTCACGCAGGTCATCATCAATGATTTCTCACCAATAATAATCGGTGGTGTTCCGGGGTTCGAGTGACCACAAATCTCACCAGATTTCAAGCTTTTGATAACCATTGCAAATGCCTTATCGTTATCGCAGCAGCCGCTTCCCATTGACGTACTCCTAGCCATAACAATTGGGCTGACATTAAGCTGGCAATAAGCATTCCCAAGGTCACAGGAGTATACGTTCTCTTCCAGTGGAAGTCTGGTTAGTGGACTCCATCCTCGGTCTTTCCATCTTCCTTTACTTTTCTTCTTCTTCTTCTTCTTCTTCTTCTTCTTCTTCTTCTTCTTCTTCTTCTTATTATTATTATTATTATTATTATTATTTTTAATATGTTTAGGCAGAAATGTGTGCGTCGTTCAAAATCATTTGAAAATATCATTATTCCGTTTGGTGGAAGTTCAAAATAATTTTGCAATTTTTCTAATAAACGTATTTTCAATGCTGAAATTTATGCGACGAACTTTTATCAATCTCCGATCATCTTAGCATTTTTCGTCGAAAACGACTTTAGCAAAGCCGCATACTGACAGAAAGTCTAGTAAGAAAATGGAAGAATTAAATTGTGTGTAAATTGTAGCGCATCCCATGTGTAATCCAAACGTTACTGTTGCCGACCACGAATTGTTTCTATTTGATGCAGAAATTCATGACAGATCACTGATTAAAGTCATCCGATCAAATTGCAGAAGCCTGTCAAGAGTTTTCGACTCAAAGTTTAGGAATTGTTACTTGGACAAAACCCGAAAGCGTTCAGCTTATTTGGCAGAAATTCCTGGGCAATGATGTTCTTGATTTTAAAGAATAGCTGTTGTTTATGTATACTTCAAACAAATATATCATTTCTTTATATACGATGTACAAAACTTTTCCTCGACATGATATTATTATCTTCTTGAGAAATAGCTGAATACGTGTCTGTATTTAAACCCTTTTTTTTAAATATGGCTGCATATATGTACACGCATACACAAGTGTCTATATTAAAAATACAGAGAAAACAGAACAGGATTTCCATAGACTATATAGATTTTAAGTAGTGAATAAATTTATGATTGTTGTAGTAAGGATATTTCAGTTGCTCAACATGCAAACACATGTGTTTTTTACGTTATTTTTTAATTACTGGCGTATCTTATAATGTGTTCACATCTTATTGATGTTTTTCCATGTCAAAAATACCTTCAAAAATATATTTTTTGTATTAAAATACATTTTTGATATTATCAATACATCACAGCTAGGCATACGGCAAACATAATAAAGAGATGAACATGTAACATGTTCAACATTATATTTCAGAATAAGATAAAACAAGTGGTTTATATATGTTAGCAGATGAAGAGGTTTTCCTAGCACATTTTACCGAAATAATCTTTCATTCATTATGAATCAGATGATTATATTGTTTGCAGTAGTTTCCCAGTTATACCTCTCGACTACCAACAGTGATTAAGAAAATCTGTTTTTCCTTCCTCTTATCAAAGCTGAGATCTGAGGGATGTGTTCGTAGAGTTGCTCTCTTCTGGGGTGCGTGCTGCCTCCAGACTATATTATCTTTTCTAATCTCTTTGTAAAAGTCCAGGTTCTACTTCTAATGTAGAAATAGATTTAGAATGTTAGGTGTACTCTTGCTAAAATGATTTGACTTCCCAGTTGCCTTCCCATTGTCCGTCAAGCCGTCGAAATAAATGTTAAAATTATTACTGTTTATCTGAATATTCAGCGGTGAGCTTGTGGTTCTAGATGTCGGGCTTTGAGTTATAAAATACTCAACACCCGGGTTCGAATCGCGCGACCAGTAGTGAATAGTTATATCTCTATGCTGACGAGCTTCGATTAAAAAAAAACGAAACGTATACGTACATAGATAAGCAACAACACAAATATGTATCATTTGTAGCTCCCGGAAAGATCCCTAGATTGACATTGTAAGAGTAGTATTAACACAGCATGTTGTCGCTAACTATAAATGCATCGTTCCTTTCATTATGTTGAATGCTCTTATAACGTCAAGCCGCAGAAATAAGTGTTAACATTATCATTGTTTATCTGGTTATTCAGCGGTGGACGTGTGGTTCTAGATGTCGGGATTTGAGTTGTAAAATACTCGACGCCCGGATATCGCATAGCGCGACCAGTAGTGAATAGTTATATCTCTATGTTGGCCAGTCTTCATCAACAATAGGACGTAACGTATGCATACATAGATCATAAAAAAAACAGATATTTATTATATATTTCTTAATTTTTTAGATAAGGATTTATAATTTGCATAAGTTTAGTTATTCAAGATGCATATATATATATATATATATATATATATATATATATATGTATATACACTGTAGTTCCTGTGTTTTCGTTTGTTACTTAGTATTTGTTTATTATTTCCGTCGTGCATGTTTGAGATAGACGTCTCATATGCATATATTTTCGGAAACTAGACCCCCAAGGTACTAGGATAAGTATATTTCATTTTTTATTAAAGACGGTACACCATTATCGCTGCGTATACGTTCGCGCTTGGTATCCATAAAACGGAAATGCCAAGTTTAATATTTATAAATTTTATTTGGAACTTGTAAATTCTAGAACACAAAATATAAATGTTTATTAGGGATCTCCATGTATCGCCTGGTAGGGGTCTAGGCGGTTAAAAACTATACATTCTCGCCAAAATATATTGCTATAATTGTCATTGTACGTACAAATTTACCACCCGATAAATGCCGAGCAGATCTTTGAACCTAGCACCTAAAATGTAATATAATAAAATGTACAAAATAAAAATTAAAAATATAATATATTGTTATCAGCTGAGCGCAAAAGGCATACAGTCTGTCATTCAATTCGGGGCCACGACGAGTATTCATGCCAGTATAAAATACGTAAGTCTCTCTGATTGTATTTTTCCTGCGTTATCAACTGTTTTACCATATGCACACGCATGGAAAACAATTACTCAATCCTTAGAAAAGAACCCCCAGTCTATAGTGGAATTGGGCCAAAAATAGACGGCCACAAAGTTATGCAAAAAAGGCAAAGTCCATTTGGTTAAACAATTATAAGAAAACTAGCAAGCCATTAATTAGCATGGCATAACACCCTAGCTGAGAGTCTAATGTTAAAACACCTTAGCGATATGAATTATAATAAATACATCGAAGATACTGGCAAGTCTGCTGCAAAGAAGGTGGTTTCCTCTAACCGGCTAAGAAACTTCTTACACCTGCCAGTATTCTATATCTCAATAAAGCGACTATTCGCCTACGCATGCAGTATTGTAGCTACATCTCGGCTAGTGCACTTATCACTAGCTTCTCGCTCTTAGAAAGGGGGCAATAATGGAATTTGACATTTCTTCAACTCAGACAATGTCTCTTTCCCTTTAAAAATTATTTTAAAAACATTCCAACGACTGGTTGTCATGCGTTATAGAATGACACCTTATCCGTAGAGTCTAATGTTAAAACAACTTGGCTTAAACATTTTCAGGCCATATAAATTAATATAAATGCATAGAAAATACTGACAAGTCTGCTGCAAATAAGGTAGCTTCCTCTACAGTACCATGAAGCATCTTACATGTGCCGCTATCTTATATCGCCAACGTATGGGTTTATTATTTCAACATCTGGGCTAGTGCAACATATCACTTGCTTCTCTCTCTTAAACAAGGCGCGAAAGAGTCTCTAATCGAATAGTCCTACACTGTCTGCCAATTTAAGGTCTTTATCATATTATTGCACAGTATTGCACTCGTGTGGTTATTTTACAAGTACTTCCACGGAATGTGCTTCGATTAATTTACTGCATTTTTATTCCTTTCGGCTCACCCGTCCAGTAACAAAATCAAACTCTTTCACTAGATGCCTAAATACCGAAAAATGTATTTCTTAGTATCTTTTTTTCTCGCACCGCTTCAAATTACAATTTCCTCCGTGCTCACTGTTTCCACGGAAAAGTAAGATACAAACTTAAAATCCTATTAATACTGGTCGATTTTCGACTCACTATTTAAACGTTGATTTCTGAAATGTTTTATAGTAATTGCTCAGTATTTACTTATTGAAATTATATTTTATGCTAGTGATATAAACAGGATTATGGAGGAAATATTCCCATACAGAAACTGGTCCTCCCACTCCTTCTTATTAACAAGTGGAACATTTTTTTTAAAATTAATCACAATTTATTTTTACTAATACCCTATTAAAGCATATAAGTCCGTAAAAACGAATGTTTAAAGGGACCATTGTTTATACTTTTCTTGTAAGTGTTCTAATCCTGTCAAAATTCTTCTCAAATAGCCAGCAATATTAACCGGGAATGAACAGAATGGTCTACAAGTTCTCGGAGAATAGGAAATTGTTTCACACACTACGTAGTAATAATAACAGCCTTGAAGATGAAGATGGTAGAGAACAACGATTCACTCATGGAAATACAGTTATACATTAACCCCTTGAAGAAAGGTCCTACACACTATATGTAAGAATTCAAAATGAATTGGTAAGCTGAATAACCTCGGGTAATGTCAAATAGTTCTTGTTTGTTTCTGAAAATGGCCATTATTTAGTAACAAGTTAATATATGCGATCGTATTTATCGTATTGATCCTATATAGAAGTTTCCGATGGATAATAACACGCACTACTTTAATCATTTCAACGTTTCTTGTGATGTAAAGCTTAATCAGAATAAATTTGAATTCTTTGTAAACTATTAAATGTCTTAAATTTACTGAACACCTAACTTCAATTGTGTTTGTTATATTATTAAACAATTTTTATTATAATAGTCGTATACTGTATTGAATAAAAGGTTCTGTTCAAAATTCAGTACAGATGCCTAAGTTCGACATAAATATTCCCGACTTCGATAAGTTGTACCTGAAGTAGGCCGGCGGCTATATCGACCGAAACGTCGTATGAATTAAATGCAAGATGAGAACACTAGTAAGAATACTACAAAGAATCAAATTCTCACTTTCAATCTATAAAATCCCGTAACAGTATTAAGAATCATAGACAGATAGAAAAAGCAAGAATAATTAAGTGTCAACTTAATATAAGTTATCGTATAAGTTATTATAAATAATTTCATATTGAGTATTTATTGGGGAATTTCAACGTCCGTACTAAAAAAAAATATTTTCCTTCATTACTTGTGTACGATGGATTAATCTCTCTTCTCTTGTTATCTTTTTCAGGGGTCAATGTGATTATTTATGATGTATTTTTATTATTTACTCACTACAAGTTACTACATACGTCAGTATCAGTGATTTCTCAATTTCAACACTCAGTTGCAAGTCAAATACGATTTCTAGCACTTGGCACTCCTTTCGATAATAATTGCAAATCACGTTTACAATTGAATTTTCGCTCGCAACGATTCTTAGTCATCTTTGAAATCTGAGTAGCAATAAGCCTCTGCAAGTTTCCAGTACTCTCTGCAACTTCACAGTGGAGGTCTGGTTGGTACTTTCTCTCCTCAGTATGTTCTTTCTTCTTTGATCTTTCGAGACATTTTTGTGGTGTGGCAGGCGATGCCTGCGAATTTGTACATGTGTCTAGGAGAAGTGACAGTTTTTTAGATTAAACCAACTTTCACTATTATTATTATTATTATTATTATTATTATTATTATTATTATCATTATTATTAGTATTATTATTATTATTATTATTTTATGGTAGTCTCAACGTTTGGATGTTTTCATTGGAGTTTTCTTTTTTTGAACATCAAGTCAATTTCTTTGGCCTTAGACATTCAAGCTTTCCTTAACACGTTCGCTGTTCCTAACAGGCAAGCTTTTTACATAATTGGAAAAGAAATTGTCTCGTCAATCTGTTAAGCTATTTATGGTGGCTTTTCGTTATGATTCCAAGCGTTCCAATTACAACAGGAATCGCCTTCTCTTCTTTACATTTCCATAGTCTAACTAATTCCCATTTTAGATCTTGATATTTCATTCGTGTTCTTTCTCCTGCACTCTTGTATCAAAGGGGCAGGTAATATCAATGATTAAGCAAGTTCTCTTGTTTTTGTATAGAAAGATTAAGTCAGGTTTGGAATGTTCAAGAACCTAATCAGTCTGCATGCGCATGTCCCAAAGAAGTTTGTAATTGTCTTTCTCCTGTACGACTTCTGGCTTATGCTCATTCAACTTCTCATTGTGGTCCAATTCATAAAGTTTGCATACATGCCAGTGTAGTATCAAAGCGACTTTGTCGTGTCTTCATTTTTTATACTAGTGCTGTGCTAGCATTGGGCATTCATATACAATATGCGCTAAGGTTTCTTCCCTTTCATTGAACAATCAGCCTATCGCTGATTCTGCAGTTTTGTCAATGTAATGTTTGATGGACCTAGTGCGGGTGGCTTGTTCCTGGACTGTCAGTAAGGTGCTCTCGGTAGATCTTTTGAGATCACCCTTGATCAACCAATTTCAGCTGCCATTATCTCTTAATTCAGTATTCTTAAAGAATACACTGTGTAGTTAATTTCCAAATAATTGTAACCTTCTATCTTGTAAGCTTTGATTCTTTTCCAACCCAGTGCTTTGTATTTCCCCTCATTTCACTTCACGAAGAATAATCTAAATACTTACAGAAATACATTTATATAGACAAATTTCTTCTATATTCAGAACACTTTCAACACAAAGTAGACCTCGACCACTTTTCTCTCTAGATAGATACAATCGATCTGCATCTTTTTTCTCTGCAAAAGCTCCATAAATTGTAAGCATTTTCCGGTTATTATTATTATTATTATTATTATTATTATTATTATTATTATTATTATTATTATTATTATTATTATTATTTTATGGCATCATGTAATTAGTTGTTTTATTATATATGCTACTTGAAAATCTGAAAAAAGAAATGCTTGCTTTCTTCAATAAGCAATAAGCACACCTTGACGAAATCGTTAATGACATCTTAATTGTGTCTATCATTCTCAATTTTGCTGTCTATCGGCAAGTTAATGGCATTCATGTTAGCCTCTGAATCAGTTGATGTCTCAATCTGTTTTCCATTAGCGCTATTAAAAATAGCCAATCAAAGTACAGAAATAATGAAGCTATAATTAGCAACAATAAACGACAATGTTGTTTAGAGCGACAAGCATACCGAATTCTTCTTATCTTATACGAGTTTGGCGCATATGACCACGCAATCTTGCAAACGCCATTGTAATAGTAATGCTCTTATGAACATTCATGAGATATCCGTTGTTGACTGGGTACTGTTTCACATTCTGCAGGGTGAACATCTTTCAGTAATTTAATAAAATGTCATATTAAAGACATTTCTAAATTATTGTAAGATGTTGTTCGAGTCAAACTACTAGTATATAAACTAGCTAGTTGAGAATAACAGTAAATAGAAACTATCGAGCATTCAAGCAAGCACACTTGGTGGTTCCAAGGTTAAAATTTATAGACTTTGGAAATATGATAGAAACGGATATGACGTCACATGGATCGAAAAGAGAGGGGGTGATATAGTCCGTTTTAGAGAACGTAACAAATAGACTTATAAAATGATATTTGCTCAGAAAATATAAGTAATCAATGATTTCAATCGCTCTCTATGTTTCTACCTCGACTGGTCAGTGATTTAGAATAAAGGTTAAGTTTAATTAATGTCCGCTGTCTTCCATCATTTGTGTTCGAGTTTATTTGTTATAAATGTGTAAAAAACCCTTATATTCACGCGACTTACGATGGTACGTATACGGATGTGGTCAAAGTGCAAACTTTTAATACCTCAGTTTTTTACTGGTTTACAAAACTCCATTTAATAACTCGAATTGCCAATCCTTCAGTAATTGCTGCATTGATCGGAATGTACTGCAGTTGGATCGAGAAAGATCTGCACTATCGGCTGAGTGAAACAGAAGTTCCAAACCGGTATTTATTCCACTATATCAAATAACCGATTTGCACACATGCTTATCAGAATTTTAGTATTATATATATATATATATATATATATATATATATATATATATATATATATATAGAGAGAGAGAGAGAAATGAAAAATATATATATATATATATATATATTACTTATGTATTCATCAACGTTTCGTCTATATTTTTAAGACTTCCTCAGGATGCTTGTCTGAAGTTAATAACACAGAAGTAGAAAATGTTTGAAACAGATGTGGTGGTAGTAATGGGCATTAAAGGGTCGCTCATGAAAAAATAAATTATGAGATACAAATATATGGTGGTAGTAAGAAATTCAGTTAAAAGTAGAATATGTAAGGGCAATCGTGGCGGTTGGAGTTATAAGATCATTTAATGCCCTGTTTTCAATTTTCATAACGTCAGAACACTATTTCATACTTAATCATATATATATATATATATATATATATATCCAGAGAGAGAGAAGGAGAGAGAGAGAGAGAGAGATTCTAAAGAAGCTTTGAGTCATTTTAAGCAAAATAAAAAGGAAAATGCAGTTTAAATTCCCAGAGCAACTAACTTAATCCAAGATATCGCAGACTTAACATTCGTTGGAAAATTCATGAATGAAACATAAAAAGGGGGAGTCAAGTATCTAACAGTCAATATTACAACGGGGATCATCAGCTGTTTACCATGTAACTGTTTCGGAGATTTAAAAACAGGACAGTTATAATATTCATGGCTCTCTATGGTACTGATCAAACTACCATTTCCCCAATAATCAAGTGTATAAATAATTCAGCTTAATATCCACTAATATTAATAATAATAATAATAATAATAATAATAATAATAATAATAATAATAATAATAATAATAATAATAATAATAATATATTACTATTAAAACTACCGTATGATATGGTAATTTACATATCAAATAACATTATTATAACAACAATAATAATAATAATACTATCCAAACACTCCCCATAAGAACAATTAAGCGATATGGTAGCTAGCAATACAATTATATTAGAATAAAAGTTGCATTGAAAAAAAAAGCTTAATTACCTTCGGTACCATATATATATATATATATATATATATATATATATATATATATATATTTATATCTATATATATATATATATATATATATATATATATATATATATATATATATATATACTCTAGTGTAAGTCTACGCCCCCAAATCGAGCAAAAGTTATGCTTATCCAGTGGTCTTTATCTTTATATATAACTAAATCTATATAATACTAAAACTCTATTGTTCTTGTATGTTTGCAATCAGCTTTCAGCTTTCCGGTTTTCAACATCCGGTTGCGCATGCGTAAATAGCATCGTCTTCAATCTGTTATTCCAATTCCGTTATTCTCTATTATGATTAACGAACGCATGAAATTTTTCATTCTGGAAATTTTTAAACAATTTCATTTAATTTCATCAAATAGTTTATTTGTTTTCTTCACGGTTAAAAACATTCAACGGGAGGACTTCGTAAAGTCTGTCGCAGTTTCAAAAAAACTCCTCACTTTTAAAAAACAAAAACAAACAAACAAAAAAACAACACTCATTATTAATATCAACCATACTAGCGGTCGGTGAACGAAACCACCTCCCACTTTCCCTCTCATAGATGTCACCACTCCTACTCCCTCTGTTTTCGTTACGTACGCGAGAAAGCTGAATCGGTAAATGCACACATTTCTATTACATTAAATAGTGTTTCCTTTTGTTGTTTTTTAAACAGCAAATACTTGAATCATATGTTTTACACATATTACATCAAAAAAAAAACAATGATAATAAACAGAACGACTCATAGAAATCTATCTATATTCTTTTTTCATTTTAATATACTTTCATAGAAATGCTTCTGTTATGTAAAAAAAAAACTATTTTCTTTATGCCACAAGTGTCACGCTCATACATGAATTCCATAGCTAATATAACAAACTGACCCAACGGGTCACGGGTGGTCTAGTTATATATAAAATTACATAATTCCGTCAGTAATGTAATTTTCCATATATAAATGATTATTATAATTTCTGATAACCTTAAAAACACCTACATTGACTTTCTTATTATAGAGAAGATTTTATTAATTTCTGAATTCTAAATTTTACGTGACGTGAATTATGCGCATATATTTATTTAAATATACATTAATA
>OY744522.1:180802808-180855308 GCA_963556195.1 Sepiola atlantica | reverse complement strand
GTCAGATTACCGATGTTAAGTAACGTTGAGATTGGCCAGTACTGAGATGGGAGATCATTTGGAAATACCAGGTGTTAAAAGAACAAAACTATCCAAATGGCGAAATAGCTATCATCCATGGTTTTAAGTATAATCGATGACAGACTAGCGTCCTCTCACGAGGTTGGCTCTTGTTATGTATTCAGCTTAACACTATGAGAATCAGTATGAGAAGAGGACCTAATAATTTTCAAGTTAAGAAAGACAATTACTTATACTTATTACATATGAAAGCATATTATACTAGTATGTTCTTCAATTCTCATAATAAATATCTTTACGTACGTTTTTTTCTAAATATTGATATTTCTCTCAGGTATAAAACCCTTTATCCTTCCTCTCCGATATGTTCGTGAGTCATATAGTTCATTTTCAGAAATTCTTATTTAATATTTGTTTGGTTGGTGAGAATGTTGTCGGTCTCTATAATTTGTTCTTCTTTTTCCATCAGCGATCGTCCAGAATTCATATTCCGTACACAACGAACTGGGAAGTTTTTCATCGACAAATTGATGTACGTGAGAAATAAATATTTACTTTGCATCGTGTGTCTCTTGGGTGTTACGACAACCACTATCTCAATGGCCTTTCGCGAGGCTAGAACCGAACAACGCATATCAAGTGTCTGCAAAAAATAGTCCCAAGACAAATCACGCGCACTGTTTCTTGATAACTCCCGAATTAGTTTTAAAATGAGAAACATCAAGAAATGAATATAAAATCAATGAGTAAAATGGCGGAAGGTAGTCAAGGTTATGACTCTACGATTGAGACCAGATTTGATTGGATTTTGTTGTATCTGACACGCGATTGAACATTTCCGGTTTCAATTCTGTGTGCGTGTTCAGTATGATAAAATGTTTGCGAAAATGCTTGAAAAGAGCTCTCGCGCAGGAACGTATCATTGCATATATTTAAGAGTGAGCGTCCAAAAGACCAGGGCGCTGTTGCCCCAGGTGTAATTTATAGTCATGGGTTGTTTGCTGTGAGAAGAATTTGGTCGCAATTGTAAAGAGAATAAACATGAGTGCTGATCATCATTATTCACAACGTCGTAGGGAGAGATAAATACATAAACTTACTCGATCAATTAACGTATCGACTGGATGCAGAGAAACGTGTGAAATTGCATCTAACTTATATATGGCAAAGACAATACCCATGTTTTCTTTTAGGTTGGCTTGGAACATTTCAAATTTCAGATTTAAGAGTCTAATTTTAAGAAAAATGACATGCAACTACATCGAAATATTGGGTTTACATGATGGGTTGATAAGGAAAAGTAGTAGCTGTGGCTACTATGAGCGCTGGAGGAGAGTTCAGGCTTCGAGAAGTCACCTCCAGCGTTCATAGTAGCCACTACTAATTTACGGTTTATCCCTCTTTCTGTCTTTTGTATCGGGTTTAAAGTATTCTTCTCAAAGACACGCATATATCCAAATAGTTTACTTTATAAATAATATTTTATAGATAAGTGTGGAATTCAATAATACAATAGCGTATAACAAATCGAAATTTTAATTAATATTCAATCTTAGTTTCCTTAAGCTCGCACAGAAAGCTGACACAACAGAGCCAGTTGATTTCACCCAGCATTCGTCTTTTAACCATTACCATTCTATTGATTTTTATTATCCCCCCCCCCAAAAAAAAGATCGGATGTATGTTTCTTTATTTTTATAACGCTAGATATGTGTATGAGTTTATATGTTTGTATTTTCGTATATATTGCCAAACTATTTAACCAATTATTATGCATCTTGGAACACCGCTAATAGACGAACGGTTGGTAATGTTGACTATATTACTTTTATTTATGTGTAATATATAGATCATTAAGAAGGGATGGAAAAACTTCGTACACATTTAGATACCTCTTATTTTTGTGAAATGTTAACAATAGCTATTAGACCTAAAATAATAAATATTCTACAAATTTAAGTTTCCTGGGGATATTTGTTATAGATTTTAGCGGGTATATTAGAACAACCTCCGAATGTAAGATTTAAATATTTCAGATTTGCATTAAATTTCATCAATCATCATTAGGCACTAATTGAGCAAATTTCTACTGAATTGTTATGTCCTCTAAAATCCTTCAATGGTAAAGATGTACATTTTAGATATTTAGATTTAATCAATTATGATCAAAATTGGAATAAGGATGTTGGACAGCAGATTTATTATAATTATATATGTTTTAATCTTTTTAAGGGAACTAAAAATGCTTTAAAACTATTCTGTTGAATTTTATCCATATTTCTAGTTTTATATAAATGTAAGAGTACACAAATAAGAAGCATGTGTATATAAAAAAACGAAACAAGAATGAAAGTAAGAGATACTCCCTGACAACACCGAGTAAGGACAGCTAACTTTAAATATAAAATTGTTAAATTTTATCGATAGTGTCTCTGGCGTCTTCTCACAACAGTAGCAGATTATGAACTATATGGTATGCCTCTGCGTTGTAAACATGAAAGATTGGATGTCGTTTATCAATTATTTATTTATATTTTCAATCATGACCGGCATAGAATTGAAAAAAGTTTTAAGAGAGTCTGTCTTATTCAGATGACCAACGAAAACAACGCTGTTTTAATGAGAAAACGGCAATGTATAATCGAAGAAGCCATCTTGTTTAACCTGTCAATTTTATCTTATTGTTTACTTTGGTTGTGTGGTAGCAGACATTATATGCATCTAACTTGTTCTATATATATATATATATATATATATATATATATATATATATATATGACACAGAAATAATTTATTTCTATGAGCTGTATATTAATATAATTGTGTTTCTACTACTTGTGTGAATTTGTATGTGTGTTTTTCTCACCTCTAAGTGATTTAAATATTATTATTTTATTTGTTAATACAAGATGTGTATTCAGCATTGCCGGGAGACTTTCTACTTTCATTTATTAATATTTTTTATGTTAAAAATCAACTATATTTCATTGTTTTATCTGCAACCTTACATAGAATGGCAAAATGTTATTTTTTAAAACGCGATTCTCTCAGAGATAAGAGACCAAAAAGAGACAACTAAAATATATTTTCCCCTATTTCATTTTTTTCTTCACATTTATAAAATGTATTGATACTATTCATGTTTTATTATATATTCTGTTAAAGGTCTTCAGTAGATAAGGTGAAAAAGTAAACTATAAGATTAATAATTCAATAAATAATTAATAACTCCCTTATTCGTCACTTGAACATTTCCCCTGCAACAAATGTTACAATGACATACACAGCTAAGGAACTGCACCCTCTTTGTTTTGAATTCATCTTTATCGGTATGTTCATGTGTTATTTTTCTCAGTACGATAGCCACATTGTATGTCGGTTGGTTTTATTTTGTAGATGAAGGAGGGACGAAAGGGAGACCGAGAAATAGAGAGAGATGGAGATGCATACTTTCATGCCAACTGTAATGTCAAGTGTTTATCTTACTGAAACCGTAAACTAATTTTGTAAACCGATGTAAACGGTACTTTTTCTGTAGAACGTTTTTTTGCTCATGGCGAATTGGTTCATAGTTTTGATTTATTATTATTCAAATATGTTTTGCAATCAAAAAAACAATAGTGCACACTAAAACGAAATTTTAATAAATCCCATTTCAAGTTTCATTTTCACCTTCGCTCGCACACAAAGCTGCCACTACACAACCAGTTTCCATCTAATTAGGTTCATTATCAGTAGGTCTTTCTTTACAAGGCTAGTAGATGACTTTTAAAAAATTATTAATTCATGAAGAAAAAATGTATTTTTCATTATTCATATAAAGTTAGATATCTGTACACGTTTATATATATATATATATATATATATATATATATATATATATATATATATATATATATCATTGATTTACTCCTAAACTAATTAACCGAGCATTATGAATTTTAGAACACAGCTTCTGGGCGTAAGGGTGTGTAATGTGGGATCTATCAAATTTAATTTCGTTTCATGTAAAGTGAATTTAGGTACCTCCAATTTTTGTAAAATTTTAACAATATTTATTAGAAATACCTTAAATCGAAGTTTCTTTGGAGTATTTAAAATGATTGGCGCAACTTAATATTTAAAAATTCAAACTATGAGTTCGTGTTGAATACTAACAAAACTGAAAAGTAAAAAAATAGATGGCATTAAATAATTAATCAATAGAATATGAACCATTTTGTCGATATTTTTTTTTCAATTTGAAAGTTCTATTCTCATTAGATTGCATTAGTTTTAAGTGAAAGAACTCACAAAAGTTTTTTTTTTGTTGTATACAGAAACGAAGATTTTACCATTTATATTATTCTACACACATCTGTAAAAATCGTAATCGGAGGAATCAATATCTGGTAGAATAACGCAGAAGTGGTAACACATGTCTAGCAAACTGCAACAATTTGTGTCTGGTCGCCAAATGAACGAGTGGTTCTCCCATTATCGATATTGAATACAATACCATTCCTTTTGGCCAATCCTGGGTGTCTTTTTTAGTTTTACTTTGAATTCATCGAGTTATAAGCAGTATATTTTGGAATTAATTATTTGGTTACTTGACAGAATCGCATAGTACATAATTACTTTCGAATCCAATGAGACACAAAGTAAACATTTCAAAAGTTAAATATCTTTAATTGGGGTGGCTAAGGTAAGACTACCTTATAACGATAACTGATCCGTTTTTCATCGCCTGTAACAATTTACTTTAAAAACAGGGCATGTTTATTTCGTTTATAAAGCAAGTAACAAATAGACATTAGGTTTAAAAGGTTATTTTTACTAAAATCATGTGGCACCAAAGCATCGTATAGATTTGTGCATCCAAGTTGAAATAGATGCTTATTAATGATGGATTTAGATATGTTATGTCTTTCTGCTAGTTTTTGTATAGGGTTATGTGGATTATTTTCAATGAATATCTGGATTTGGTCGTCATGTGTAGATGGTGAGCTTCCTGGGTATTCTTTAAAATGAAGGCTAAAATATAAAACTCAAAACATTGCGAACAAATTCCGTACATTTATGTCAGCTTAAGCGTTATTATTGTAATAGCACATATAGTGTTAGTTTTTATAATAAATTGTTGCTGTTATCAAAATATAAATGCACCAAGTCTTTAAAATAGGTTAAACAAATTTGCATTTTCAATGGGCTCAAAAATAAACACAGTTTAAATAATTATTAAATTACTTTTTCAGGAGATAGCTTGACGTATGCTTTAACTAGAAATGTAAGGGAACTATATATGTCTATAACTTGATATTTTCTGATGTGTTGTAATATTAACTACCACAAATGGTCATACACCGTCCTGGCAAACTTATATTTCAGATTTGCTTTAAATGTTATCCATAGTAAGTAGATACACATTAATCAAGATTCCCTCAATTCACATTTCTTCTTAAGACCTCTTTAAATTAAGATTTAAATTTTAGACATTTATTAAATGTACAAACAAATCTTGAATGTTGATTGGAATCTGAATATGATTTCAAACACAAAATATATAAGCATTATATATTGGTTTGAATTTTTGTAAGGGAAATAAGAGTGATGCAAAACGGTTGTCTTCCAATAATTTTTGTTCATCGTGAGACGTGTATCTTGCTAGATATTTATAAAGATAAGAGTAAACTATATAAAGTACGTGTGTAATATAAAAAGAAACAATAGGTGAGACAAAAAGGAACATAGAAAGACTCCCGGGCAACGCGCGTAAATACAGCTAGTTTTAAATAAATATAAAACTTTCTTCGTAAGGTCTCCTGTATCCCTTTTCAACAACAACCGGTAAAGATCTATAAGATAGACCTTAGCCTGGTAAACATTTCAGATTGGATGGCGTTTATCAATAAAGAATCCAATCATTTATTTATATTTTCAATTATGACGGGCATAGAAGTGAAAACGTTTGAAGAGATTCTGTCTAATTCAGGTGACCAAGGAAACGGCGTGAATTTAATAGGAAAACGAAAAAGTATAATCGAAGAAGCCATCTTTTTTAACCTCTTAATTGTATACTATTGCTTAGTTTAGTGGAGCGCTAAGACATATTCTATGCATCTAAATATCTCAATGTATATATTTGATACAGAAATACTTTATTTCGCTAGCTCTATATTAATATAATTGTGTGACTACTTCTCGTGTAAACGTGCATGTGTGTTTTTGCTCGCCTCTACGTGACTTAAATATTATTTTATTTGTTAACACAATGTGTGCGTATTCAGAATTGCCAGGAGTTTTCTACTTTTATTTTAAACGTAAATAATTGTTTCATTGTTTTATTTGTGGTCAAATTTTAAAACGCGATCCTCTCAAAGATAAGGGACAAAAAAGTGAACACTAAAATATATTTTCTCTCCATTAATAAAGACTTAATATCTGAAGAAGTGCACATTCTATCCTTCCTGCCCCAGAGTGTAGCGACAATCGACCTTGCTTTGAAATATAAGGTAAAATAGCACAACAGCTTCAAAAGTTAAACTCGTACCGGCTTGTTGAGCTGACGGCTGTCATTCGAATGCACATCAGAATTTGTAAGGCTTAGGCAGGGCGCCAGGATTGACACAGTTTGGTCGTATGTTTCATTTACTTTCTTTCTGATGTTGAATCCTTCCTTCTAGTTTTTTCTCGTATTGAATTATTTCTGTTATTTATTTCTTTGTTAATAATTATGTTTGCAGTTTTTCACGAAGTTAGGCGACGAGAGAAATTGAACCGTAAAAAAATTAAATTTGATCTTTTATAAGAATTCAAAAAGAAAATGTATTCTTAGTTTTTCATCAAATTATTCCATTTTTCAGCTGAAGAATACAATAATTCATCGTCCCCAATGTCAAACGATAACTTATTTGCAGAATGTACGTGCTTAATGCTGATTCAGACGCTCGCCTACATAGTGGCAGGGCAAAGTGACTCGCCTAAAAAAATAGAGATCTAATCAGATAGAACCGCGAAGAAGGGACTCATCCGGCCGAATGAGCCTTTCGTGGTTCTATTATGCCTCAAACGTAGATCTCACACAGGAACGCGCCTGGTACACAATAGGTCTACAAATGTCTAAAACTAAATCTAGCCAGTTTCGTGACCTAACCTATTTACGCTTCATCCTTCAATGTATGAAGCTGCTTGGTGTAATGAACTAAAGATAATTAAGTTGATTAATAACTAACACGGACACGCATATAGAATTACGAGAAAACAAGGTAGTATTTTAATAGACAGAGATCAATTCAGAAGCAAAATAATAGAAATTCAAACCGTAACATTAGAATGGATGTAACAAAGCTAATAATTCACCTGGATCTAACTCAACAGACACATATGTATGTTTAAATTATAAATAAAAGCAAATAAAATATTTACTTTGCTGTTTACGGATATCCGGCTCAAACGCAGAACACACCCCTTCATAGGTTGAGCAGAATGGTAAGTGAAACCACCAGCTTTGATTAACGATTATGCAAAGATCTTCAGTCTGAATCACTCAGGTATCTAGCAACAATAAAGAGATGTGATCCCGAAAACAGTTCGTTGCGAATATATATATATATATATATATATATATATATATATATATATATATATATAAAGTTATGAAAATATATTCATGGCAATCAAGCTACACAGAGGCTTCCGGATTTCATACCTGGAGGGAATCGTCAGGCTAAAATGCATAGAGTTTGTTTTGACGGGTGTTTTTATATACATGTCTTGCTAGTAAACCAATCAGTTCTTTTGTTGGGCTTCTCACAAACAAAGGTTAGGTTGATTTTACTCCTTATTTCCTATTATATTGTTCTCTTTACAATATGGTGGCTCATCCCTGTTTCTTTGTTGTTCTCTTAGACAATTGTTAGGCTTCTCACAAACAAAGGTTCGGTTGATTTTACTTCCTATTTCCTATTTTATTGTTCTGTTATAGGGTTGCCTATCTCTGTCTCTTTGTTGTGTCGAAATAATGGGGGACATTATTTTAACACGTGCTTGCGTGTATTTCTATTTTACGTTTTAGTTTTTAAGTTTTTATGGTTAAGTTTGGTTTAGTTCTTTATTTATTTATTATGCATTGTTAACCTAAGTATATGTATTCTTAACGTAAGTAAATTTTATACTGTTCATGCAGTTGTTTGCTATTTCACTTCTACAGTTTAATAGGTTTGGCGGGGTCTTTTATATTATATATAGTCTAAAGAAGGTTTAAGGCATAAAAAAAAAATGTAAAATGCAGTTTAAATTTCCAGACAAACTAACTAAATCCAAGATATTGCAGACTTAACATTCGTTGGAAAATTAATAAATGAAAAAATATAAGTAAAATAAAAAGGGGGGTTAATTATCTAAGAGTGAAACAAAAACAGGAGACCTTAAGCGTCTGATATTAACACGGGGATCATCAGCTGTTTACCATGTAACTGTTTCGGAGATTTAAAAACGGGACAGTTATAATATTCATGGCTCTTCAATGGTACTGATTATACGACCATTTCCCCAATAATCAAGTGTCGAAATAATTCAGCTTAAAATATCACTAATATATACATGAATAAATAATAATAATGATAAAATAATAATAATAATAATATATTACCCTTAAGACTACCGTATGATATAGTAATTTGCATATCAAATAACATTAATTATAACAATAATAAAAAATAAAAATAAAAAATAAAAATATAAAAAATAAAAAATAAATAAATAAATAATAAATAAATAAAAATAAAAAATTAAAAAATATATATATATAAAAATAATAATAATACTATCTAAACACTACATCCAAGAACCACTCTGCAATATGGTAGTTAGCAATAACATTATATAGGAATTAAAGTTGCATTAAAAAAATAAATAAACAATAAAGATTAAGTACCTAAGGTACCAGAAAAGTAATTAGATAAGAGGAAGGAAACCTAGCCATACAGATCTAAATACCCAATATATAGTCTAAAGAAGCTTTGAGGCATAAAAAAAAGATGTATATATATATAGTGTTTGCGTTTTTTTGTCCATAGGGTTGATCCTATGAAACTACAGTGTTTAAATAACAGTGCTCAATACTAAATAGAGTTATATCTTAGTATAATAGTATAATTCATACAAACATGTTGACTACATACTCTATGTGCCTACATGTTTCAGCTACAACCTTATTCATGTCTTAGCATTGTCAGGCTTGTTAATCTTTCTGATATCAGTATTGTCAGTGACCTAATTATGCTAGATATTGTAGAATGTTGTAGATATTTCATGTATAAACATATGTATAAACATATGTAGTATAAATTAGTTGTGAAATAAAAATTACACTTATATATATATACCTATATATACATATATATATATATATATATACCTATATATATATATATATATATATATATATATATATATATATATAATGTATGAATCTCTATAGATATGAATTTGATGTGAGCTGTTTGTTTTTTATTCCTCTTTGTTGCATCGCTATGTATTGTTTTTGATTGAAAACTTTCTTGTTTTCTGATGAGTCCATGTAAGTTTTTTGATTGACATAAATATATAGGTTGTTCTTCTATTGGACGAAACGAATTCGTAATTGCACAGATTTATGTTTTGCTTTAGAAAAAAAAAGATTAGTAAGATGAATGAAGTTTTGATCGTTGGAAGGAATCAAAACGTTGCTTATTTATATATGTTTAACTGCTATATGTTCACAATCATCGATCATTAAATTTAGAAAGGTTTGTATATATAAAGAATAGAAAGTATATGCAATAATATATATTTTCGCATTCATATATATATATATATACGAAACATTTCCCTTCTAAATTTCATAGAAACGTTTACCGTTATCGAATATGATAAACTCACTCTCCTTTGCAAAGAGCCTTCCATATTAAGCCAACAGCTTTTACTGCCTTTTCCGAAACTGTCCATCTCCTAGCGCGAGATATCTTTTCAAAACCTTCGCACAGCCAATTAAATTAGCGCGTTGCAGTTATCCGACGTTTCCCTCGCTCGACGTGGGACCGCTATCGACAATCCCCACCAATTTCACCTGATCCTACACTTTCCACAACGAGAGATACGCCGAATGCTTTTGTTCTTTCGATTCCTTTTGTCTGGCGTACAAAAGAGCGGACGTTGTCGACGGCTTACGCTCCCGTATTCTCCGCGATTCCCGCAGAGCTTTTCAACCCTCAACCTTGTAGAAAATAAAGTTTTGATCCGATTGCACGCGAAGAATTTACCCACTGACTACTCCGTCAGTAAAGCAAGGACATCGAACCAATCCGCAAACGAAGATAAACAATTCACGTATACAATAATACCCAAAAGTCTATATCTATTTGGAATAATAATTCAAATGACCAAAAACCGATTAAAGACCTTCTTATCTGAACTTAAGAAATGATATCTGCACGTTTGTAGTTATGGGGTATTTTATATCAGCCTTTCGTAAACCATACATTAGAAAATGGAAAACGCACATTTCTTTACAAATTGGACCTACGTATTTGCATAATAAAGAGAGCTTCGCCACATGATTGAAAACAAGATTATTAACATAGTTTGGACATGTTTTCTATATCGCAGCTTTGTAAATAAATCATATAGACTATTTAATGCAAAAGGCATTAAGAATACCGTCACCAAAGCGATGGGTCGACGGATAAGTGTTGAGACTGTCAGGCCGCTCCTGACAGCTGAAAGCTTGGTCTTAGAACTTGATAAGTGATGTTATTTATTCAGTCTTAAAACACCTTACTGATCATTATAAAGTAGTGAACCTAGATGATCGGTGTAAGGTGTCTAAATGTAGGTTGTATTTAGTTTAATTTAGATGTGTTCTAAGGTGGGTAAACGGGTGCAGAAATCGTTCATGAACATTCAGATAACCCGGATTAATATGAAATTTTAACAATAGATATTTGGCATGAATAAAAGAATATCCCCCAAATTTCAGATTCTGTCTACGATGTAAAGGGTTTAGAGACCACGATCTGGGAACAACCTCTCTTTCGAAAATCTAAATATATCATACTTGCATTGAATTTGATCCATAGTAATTATAGAGAAATTCAGCAGGATTCCCTGAATTTCAATTACCTCTTAATACCATTTAAGCTTAAGCCTATAGTTTAAGACATTTTCTTAGATAAGAATCATAAAAGGATTTTGCTCAAAATAAGATAAGGATTGTTGGCATAAGGTTTAGTATCATGCTATTTTTATTTTATACTTTGTAAAGAAACACAAATGTGGTGTAAAACTGTATTAAATGTATTCGTCCTGGGACGAGTATTTTTTTAAGTATACTTATATATATATATATATATATATATATATATATATATATATATATATATATATATAGGTATGCTTCAAAAAATACTTATATATATATATTATTATTATTATTATTATTATTATTATTATTATTATTATTATTATTATTATTATTATTATTATTATTATTATTATTATTATTACAATCCCTTCCTAGTAAAATTGAAAGTTGAGCATTGTCGGAAAGATTAAAAATAAACATTCACCTAAAATCTTCAGTGCAAGGCTCCGATACTGCCGTTGAGCGCTATCCAATGTTTAGATGTATATGCTTGCCGCTTTCAGTGGAAACATCACTTAATGTCTCCGTTATTACGCGACAATATTTTATGGCCTAATGGGAGTAAGTGAACGATTACAGATTCATGGTGTATCTGTTCATCGTCTGAGATTGTTATTTCCCTGTCCTGATTAGAGCTATAATTTCGAAACGACGTCGTAGTAGGTAAAATATTAAACATAATTCAGTATTATTAATATATATATATATGGGAAAAGAAGGATGAGAGTAATCCGACGTAATTGGAAATGAAAATGGGGAAAAACAAGAGATATTTTTGATATATTTATCAACGTTTCGTCTTCATTAGAACACTTCCTCATGGTTGATAATTTAAAGAAAAATGTCACGCTAGTACATCGAAATTTTGGGTTGACATGATGGAGTGATAAAGGAAAATTAGTAGTCGTGGCTACTGTGAGCGCTGGAGGAGAGTCCAGGCTGCGATAAGTAAGTGGTGGCAAAAAATGAAATGAATATGGAAAGCTTTGAGTGGATACTATTCAGGCAGCAGTTAAATAGGGAGGGGTGAGAATATTAGTGAGTTTGCCTTAGGCTGGGAGAGATGGAAATATTTAGATATTTAAACCTTTTTTTTCTCTCAATTTATTCTCAAACCATCAACGCATCCTGTACGAAACCACATTTTACTCCCCCAAAATTAAAATAATTTGTCTTTATTATCATGCTCACAGCACACTTCTACACATTCTTTCAAACACACTTATACTCACACATTCCTCACATAGACCCCTGTTAAATACTCCTACTTCCCTCCCTCCCTCCCTCCAGCCTAAAACAATTAACACTTGACCACAACAAAAATCTCCACTCTTCCCTCTCACCTCTTCCACCCTTTCGATTATTTTTTCACACTCTTACTCACCCCTTCCCATTTTCAATTTTTCCTCATTTCTCCAAATCTTTTCTAAAACTATGATATCACCAACATGCTAAACACACAGTTCTCTCCTTCCCTCTTTCCCCAGCTTTTCAAAATCCATACCACACCTCATCACGACAAAAATCTCAGCCCCCCTTTTATCTCTCCCACCCTAAGGCAAAATCACTAATATTCTAACCCCTCCCTGTTTCACTGCTGCCTTAATGGTACCCCTCAAAGTGTGTTCTTTTTTAATTGGTGCCTTTATTAAGGGAGATTGGTTGAGTGTGTTGTTATGTTGATACTTAAGTTTTAAAACTTTCATTTCATCATAGATTACATCTCTGTTTAATGTGTCCGTTGTTATAATGCATTTTAGCCTGAAGATTCCCCCCGGGTATGAAACGCGAGAGCCTCTGTGTAGCTTAATTGCCAAAAATAGATGTTCATAACTTAACACCTAGCTCTACTTACGTATCGAGCACTGTTGAAGTAAATACTGAACATTGATACAGAAAAAATATATCTCCTTATAACATTAAATATGGATATATGGAATAGTAATATATATATATATATATATATATATATATATATATATATATATATATATATATATATTACATGTATTTAGGCAGCATTTTCTCAGTTATGCAAACATTTGTAAAAATAACAGAATTCGTCTGTTTAATTATACCTTTTTTATTTTTTCAATTAAAAAAATGTTATTAATAAATTGAAAGTCCCTTTGGGATAATGTAACTCCCAGAATAATAATAAAGCTAATAGCTACATTGGTTTTACAAGCACTACCCTGTCGAGCAGGCCTACCATGCATATTGTAAACTCTAGCGCAATTTACCAACATCTACAATAACAGTACTGCCCCCTCTTATGTAAGACTAATTCTAGTTAATAATACTAAAATTATACATTCCGAAACCAATTAAAAATGCTTTAAAATTTTGAAAGCTTTTTACATAAAAACACAACCGAAAATTAACAACATTACAGATGAAACGAGTGGTAACATATAAAAATGTTTAACGTAATGCGATTGTGTTCTGTGGTGCAATCCAGCGTTGCTGAATTTAAATCGTCAACGACTTCCTGGAACAATAAGAAATACGTTCTCTGCGCGTTTCGCCGCCGTCTTTAAAAAAATCTCTTCTTTCTCGAGCTTGTTTGTTCATTTTCTTTAGAGACCTGAAGATGATTCGACGAACAATACAAAACGTTTGTGAAACCTATGTAACATCTATTAATTTTTTTGATTTTAATACAAAAGACACTATCAGAAAAATTGAAAATATAAAAAAGTATACTGAAACAGACGAATTCTGTTATTTTAAACAATGATGCATATATATATATATATATATATATATATATATATATATATATACAGAGAGAGAGAGAGAGAGAGAGAAGGTAATATGAGACTAAATATTGTAAAAATACAATATCTATTACGTCCTCAGTTGCTCAAACAAGGTGTTTTCAAATAAAATAGATTTATTTTTACTTCTTCAAGCCATGTCTTTTCAAACAATGACATTTTATCACCAGAGAAATACAAAGAGAAAATATATAAATATAAGATCAATACAAACATAGAATGTCCAAAAAAGTCTCATGCACGTGTAGGAGGTTGAAAAATTAACCGTTGAAGGCGTCATATCATTGTAGCAGGAGGTTCGAAAGCGCTAAATCCAGAAAAAACATTGGCGTCTAAAAATGGTAAAATCTGTAGATATTTTGAGAAGTCACACCATTAAAGCCCCAACTAATGTGGTTGGAGGGCGTTGCAATGCCAAAGATTAGGATGTAAGTTATGTATAAAGACACATATGAAGGACTCGCTTGGACTCTCCAGATATTGGTTTTTCTTTATTCCTCTAGTGATAGGATTTCATTTTTTGAAAAACCATGGCTAAAAAAGGAAAATAAATCTCTTTTATTTTAAATAACCTTGTTTGTAGCAACTGATGACGCCATAGATATTGTATTGTTACCATCTATATTCTCATTGTTTACTTATCCATATAAGTGTTCTATCTCGTATATCGTCAGCAATTCTTTTATGTAAGGTTCTACTTCGAAGGTATACATTATATCCTTATTTTCCTGTTCTTTATATATATATATATATATATATATGTATATATATATATATATATATATATATATATATATATATATATATATATATATATATGTATTTACATCTAATTCAAATATAATTGACAGTCGGAACATCTGTGTACGTTAGATATAAACTGATAATACAATTGTTTTACATGTAACTGCCCATTTTAAACGGCACTGATAGACACAGGGCAGAACATGACATAATAGTAAAGTTTTGTTTGATTGTTTGTTTTATAAAATATACACATGTTCTGGTTTATTCAATCTTAACCCAATATTAATTGTAAACGCTTGATTGTATACGATTGTTTAGAGAAAAGTTGAATTTTAACGAATAGTTTGAAGGAACTTGTAGGCGCATTCGTTTTGCGAAAAGTATTAATTGGGTTTGAACTCCTCACAGCAGATTTCATATCGCGCTACACCCGCAAGCCTATGAGCAACTGTTCTGAATCTCTCACTCAGAATAAAAAATGTTTAGGACAGAAATATATTCGTAAGTTGAATGTTTACGTTCGTTTATCCAAATTCCACAAAAACGTTTGCTTTGCAAAGAAAAAAGCCATAAATACATTCGTTATTTCTATTTCGAGACGGACGAGACTAATTCTGATTTCTGTTTGCATAACAAGGAAAAACACACACACATTAGCCTATTAACTAACTCAGTCACAAATACACGCCAAAAACATTATAACATGCTCACACGCTCACACACACACACACACACATATATATATATATATATATATAAGTAATACACTTAACCATCTCGTGTTGGATAATATCATTATTACACGCTCACACACCCACACACACACATACACACACACACACACATATATATATATATATATATATATATATATATATATATATATATATATATATAAAACTTCACAATCTCATGTCGGATAATATAATTATTACACGCTCACACGCTCTCTCTCTCTCACACACACACACACACATATATATATATATATATATATATATATATATATATATATAAAACTTAACAATCTCGTGTTGGATAATATAATTATTAAACGCTCACACACACAAACACATGTATATATATATATATATATATATATATATATATATATATATATATATATATGTATCACTTCTATAAATTGTGCTACTGCAGTATTGTTAATGCTCAACTCCAATTTACTGTAATATGTTGCACTAATATACAGGGTGTCCATTAAGTCGAGCAGCATACACTGATCTTCATGGAGTGGCCACCACGATCACGAGATCTCTCCTGATTGACTTGTTTTCATTGATGGACATCTCAAATATGTTTTGTACTAGTATCGGTCATCTGTCAAGCTAATGATCAATAAATAGATGTTATGTAATTTATTTGAAAACCCGGATGGTGCACGACCTTTTTGACACCCTTCATGATTTTAAAATATCAAGGGAATTTTGTAGTATTTTTACTGTTGTCCTAATACTCTCCTCAGAGGCATTACCTACTCTTGTTTGTGTTTGTTATATCTGTTAGGTTGTCGTGAAACAAATCTTTCCAGGAATTACCTCCTAATTTTTAATAGATTAGTGTAGTATCTTTATTGTCATAAGACTACCCTGTTGGACATTACCCCCTCTTTTGGGGAGTAGTGTAGTATGTGTTCGTCGTCGTGATTTAATCCTAGCATAAATAAAAAGGAGCATATATTTGCAAGCATCTCTCTCTCTCTCTCTCTCTCTATATATATATATATATATATATATATATATATGTATGCTGTCCGTGGTAAATCATACAATACCCCCTCTCTATATGTATATACTCTCTCTCTCTCTCTCTCTCTCTCTCTATATATATATATATATATATATATATATATATATATTGTAATCTCTCCCCTCACTGTATTGCTTTCCGTTATGAATCATGCAATTTCCCCCTCTCTATAGATATTGCTATCTCTTCTCTTCACTGTATTGCCTTCCGTTATAAATCGTGCAATCTCTTCCACTCTATATACATATAAATTAAGCTGTCACTCTCCTCCGCCTCGAATTTAATAGTCAATTTCCTCCTCTTTTTAGATATGTATTAAATATGGTATCGCTTTCTCAACATCTATATTGAAATAGTGAGTGTGAATTTCTCTTTTTTCATTTAAAAAAATGTAATCACCTCGTTTGGATGCTTGATAAGACCATAGGGTCGAAATAAATTATTGCACCGGTGATTATGTTAGTTCGTGTTATTTTATTTTTGCTTGCTCTGTTTATACATTGAGCTCTCATACCCGGATTTCCGTCTGGAATTTATTCCACTCGAACACTATATATATATATATATATATATATATATATATATATATATATATATATATATATATATATATATATATATATATATATATATATGCACTCGCAATCTGTCACATATGTGTTTAATATAATTTTCGGCCTGATCGTTTTCCTGTAAGCCTTGCAAATTTCCCGTACCGTGCCCGGGGGCGGTCAGTAGTGATTCTTGCTAGTCAACTCATTATTTCTACAACCTGTTTACGTCTTCGTTAGTAAGAAGTAAAAAATGTGTACAAAACTCCCTTAAGAAAATAGCAAAAACATACAGAATTGCGCTAATTTTAGGTCGTCGACTGGTTGCACTCTCCACATTTGGTCGTGTAGAAAACGAGCGAACAAGATGGGAAGCAGGGGAGAAAAAGGGATAATGGTGAGGCTTATGAATGTGTACTGTGTGTTTGCGTGCGTATGCGAGTGTGATTCGGATGTATGTAGGTTGTGAAGAGGATGATGAATATATTAAAAGAAAAGTTCATCCACATCCTAATCGAGATAGATAAAAAATATTGTTGACATTTGCTTTCCTTTTTTCCACCTGGTTAGAAGGCAAGCAAGTTATTATAAACAGTCTAATAATTACATGCACACACACACACACACCCACACACACACATATATATATATATATATATATATATATATATATATATATATATATAATCATTTAGGTAAGCATTATATATATTATCAATATGTACAGCGTTATATATATAGTAAATAATATATTACTAAATCAAATTATATGTATGTATATAGATAATTAATATATACACGTATACTATTTGCAAGTAATAGATTATATTGCGCATAGATTTTTAGTATTTACTTCAACAATGCTCAATACGTTAGTAGAGCTTAGTACTACTATTACTACTAGTAGTAGTAGTATGAGAATATATCTAGGGCAAGTAAACCACAAAGGGGTGTCCATGTTTATACCCGACTCGATGCGGAACTTGGTAAAATTACAAATATTTTTTATTTCAAATTGATTTCCTATCGATATTGTAAAAATCACCATTGCACGCAAAG
The DNA here is from genome assembly GCA_963556195.1 of Sepiola atlantica. Classification (NCBI taxonomy): domain Eukaryota; kingdom Metazoa; phylum Mollusca; class Cephalopoda; order Sepiida; family Sepiolidae; genus Sepiola; species Sepiola atlantica. The sequence continues at coordinate 180,837,219 of OY744522.1, read as the reverse complement.
TTGCTACATTCAATGGTCGCAAATTTATTGGCCTGTTACGATTTTCTATCAATTGGAAACTTCCGTGGTAAGGTTCGGACGTCCTTGACATCATCAAATGGATTTATTCTTCTACTCACCGCTGTTTTCCAGCAACCATGCTGAGAGTAGTCTACACCACTCGAACCTTTTTCTCTTTTTTTCGTAATAATGTTTTCAGTCATTCAAAAGAATTATGTGGGTTATACATTCTTATGTCCTTATAGAGCTTACTACGTTGGCAAGAACTCCAAAATGTCATAAATAAGAATAACCTAACCTCTAGCATGTGATATTCGTTTACACAAGGTTTCAAGATCATCCGGGAACTTTCAAACACAGTAGTCTGACATCGGTAATCGCCTGGTTGGTATGAATATTTTACTGACCAGTATTCCGATGGGTGGTTTTCTATTTTTTCACAGTGCTATGTTAAACTATTACCTCAATATTATTGAGGCGTTAGTTATTAACAATTATCGACCTAGCCTGTGTAGACAGAATATGTTGAAATATCAGTTGGAGATATTCTACGATTAAAATCCCCAATAACGTTGAGAGATTTACCCCGGTTTTTCTCTCTCTGAATGTACTTTACTCACTTAAACAATGCTTACAGCATTTCTCATTTGATTTTCTTAGTGTTTAATGTATCATAATGATGCTTGGTCTAAGGGTGTCAGATGATAAGATATTAAGGGCAATTTAAGCAAATTTCTTTTTTCCTACCTGTCCCGTTTCATTGAACAATAAATAATGTTTCCTCTGAGATTTTTTCTTTACTAGGAATCTACTATATATATATATATATATATATATATATATATATATATATATATATATATATATATATTGTTTTTAAATTTCCGACACAGTTTTTCATGGTAAACAACTGATGATCCCTTAAATAATGTTTGAAGCAAACTAATATCATAACTGTAAAAACTAAATTAACGACTTGGGACTTAAGGTTTTTTTTAATGGTTGAGAAACTTCCGAGACACTATATATATATATATATATATATATATATATATATATATATATATATATATATATATATATATATATATATATATATATATATATATGATATAGATAGACAGCTACATTGTAAATGTGGAGCACTTAACAGAAAGAAAAGAATGAACACAGAAGTCAGTATGAAGAAAAGTAGAAAGAAATGAGAAAAAGGCTTTATTACGTATTATTGCGGTTCATGATAAATAATTATGCGTTTTATGTTCACTCTGAAATATGACCTTATTCGATTGAATATGAACACTTACAACAAAAGAGAAAAACAGATGTGATGAGCATAAACATTTATATATGAAAAAGAGAGTTAAGTAAGTTTTCCCTTTGAATTTGAGTGAAAAAAAGGCAATATGTATAAATAAAATGAATGACAGGCGCATTTGATGTTTTCAGCCTGAATGTGCGATGTCATATACGGATGAAGACTTTTATAAATAGTTATGATATTTTCTATATTCGAATATATTTTTTCAATATGGCCGGAAACAAGTATCTGTCAACAAGGTGATTTTGAAAGAAATATTGAGAGTTTCTCTGAAAAACTCAGATTTACATGATGGCATATATCTAGTCATGCACAGACAAACTATTATGCTGTATCACAGCTCTTCAGTGCAATTTGAATATATCCCATCCAACTCAAATTTTGAATCTTCAACAATCTTGTTGATAGCCGTCAGCTCTCACTACCATAGGACGGGCTCTGGTGGGGAATGATATCTACTATGTGTTTATATAAATATTGACTGCAACTTGGTAGTGCTCTATTTGTTTATTTACAAATAGCCTTTCATTACCTGGTGATACCAGATCAGGCTGCCCTGTGGCTCCCTGAGACGAAATTCACCTACATTGACGTTTTTTTTTTTTTTTTTTCTTTTTTTTCTTTTTTTTTTTGTAAAACTTAATTATGTTCTACAAAACCAAAAACAAAAACAACAGCCCCTCTCCCTTTCTCCCTCCCCTTTTTTATTTTATTTTTAGAACTTGAAGCATAAATCTTTTACTATAATGACCAGATTCGGCATTAAATAACCCAAAAAGGGTTGATATGCCGTAAAACAAAACTACCAAACCAAAAACGATGATTAAACATTTGAAGATATAAAGAACTTGAAGCATAAAAACTTTTACTATAATGACCATATTCGGCATTAAATAACCCAAAAAGGGTTGATATGCCGTAAAACAAAACTACCAAACCATACCAAACCTTTCATTACGCTTAGTAGAATAAGGCAATATCATTAACTACAGTGCTCAACATGCGACATATCTACTACAGAGACGTAACTTATTAGCCGTTGAAAGATAATACAGTGAGGACAGAGTTGTAAAAACACCAAGACTGGCCCGCATGATGATGATTAGATGAATGAAATTGAAAGTAGTCGCGACAAAAGAAAGACAAATAGAACGAGAAACTCACGGAACTTACATCCAACAATTTGACCGAAATACTCAATTCGAAAAATTAAATGTATATATACTTACTAGTTTTATATACATATATGCATAGTTATGTATATAGCAACAATAAATAATGTATATTAGTTTATCCACTTATAATATAACGACTTATATATAACGAGCACCTTCACTGTCTGTCTTTCTGTCTGTCCGTCCTGGAGAATCTTTGAAAACGAAGTAATTACTATTTAATTACTTTCAAAGTCAGAAACATAACGACTAAATAAACAATAAATAATTTCGATGCCGGGACTACGATTCGAACTCGCAACATTAACGACAATTGTTCGATACGCTACAGCCTGAGCTACCGTCGCAAGGAATACAATCCGTTTTGATTTACCTACTTAAAGAATTTTTTTTTTCATTTCTTTCAGTTACCAATGAATAAGTGTATAATAACTCGTTCTTCGATATAGTTTGGGTTCTGCGTTCGCGCTCGATTTTTTAAGGGTAGGAGATTTCACCCACCCCGATTTTTTTTGTTTTTTTTTGTAATATAACGAAGAGGTTATCTGTGACGATTTTCGTCTGTCCATCGACGAGAATTTTTGTCAACGTAAGAAATAAATTACGGCACATTCTAACCACTAAATAATACATCAATCAACAATAAATAAAATTGACGCCGAGAGCATAATACGAACTCACAACCCATATGTCTTCAGTCAAACATGTTGACATTAGTGTTTCGCTCTACCAACTGGGTTAAACTACCAAAGATAATGAAAGGCGATTCAACCGGGTCTATTAATTATGTGTAGTATAATTTCATTCGTCATGATACATTCCTCTCAGGAATAACCTATACTTTCCGAGGGAGGAGGCATTATAATATAAGTTCTTTTCTCACAATAGCATACTCCCAGGATTACCTTCTCCTTTTTATAAAGGGGTAGTGTACGAAATATTCTGTTGTCATGATATCATGCTCCCACGCATTGCATCCTACTTTTTCATTAAAAAATAACTTGATTTAATCCGGTCTATTAATTATGTGTAGTGTATTTTCATTCGTCATGCTACATTATTCCTAGACATTACCTCTACACTCCAGGGGAGGGGCATTATAATATACGTTCATTCCTCACGATACCATTCTCCAAGGAGTACCTTCTTTTTTATATAGGGGTAGCGCACTAAATATTATGTTGTCATGGTGTGATGCTCCCATGCATACCTCCTACTTTTTGGGGGTGATTGAAGTGTTTGTTCGCTTATTTAGTTTGAGTTTTGCAAACATTTTGGATGACATTCATAAATTAGTCTTAAATAGTTATCCAGAAATAAATTTGCAATTTATTTTTTAAAGAGTTGAAAATTGTTTGGAAAACTGCAGACTTATTCTTCTGGAAATGACGTCATTGGTAGAAGGATGCGGAGGAGGCATCGTGAGTGTTTTTTTTTATCGGTTTACGCTTATTTAATTGTGTAGATAAACAGTCGATTCTTTTGTACACAGAGGCGCGTCCGACAGCTTTCGATAAACTACGATTATTTTGTACAACAGAGGCGCGGTCGTAGATTTCCGATTCTATGGTACATCAGAGGCCCGTACGTAACTTTTCGATTCTTTTGTACACAAGAGGCGCGTCCGTAAACTTTCGATTCTTATTGTACATCAGAAAAGCGTCCGTAAACTTGGATTCGTTTGTATACCAGCGGCGCAGTCGTAAACTTTCAATTCTTTTGTAACAGGTGTACACCAGGTGATGCGGTAACCTAGCAAAAAATGCGGCTCCCAGAGAGAATTTATTGGCTAGTTTTAGCATTATGATAGGCTATTGTGAATCGGTCTATCATGAAACAAAGGTTAAGAGTTAAGATAAATTCCTCGATTATTATTTTGTTTTATACATATTATTTAAATGAACAGAATCTGAAAAGATATAGGGTCGTGTGTTTCTGCAAGATATGCTGTTCTAACAGTTGAATCGTAATTATACATACATACATACATATATATATAATATTTATAGATACATATTTATTAAATATTTTAATACCTACAGACATCGATGTTTCATGCTAACGCAATCTTCAGTGTAGGAACTAATTCTCAACGGTCAGTGGGCGCGAACCCCGATCACAAATCGCCACTGAGAGTCTTATCCCATCGGCCATAGTCAATTAGTTAGTAAATAGAGAGGAATTGAACTGTAAATAGCGAATCGGCAACTAGATTTACCCTAGCAGTTTTGGAGTGATCTACGAACGGCGTTCGGATCGTGCATCTCTCTCTCTCTCTCTCTCTCTCTCTCTCTCTCTCTATATATATATATATATATATATATATATATATATATATATATATATATATATATATATATATATATATATATATATCTTGCTGTATTCAAGGAGAGAAGAAGATGAGGTAAGTTATCCAAGCGAAGTCATTTTCTTTGTTACGTTTAATTGCTGAGATCCAATGCATTTTCAGATATTTATATTGGTTTCATTATTTTGTTCTGCTTTGAGAGCCTGGTCCTATAGCATCACTGGGAAGACGACTAGATCTTCGATTACCTCCCGCTGTATATGACAAATGCAATCTCGACAGGGAAGCCATATCAATCGATAAGTAATCAGTGCATTGCAAAATATCATACAAAAATTTCTATAAATGCAATAATCGTTACACACACACAACCACACACACACACACACACATATATATATATATATATATATATATATATATATATATATATATATATATATGCACTATCAAGGAAACAAAGTGATGCCTTGGTTAGACGAGGGAACTGTATGCGATGTTATGCCAAGTCCATAAGACTATATTATATTGTTTTATCTTGTTTTACATTTTATAATACTCTGAGTTTAGGGGTGGGCTCCAAGGATATAATCAACATATGTTGAGTTGGTAAAAGGTATGTAAAATCACATTCATTTAAATACATTTGGAAATATTTCGAGTATTTAACACCCTACAGACAGACCCGAGGTTTACTGACAATCAGATAGGGATTCTGTGCACAACTGCCACAAGGACTGACACATTTATTGACATGTTATTCTTCTTTATTTCTGTAATTTTCAGGTTATGCATGAAATAAAGTAAAGTAAGACGTATTATGTCCTTTTTTATGGATACTATGAGCGAACTCGCACCTCTCAACACTAATGATGAGCCCCTGTTTTTCAAAATGAAATATACCTATCCCAATACCCTCTGTATATGTGAGTTTACTGTTTAAACCCTAGAAATAGTTCATGAATGAACAGACATGAACTACAGCTTGTTATATACATGAAAAAGTATATATATATATATATATATATATATATATATATATATATATATATAACAAAGCTAAATAAAACATATATTCTTTTTAAAAGTACTCAATACACGGTAGAGCTTTATAAATAAACTTTAGATAAATATAACAACAGTCTACACAATATAATACATATTTCTATGCCCAAAAGCATATAATCGGAACTGACAATATAATATAGAAATTTTCCGAAGGAAAATTAGAAGTTTAACTATAGTTCAGTGGCAGCAAACTAGCTCGTTCTGAAGTTATAACTACAGAGGAGATTGTAGAAGATTAATACACAATAACAAAAAGTCAGTATGATGGAAGTCAAAATGTTCTATTGATATACACTTTAAACGAACATCAGTATGTTTCTTTTCAATGTTTCTAAAAGGAAAGTAAATGTAGTTGTTTTAACTGCAACAGTTAGGTAGTGTTTTCGATATTGTCTGAAGACGTGTCTGAATTTATATTCGGAACACTTTGGCCAGGAGTTTGTGACATTATATTTCTAATAGAAATCTAATAAAATATTCCCAACCTTATAATTAAAAAAACTATGCATTTATTTGCGATTACATATCTGCCTGGTTACACAGAAATATGTCTGAGAAAAAGATAGTATTTGTCAGTAAGAGGAAACTCTACACACCGGAAAACTCACAAATTGGGTCTTCACCAATTTATGCAGGTGTATATCATTATTAACATACTTAAAGCATACAGCGTTACTAACTGATAATATGCAATTGTTTACAATTTCCAAACCGAGAAAAAAGGGGTCACAAAAAAAGTCAGCAAATAAATGTTACCACAAGCAAGAAAGGTTACTTTTCTACCCACGTGCTTAATTTTTTGGGGTTTTAAATTATTTTAAAGCACTTTTATTTACATATTTTATCGATGCCTTCTCAGTATTGTAAACCCGCCGGATTCGAAATGTGTCGGAATGTTATAAGAAATGAAACCTAGAGGTCGTCGAGTAACTCAAGCATCGAGAATTAAACAAAAACTACAGTTTATAACCGGTCAGAAATTTAATTTACAACCGATCTTTATATTTTATAAGCTGTATTTTTGTTTAATTATCGATGTGTTAGTTGTTCTACGACCTCTAGGTTTAACTTCGAGTAATATCTCGCGCAATTTTGAACATGGTTTGTTACCAAAACTCAGACAGCATCAATAAAACATGTAAATATAAGCTCTGTTGAATAGTTTAAAACAAAAGAAAATAAGGCAGGCAGGTAAAAAAGTAACTATTCTTTATTGTGGTCGCAGTTATTAGTTGACTATTTGTTGTTCTCTGTTGTACATTGTAAACTCTTGTCTGATAATATGTTTAAATGATCTCAATTGTATATCATCACGTGGCAAATGCATCAGTATCTAAAAGGTGGCAATGTGGTGTGCGGTCAAATATTTTTTACGTCAGTGGTCTGTTTAGAAAGCTTTATGAAAATCTGATAAAACTGATTAACATTTAAAATGAATTTCGATACTTAGTAATAATAATTGTATAAAGCTATATTGATTACATTAATTTATTTCATTAATTATTTTTTAAGACACTGGTCTGTTTAGAAAGTTTCATGAAAATCTGATAAAACTGATTAAAATTTAAAATGAATTCCGATACTTAGTAATAATAATTGTATAAAGCTATATTGATTACATTCATTTATTTCATTAATTATTTTTTAAGACACTGGTCTGTTTATAAGGTTTCATGAACATCTGATAAAACTGATTAAAATTTAAAATTAATTCCGATACTTAGTAATAATAATTGTATGAAGCTATATTGATTACATTAATTTATTTCATTAATTATTTTTTAAGACACTGGTCTGTTTAGAAAGTTTTATGAAAATCTGATAAAACTGATTAAAATTTAAAATGAATTCCGATACTTAGTAATAATAATTGTATAAAGCTATATTGATTACATTAATTTATTTCATTAATTATTTTTTAAGACACTGGTCTGTTTAGAAAGTTTTATGAAAATCTGATAAAACTGATTAAAATTTAAAATAGATTCCGATACTTAGTAATATTAATTGTATAAAGCTATATTGATTACATTAATTTATTTCATTAATTATTTTTTAAGACACTGGTCTGTTTAGAAAGTTTTATGAAAATCTGATAAAACTGATTCAAATTTAAAATGAATTCCGATACTTAGTAATAATAATTGTATAAAGCTATATTGATTACATTAATTTATTTCATTAATTATTTTTTAAGACACTGGTCTGTTTAGAAAGTTTTATGAAAATCTGATAAAACTGATTAAAATTTAAAATGAATTCCGATACTTAGTAATAATAATTGTATAAAGCTATATTGATTACATTAATTTATTTCATTAATTATTTTTTAAGACACTGGTCTGTTTAGAAAGTTTTATTAAAATCTGATAAAACTGATTAAAATTTAAAATGAATTCCGATACTTAGTAATAATAATTGTATAAAGCTATATTGATTACATTAATTTATTTCATTAATTATTTTTTAAGACACTGGTCTGTTTAGAAAGTTTTATGAAAATCTGATAAAACTGATTAAAATTTAAAATGAATTCCGATACTTAGTAATAATAATTGTAGAAAGCTATATTGATTACATTAATTTATTTCATTAATTATTTTTTAAGACCCTGGTCTGTTTAGAAAGTTTTATGAAAATCTGATAAAACTGATTAAAATTTAAAATTAATTCCGATACTTAGTAATAATAATTGTATAAAGCTATATTGATTACATTAATTTATTTCATTAATTATTTTTTAAGTCAGTGGTCTGTTTAGAAAGTTTTATGAAAATCTGATAAAACTGATTAAAATTTAAAATTAATTCCGATACTTAGTAATAATAATTGTATAAAGCTATATTGATTACATTAATTTATTTCATTAATTATTTTTTAAGTCAGTGGTCTGTTTAGAAAGTTTTATGAAAATCTGATAAAACTGATTAAAATTTAAAATTAATTCCGATACTTAGTAATAATAATTGTATAAAGCTATATTGATTACATTAATTTATTTCATTAATTATTTTTTAAGTCAGTGGTCTGTTTAGAAAGTTTTATGAAAATCTGATAAAACTGATTAACATTTAAAATGAATTCCGATACTTAGTAATACTAATTGTATAAAGCTATATTGATTACATTCATTTATTTCATTAATTATTTTTTAAGACACTGGTCTGTTTAGAAAGTTTCATGAACATCTGATAAAACTGATTAAAATTTAAAATGAATTCCGATACTTAGTAATAATAATTGTATAAAGCTATATTGATTACATTAATTTAGTTCATTAATTATTTTTTAAGACCCTGGTCTATTTAGAAAGTTTTATGAAAATCTGATAAAACTGATTAAAATTTAAAATGAATTCCGATACTTAGTAATAATAATTGTATAAAGCTATATTGATTACATTAATTTATTTCATTAATTATTTTTTAAGACCCTGGTCTGTTTAGAAAGTTTCATGAAAATCTGATAAAACTGATTAAAATTTAAAATGAATTCCGATACTTAGTAATAATAATTGTATAAAGCTATATTGATTACATTAATTTATTTCATTAATTATTTTTTAAGACCCTGGTCTGTTTAGAAAGTTTTATGAAAATCTGATAAAACTGATTAAAATTTAAAATTAATTCTGATACTTAGTAATAATAATTGTATAAAGCTATATTGATTACATTAATTTATTTCATTAATTATTTTTTAAGTCAGTGGTCTGTTTAGAAAGCTTTATGAAAATCTGATAAAACTGATTAAAATTTAAAATTAATTCCGATACTTAGTAATAATAATTGTATAAAGCTATATTGATTACATTAATTTATTTCATTAATTATTTTTTAAGTCAGTGGTCTGTTTAGAAAGTTTTATGAAAATCTGATAAAACTGATTAAAATTTAAAATTAATTCCGATACTAAGTAATAATAATTGTATAAAGCTATATTGATTACATTAATTTATTTCATTAATTATTTTTTAAGTCAGTGGTCTGTTTAGAATGTTTTATGAAAATCTGATAAAACTGATTAACATTTAAAATGAATTCCGATACTTAGTAATAATAATTGTAGAAAGCTATATTGATTACATTAATTTATTTCATTAATTATTTTTTAAGACACTGGTCTGTTTAGAAAGTTTTATGAACATCTGATGAAACTGATTAACATTTAAAATGAATTCCGCTGCTTAGTAATACTAATTGTATAAAGCTATATTGATTACATTAATTTATTTCATTAATTATTTTTTAAGACCCTGGTCTGTTTAGAAAGTTTTATGAAAATCTGATAAAACTGATTAAAATTTAAAATGAATTCCGATACTTAGTAATAATAATTGTATAAAGCTATATTGATTACATTAATTTATTTCATTAATTATTTTTTAAGACCCTGGTCTGTTTAGAAAGTTTCATGAAAATCTGATAAAACTGATTAAAATTTAAAATGAATTCCGATACTTAGTAATAATAATTGTAGAAAGCTATATTGATTACATTAATTTATTTCATTAATTATTTTTTAAGACCCTGGTCTGTTTAGAAAGTTTTTTGAAAATCTGATAAAACTGATTAAAATTTAAAATGAATTCCGATACTTAGTAATAATAATTGTAGAAAGCTATATTGATTACATTAATTTATTTCATTAATTATTTTTTAAGACCCTAGTCTGTTTAGAAAGTTTCATGAAAATCTGATAAAACTGATTAAAATTTAAAATGAATTCCGATACTTAGTAATAATAATTGTATAAAGCTATATTGATTACATTAATTTATTTCATTAATTATTTTTTAAGACACTGGTCTGTTTATAAAGTTTCATGAAAATCTGATAAAACTGATTAAAATTTAAAATGAATTCCGATACTTAGTAATAATAATTGTATAAAGCTATATTGATTACATTAATTTATTTCATTAATTATTTTTTAAGACACTGGTCTGTTTAGAAAGTTTCATGAAAATCTGATAAAACTGATTAAAATTTAAAATGAATTCCGATACTTAGTAATAATAATTGTATAAAGCTATATTGATTACATTAATTTATTTCATTAATTATTTTTTAAGACGCTGGTCTGTTTAGAAAGTTTCATGAAAATCTGATAAAACTGATTAAAATTTAAAATGAATTCCGATACTTAGTAATAATAATTGTATAAAGCTATATTAATTACATTAATTTATTTCATTAATTATTTTTTAAGACACTGGTCTGTTTAGAAAATTTCATGAAAATCTGATAAAACTGATTAAAATTTAAAATGAATTCAGATACTTAGTAATAATAATTGTATAAAGCTATATTGATTACATTAATTTATTTCATTAATTATTTTTTAAGACACTGGTCTGTTTAGAAAGTTTTATGAAAATCTGATAAAACTGATTAAAATTTAAAATGAATTCCGATACTTAGTAATAATAATTGTATAAAGCTATATTGATTACATTAATTTATTTCATTAATTATTTTTTAAGACCCTGGTCTGTTTAGAAAGTTTTATGAAAATCTGATAAAACTGATTAAAATTTAAAATGAATTCCGATACTTAGTAATAATAATTGTATAAACCTATATTGATTACATTAATTTATTTCATTAATTATTTTTTAAGACACTGGTCTGTTTAGAAAGTTTTATGAAAATCTGATAAAACTGATTAAAATTTAAAATGAATTCCGATACTTAGTAATAATAATTGTATAAAGCTATATTGATTACATTAATTTATTTCATTAATTATTTTTTAAGACCCTGGTCTGTTTAGAAAGTTTTATGAAAATCTGATAAAACTGATTAAAATTTAAAATGAATTCCGATACTTAGTAATAATAATTGTATAAAGCTATATTGATTACATTAATTTATTTCATTAATTATTTTTTAAGACCCTGGTCTGTTTAGAAAGTTTCATGAAAATCTGATAAAACTGATTAAAATTTAAAATGAATTCCGATACTTAGTAATAATAATTGTATAAAGCTATATTGATTACATTAATTTATTTCATTAATTATTTTTTAAGACCCTGGTCTGTTTAGAAAGTTTTATGAAAATCTGATAAAACTGATTAAAATTTAAAATGAATTCCGATACTTAGTAATAATAATTGTATAAAGCTATATTGATTACATTAATTTATTTTATTAATTATTTTTTAAGACCCTGGTCTGTTTAGAAAGTTTCATGAAAATCTGATAAAACTGATTAAAATTTAAAATGAATTCCGATACTTAGTAATAATAATTGTATAAAGCTATATTGATTACATTAATTTATTTCATTAATTATTTTTTAAGACCCTGGTCTGTTTAGAAAGTTTCATGAAAATCTGATAAAACTGATTAAAATTTAAAATGAATTCCGATACTTAGTAATAATAATTGTATGAAGCTATATTGATTACATTAATTTATTTCATTAATTATTTTTTAAGACACTGGTCTGTTTAGAAAGTTTTATGAACATCTGATAAAACTGATTAACATTTAAAATGAATTCCGATGCTTAGTAATACTAATTGTATAAAGCTATATTGATTACATTCCTTTATTTCATTAATTATTTTTTAAGACACTGGTCTGTTTAGAAAGTTTTATTAAAATCTGATAAAACTGATTAACATTTAAAATGAATTCCGATGCTTAGTAATACTAATTGTATAAAGCTATATTGATTACATTCATTTATTTCATTAATTATTTTTTAAGACACTGGTCTGTTTAGAAAGTTTTATGAAAATCTGATAAAACTGATTAACATTTAAAATGAATTCCGATACTTAGTAATACTAATTGTATAAAGCTATATTGATTACATTAATTTATTTCATTAATTATTTTTTATACACTGGCCTGTTTATAAAGTTTCATGAACATCTGATAAAACTGATTAAAATTTAAAATGAATTCCGATACTTAGTAATAATAATTGTATAAAGCTATATTGATTACATTAATTTATTTCATTAATTATTTTTTAAGACACTGGTCTGTTTAGAAAGTTTCATGAACATCTGATAAAACTGATTAACATTTAAAATGAATTTCGATACTTAGTAATAATAATTGTATAAAGCTATATTGATTACATTAATTTATTTCATTAATTATTTTTTAAGACACTGGTCTGTTTAGAAAGTTTCATGAAAATCTGATAAAACTGATTAAAATTTAAAATGAATTCCGATACTTAGTAATAATAATTGATAAAGCTATATTGATTACATTCATTTATTTCATTAATTATTTTTTAAGACACTGGTCTGTTTATAAGGTTTCATGAACATCTGATAAAACTGATTAAAATTTAAAATTAATTCCGATACTTAGTAATAATAATTGTATGAAGCTATATTGATTACATTAATTTATTTCATTAATTATTTTTTAAGACACTGGTCTGTTTAGAAAGTTTTATGAAAATCTGATAAAACTGATTAAAATTTAAAATGAATTCCGATACTTAGTAATAATAATTGTATAAAGCTATATTGATTACATTAATTTATTTCATTAATTATTTTTTAAGACACTGGTCTGTTTAGAAAGTTTTATGAAAATCTGATAAAACTGATTTAAATTTAAAATAGATTCCGATACTTAGTAATATTAATTGTATAAAGCTATATTGATTACATTAATTTATTTCATTAATTATTTTTTAAGACACTGGTCTGTTTAGAAAGTTTTATGAAAATCTGATAAAACTGATTCAAATTTAAAATGAATTCCGATACTTAGTAATAATAATTGTATAAAGCTATATTGATTACATTAATTTATTTCATTAATTATTTTTTAAGACACTGGTCTGTTTAGAAAGTTTTATGAAAATCTGATAAAACTGATTAAAATTTAAAATGAATTCCGATACTTAGTAATAATAATTGTATAAAGCTATATTGATTACATTAATTTATTTCATTAATTATTTTTTAAGACACTGGTCTGTTTAGAAAGTTTTATTAAAATCTGATAAAACTGATTAAAATTTAAAATGAATTCCGATACTTAGTAATAATAATTGTATAAAGCTATATTGATTACATTAATTTATTTCATTAATTATTTTTTAAGACACTGGTCTGTTTAGAAAGTTTTATGAAAATATGATAAAACTGATTAAAATTTAAAATGAATTCCGATACTTAGTAATAATAATTGTAGAAAGCTATATTGATTACATTAATTTATTTCATTAATTATTTTTTAAGACCCTGGTCTGTTTAGAAAGTTTTATGAAAATCTGATAAAACTGATTAAAATTTAAAATTAATTCCGATACTTAGTAATAATAATTGTATAAAGCTATATTGATTACATTAATTTATTTCATTAATTATTTTTTAAGTCAGTGGTCTGTTTAGAAAGTTTTATGAAAATCTGATAAAACTGATTAAAATTTAAAATTAATTCCGATACTTAGTAATAATAATTGTATAAAGCTATATTGATTACATTAATTTATTTCATTAATTATTTTTTAAGTCAGTGGTCTGTTTAGAAAGTTTTATGAAAATCTGATAAAACTGATTAAAATTTAAAATTAATTCCGATACTTAGTAATAATAATTGTATAAAGCTATATTGATTACATTAATTTATTTCATTAATTATTTTTTAAGTCAGTGGTCTGTTTAGAATGTTTTATGAAAATCTGATAAAACTGATTAACATTTAAAATGAATTCCGATACTTAGTAATAATAATTGTAGAAAGCTATATTGATTACATTCATTTATTTCATTAATTATTTTTTAAGACACTGGTCTGTTTAGAAAGTTTTATGAACATCTGATAAAACTGATTAACATTTAAAATGAATTCCGATGCTTAGTAATACTAATTGTATAAAGCTATATTGATTACATTCATTTATTTCATTAATTATTTTTTAAGTCAGTGGTCTGTTTAGAAAGTTTTATGAAAATCTGATAAAACTGATTAACATTTAAAATGAATTCCGATACTTAGTAATACTAATTGTATAAAGCTATATTGATTACATTAATTTATTTCATTAATTATTTTTTATACACTGGCCTGTTTATAAAGTTTCATGAACATCTGATAAAACTGATTAAAATTTAAAATGAATTCCGATACTTAGTAATAATAATTGTATAAAGCTATATTGATTACATTAATTTATTTCATTAATTATTTTTTAAGACACTGGTCTGTTTAGAAAGTTTCATGAACATCTGATAAAACTGATTAAAATTTAAAATGAATTCCGATACTTAGTAATAATAATTGTATAAAGCTATATTGATTACATTAATTTAGTTCATTAATTATTTTTTAAGACCCTGGTCTGTTTAGAAAGTTTTATGAAAATCTGATAAAACTGATTAAAATTTAAAATGAATTCCGATACTTAGTAATAATAATTGTATAAAGCTATATTGATTACATTAATTTATTTCATTAATTATTTTTTAAGACCCTGGTCTGTTTAGAAAGTTTCATGAAAATCTGATAAAACTGATTAAAATTTAAAATGAATTCCGATACTTAGTAATAATAATTGTATAAAGCTATATTGATTACATTAATTTATTTCATTAATTATTTTTTAAGACCCTGGTCTGTTTAGAAAGTTTTATGAAAATCTGATAAAACTGATTAAAATTTAAAATTAATTCTGATACTTAGTAATAATAATTGTATAAAGCTATATTGATTACATTAATTTATTTCATTAATTATTTTTTAAGTCAGTGGTCTGTTTAGAAAGTTTTATGAAAATCTGATAAAACTGATTAAAATTTAAAATTAATTCCGATACTTAGTAATAATAATTGTATAAAGCTATATTGATTACATTAATTTATTTCATTAATTATTTTTTAAGTCAGTGGTCTGTTTAGAAAGTTTTATGAAAATCTGATAAAACTGATTAAAATTTAAAATTAATTCCGATACTAAGTAATAATAATTGTATAAAGCTATATTGATTACATTAATTTATTTCATTAATTATTTTTTAAGTCAGTGGTCTGTTTAGAATGTTTTATGAAAATCTGATAAAACTGATTAACATTTAAAATGAATTCCGATACTTAGTAATAATAATTGTAGAAAGCTATATTGATTACATTAATTTATTTCATTAATTATTTTTTAAGACACTGGTCTGTTTAGAAAGTTTTATGAACATCTGATGAAACTGATTAACATTTAAAATGAATTCCGCTGCTTAGTAATACTAATTGTATAAAGCTATATTGATTACATTAATTTATTTCATTAATTATTTTTTAAGACCCTGGTCTGTTTAGAAAGTTTTATGAAAATCTGATAAAACTGATTAAAATTTAAAATGAATTCCGATACTTAGTAATAATAATTGTATAAAGCTATATTGATTACATTAATTTATTTCATTAATTATTTTTTAAGACCCTGGTCTGTTTAGAAAGTTTCATGAAAATCTGATAAAACTGATTAAAATTTAAAATGAATTCCGATACTTAGTAATAATAATTGTAGAAAGCTATATTGATTACATTAATTTATTTCATTAATTATTTTTTAAGACCCTGGTCTGTTTAGAAAGTTTTTTGAAAATCTGATAAAACTGATTAAAATTTAAAATGAATTCCGATACTTAGTAATAATAATTGTAGAAAGCTATATTGATTACATTAATTTATTTCATTAATTATTTTTTAAGACCCTAGTCTGTTTAGAAAGTTTCATGAAAATCTGATAAAACTGATTAAAATTTAAAATGAATTCCGATACTTAGTAATAATAATTGTATAAAGCTATATTGATTACATTAATTTATTTCATTAATTATTTTTTAAGACACTGGTCTGTTTATAAAGTTTCATGAAAATCTGATAAAACTGATTAAAATTTAAAATGAATTCCGATACTTAGTAATAATAATTGTATAAAGCTATATTGATTACATTAATTTATTTCATTAATTATTTTTTAAGACACTGGTCTGTTTAGAAAGTTTCATGAAAATCTGATAAAACTGATTAAAATTTAAAATGAATTCCGATACTTAGTAATAATAATTGTATAAAGCTATATTGATTACATTAATTTATTTCATTAATTATTTTTTAAGACGCTGGTCTGTTTAGAAAGTTTCATGAAAATCTGATAAAACTGATTAAAATTTAAAATGAATTCCGATACTTAGTAATAATAATTGTATAAAGCTATATTAATTACATTAATTTATTTCATTAATTATTTTTTAAGACACTGGTCTGTTTAGAAAATTTCATGAAAATCTGATAAAACTGATTAAAATTTAAAATGAATTCAGATACTTAGTAATAATAATTGTATAAAGCTATATTGATTACATTAATTTATTTCATTAATTATTTTTTAAGACACTGGTCTGTTTAGAAAGTTTTATGAAAATCTGATAAAACTGATTAAAATTTAAAATGAATTCCGATACTTAGTAATAATAATTGTATAAAGCTATATTGATTACATTAATTTATTTCATTAATTATTTTTTAAGACCCTGGTCTGTTTAGAAAGTTTTATGAAAATCTGATAAAACTGATTAAAATTTAAAATGAATTCCGATACTTAGTAATAATAATTGTATAAACCTATATTGATTACATTAATTTATTTCATTAATTATTTTTTAAGACACTGGTCTGTTTAGAAAGTTTTATGAAAATCTGATAAAACTGATTAAAATTTAAAATGAATTCCGATACTTAGTAATAATAATTGTATAAAGCTATATTGATTACATTAATTTATTTCATTAATTATTTTTTAAGACCCTGGTCTGTTTAGAAAGTTTTATGAAAATCTGATAAAACTGATTAAAATTTAAAATGAATTCCGATACTTAGTAATAATAATTGTATAAAGCTATATTGATTACATTAATTTATTTCATTAATTATTTTTTAAGACCCTGGTCTGTTTAGAAAGTTTCATGAAAATCTGATAAAACTGATTAAAATTTAAAATGAATTCCGATACTTAGTAATAATAATTGTATAAAGCTATATTGATTACATTAATTTATTTCATTAATTATTTTTTAAGACCCTGGTCTGTTTAGAAAGTTTTATGAAAATCTGATAAAACTGATTAAAATTTAAAATGAATTCCGATACTTAGTAATAATAATTGTATAAAGCTATATTGATTACATTAATTTATTTTATTAATTATTTTTTAAGACCCTGGTCTGTTTAGAAAGTTTCATGAAAATCTGATAAAACTGATTAAAATTTAAAATGAATTCCGATACTTAGTAATAATAATTGTATAAAGCTATATTGATTACATTAATTTATTTCATTAATTATTTTTTAAGACCCTGGTCTGTTTAGAAAGTTTCATGAAAATCTGATAAAACTGATTAAAATTTAAAATGAATTCCGATACTTAGTAATAATAATTGTATGAAGCTATATTGATTACATTAATTTATTTCATTAATTATTTTTTAAGACACTGGTCTGTTTAGAAAGTTTTATGAACATCTGATAAAACTGATTAACATTTAAAATGAATTCCGATGCTTAGTAATACTAATTGTATAAAGCTATATTGATTACATTCCTTTATTTCATTAATTATTTTTTAAGACACTGGTCTGTTTAGAAAGTTTTATTAAAATCTGATAAAACTGATTAACATTTAAATGAATTCCGATGCTTAGTAATACTAATTGTATAAAGCTATATTGATTACATTCATTTATTTCATTAATTATTTTTAAAGACACTGGTCTGTTTAGAAAGTTTTATGAAAATCTGATAAAACTGATTAACATTTAAAATGAATTCCGATACTTAGTAATACTAATTGTATAAAGCTATATTGATTACATTAATTTATTTCATTAATTATTTTTTATACACTGGCCTGTTTATAAAGTTTCATGAACATCTGATAAAACTGATTAAAATTTAAAATGAATTCCGATACTTAGTAATAATAATTGTATAAAGCTATATTGATTACATTAATTTATTTCATTAATTATTTTTTAAGACACTGGTCTGTTTAGAAAGTTTCATGAACATCTGATAAAACTGATTAAAATTTAAAATGAATTCCGATACTTAGTAATAATAATTGTATAAAGCTATATTGATTACATTAATTTATTTCATTAATTATTTTTTAAGACCCTGGTCTGTTTAGAAAGTTTTATGAAAATCTGATAAAACTGATTAAAATTTAAAATTAATTCCGATACTTAGTAATAATAATTGTATAAAGCTATATTGATTACATTAATTTATTTCATTAATTATTTTTTAAGACCCTGGTCTGTTTAGAAAGTTTCATGAAAATCTGATAAAACTGATTAAAATTTAAAATGAATTCCGATACTTAGTAATAATAATTGTATAAAGCTATATTGATTACATTAATTTATTTCATTAATTATTTTTTAAGACCCTGGTCTGTTTAGAAAGTTTTATGAAAATCTGATAAAACTGATTAAAATTTAAAATGAATTCCGATACTTAGTAATAATAATTGTATAAAGCTATATTGATTACATTAATTTATTTCATTAATTATTTTTTAAGACCCTGGTCTGTTTAGAAAGTTTCATGAAAATCTGATAAAACTGATTAAAATTTAAAATGAATTCCGATACTTAGTAATAATAATTGTATAAAGCTATATTGATTACATTAATTTATTTCATTAATTATTTTTTAAGACCCTGGTCTGTTTAGAAAGTTTCATGAAAATCTGATAAAACTGATTAAAATTTAAAATGAATTCCGATACTTAGTAATAATAATTGTATAAAGCTATATTGATTACATTAATTTATTTCATTAATTATTTTTTAAGACACTGGTCTGTTTATAAAGTTTCATGAAAATCTGATAAAACTGATTAAAATTTAAAATGAATTCCGATACTTAGTAATAATAATTGTATAAAGCTATATTGATTACATTAATTTATTTCATTAATTATTTTTTAAGACACTGGTCTGTTTAGAAAGTTTCATGAAAATCTGATAAAACTGATTAAAATTTAAAATGAATTCCGATACTTAGTAATAATAATTGTATAAAGCTATATTGATTACATTAATTTATTTCATTAATTATTTTTTAAGACCCTGGTCTGTTTAGAAAGTTTCATGAAAATCTGATAAAACTGATTAAAATTTAAAATGAATTCCGATACTTAGTAATAATAATTGTATAAAGCTATATTGATTACATTAATTTATTTCATTAATTATTTTTTAAGACACTGGTCTGTTTAGAAAGTTTCATGAAAATCTGATAAAACTGATTAAAATTTAAAATGAATTCCGATACTTAGTAATAATAATTGTATAAAGCTATATTGATTACATTAATTTATTTCATTAATTATTTTTTAAGACACTGGTCTGTTTAGAAAGTTGTATGAAAATCTGATAAAACTGATTAAAATTTAAAATGAATTCCGATACTTAGTAATAATAATTGTATAAAGCTATATTGATTACATTAATTTGTTTCATTAATTATTTTTTAAGACCCTGGTCTGTTTAGAAAGTTTTATGAAAATCTGATAAAACTGATTAAAATTTAAAATGAATTCCGATACTTAGTAATAATAATTGTATAAACCTATATTGATTACATTAATTTATTTCATTAATTATTTTTTAAGACACTGGTCTGTTTAGAAAGTTTTATGAAAATCTGATAAAACTGATTAAAATTTAAAATGAATTCCGATACTTAGTAATAATAATTGTATAAAGCTATATTGATTACATTAATTTATTTCATTAATTATTTTTTAAGACCCTGGTCTGTTTAGAAAGTTTTATGAAAATCTGATAAAACTGATTAAAATTTAAAATGAATTCCGATACTTAGTAATAATAATTGTATAAAGCTATATTGATTACATTAATTTATTTCATTAATTATTTTTTAAGACCCTGGTCTGTTTAGAAAGTTTCATGAAAATCTGATAAAACTGATTAAAATTTAAAATGAATTCCGATACTTAGTAATAATAATTGTATAAAGCTATATTGATTACATTAATTTATTTCATTAATTATTTTTTAAGACCCTGGTCTGTTTAGAAAGTTTTATGAAAATCTGATAAAACTGATCAAAATTTAAAATGAATTCCGATACTTAGTAATAATAATTGTATAAAGCTATATTGATTACATTAATTTATTTCATTAATTATTTTTTAAGACACTGGTCTGTTTATAAAGTTTCATGAAAATCTGATAAAACTGATTAAAATTTAAAATGAATTCCGATACTTAGTAATAATAATTGTATAAAGCTATATCGATTACATTAATTTATTTCATTAATTATTTTTTAAGACACTGGTCTGTTTAGAAAGTTTCATGAAAATCTGATAAAACTGATTAAAATTTAAAATGAATTCCGATACTTAGTAATAATAATTGTATAAAGCTATATTGATTACATTAATTTATTTCATTAATTATTTTTTAAGACACTGGTCTGTTTATAAAGTTTCATGAAAATCTGATAAAACTGATTAAAATTTAAAATGAATTCCGATACTTAGTAATAATAATTGTATAAAGCTATATTGATTACATTAATTTATTTCATTAATTATTTTTTAAGACACTGGTCTGTTTAGAAAGTTTCATGAAAATCTGATAAAACTGATTAAAATTTAAAATGAATCCCGATACTTAGTAATAATAATTGTAGAAAGCTATATTGATTACATTAATTTATTTCATTAATTATTTTTTAAGACCCTGGTCTGTTTAGAAAGTTTCATGAAAATCTGATAAAACTGATTAAAATTTAAAATGAATTCCGATACTTAGTAATAATAATTGTATAAAGCTATATTGATTACATTAATTTATTTCATTAATTATTTTTTAAGACACTGGTCTGTTTATAAAGTTTCATGAAAATCTGATAAAACTGATTAAAATTTAAAATGAATTCCGATACTTAGTAATACTAATTGTATAAAGCTATATTGATTACATTAATTTATTTCATTAATTATTTTTTAAGACACTGGTCTGTTTAGAAAGTTTCATGAAAATCTGATAAAACTGATTAAAATTTAAAATGAATTCCGATACTTAGTAATAATAATTGTAGAAAGCTATATTGATTACATTAATTTATTTCATTAATTATTTTTTAAGACCCTGGTCTGTTTAGAAAGTTTCATGAAAATCTGATAAAACTGATTAAAATTTAAAATGAATTCCGATACTTAGTAATAATATTTGTATAAAGCTATATTGATTACATTAATTTATTTCATTAATTATTTTTTAAGACACTGGTCTGTTTATAAAGTTTCATGAAAATCTGATAAAACTGATTAAAATTTAAAATGAATTCCGATACTTAGTAATAATAATTGTATAAAGCTATATTGATTACATTAATTTATTTCATTAATTATTTTTTAAGACACTGGTCTGTTTAGAAAGTTTCATGAAAATCTGATAAAACTGATTAAAATTTAAAATGAATTCCGATACTTAGTAATAATAATTGTAGAAAGCTATATTGATTACATTAATTTATTTCATTAATTATTTTTTAAGACCCTGGTCTGTTTAGAAAGTTTCATGAAAATCTGATAAAACTGATTAAAATTTAAAATGAATTCCGATATTTAGTAATAATAATTGTATAAAGCTATATTGATTACATTAATTTATTTCATTAATTATTTTTTAAGACACTAGTCTGTTTAGAAAGTTTCATGAAAATCTGATAAAACTGATTAAAATTTAAAATGAATTCCGATACTTAGTAATAATAATTGTATAAAGCTATATTGATTACATTAATTTATTTCATTAATTATTTTTTAAGAACCTGGTCTGTTTATAAAGTTTCATGAAAATCTGATAAAACTGATTAAAATTTAAAATGAATTCCGATACTTAGTAATAATAATTGTATAAAACTATATTGATTACATTAATTTATTTCATTAATTATTTTTTAAGACACTGGTCTGTTTAGAAAGTTTCATGAAAATCTGATAAAACTGATTAAAATTTAAAATGAATTCCGATACTTAGTAATAATAATTGTAGAAAGCTATATTGATTACATTAATTTATTTCATTAATTATTTTTTAAGACCCTGGTCTGTTTAGAAAGTTTCATGAAAATCTGATAAAACTGATTAAAATTTAAAATGAATTCCGATACTTAGTAATAATAATTGTATAAAGCTATATTGATTACATTAATTTAGTTCATTAATTATTTTTTAAGACACTGGCCTGTTTATAAAGTTTCATGAAAATCTGATAAAACTGATTAAAATTTAAAATGAATTCCGATACTTACTAATAATAATTGTATAAAGCTATATTGATTACATTAATTTATTTCATTAATTATTTTTTAAGACACTGGCCTGTTTATAAAGTTTCATGAAAATCTGATAAAACTGATTAAAATTTAAAATGAATTCCGATACTTGGTAATAATAATTGTATAAAGCTATATTGATTACATTAATTTATTTCATTAATTATTTTTTAAGACACTGGTCTGTTTAGAAAGTTTCATGAACATCTGATAAAACTGATTCAAATTTAAAATGAATTCCGATACTTAGTAATAATAATTGTATAAAGCTATATTGATTACATTAATTTATTTCATTAATTATTTTTTAAGACACTGGTCTGTTTAGAAAGTTTCATGAACATCTGATAAAACTGATTCAAATTTAAAATGAATTCCGATACTTAGTAATAATAATTGTATAAAGCTATATTGATTACATTAATTTATTTCATTAATTATTTTTTAAGACACTGGTCTGTTTAGAAAGTTTCATGAAAATCTGATAAAACTGATTAAAATTTAAAATGAATTCCGATACTTAGTAATAATAATTGTATAAAGCTATATTGATTACATTAATTTATTTCATTAATTATTTTTTAAGACACTGGTCTGTTTAGAAAGTTTCATGAAAATCTCATAAAACTGATTCAAATTTAAAATGAATTCCGATACTTAGTAATAATAATTGTATAAAGCTATATTGATTACATTAATTTATTTCATTAATTATTTTTTAAGACACTGGTCTGTTTAGAAAGTTTCATAAACATCTGATAAAACTGATTAACATTTAAAATGAATTCCGATACTTAGTAATAATAATTGTATAAACCTATATTGATTACATTAATTTATTTCATTAATTATTTTTTAAGACACTGGTCTGTTTAGAAAGTTTCATGAAAATCTGATAAAACTGATTAAAATTTAAAATGAATTCCGATACTTAGTAATAATAATTGTATAAAGCTATATTGATTACATTAATTTATTTCATTAATTATTTTTTAAGACACTGGTCTGTTTAGAAAGTTTCATGAACATCTGATAAAACTGATTCAAATTTAAAATGAATTCCGATACTTAGTAATAATAATTGTATAAAGCTATATTGATTACATTAATTTATTTCATTAATTATTTTTTAAGACCCTGGTCTGTTTAGAAAGTTTCATGAAAATCTGATAAAACTGATTAAAATTTAAAATGAATTCCGATACTTACTAATAATAATTGTATAAAGCTATATTGATTACATTAATTTATTTCATTAATTATTTTTTAAGACACTGGCCTGTTTATAAAGTTTCATGAAAATCTGATAAAACTGATTAAAATTTAAAATGAATTCCGATACTTAGTAATAATAATTGTATAAAGCTATATTGATTACATTAATTTATTTCATTAATTATTTTTTAAGACACTGGTCTGTTTAGAAAGTTTCATGAACATCTGATAAAACTGATTAAAATTTAAAATGAATTCCGATACTTAGTAATAATAATTGTATAAAGCTATATTGATTACATTAATTTATTTCATTAATTATTTTTTAAGACACTGGTCTGTTTAGAAAGTTTCATGAACATCTGATAAAACTGATTCAAATTTAAAATGAATTCCGATACTTAGTAATAATAATTGTATAAAGCTATATTGATTACATTAATTTATTTCATTAATTATTTTTTAAGACACTGGTCTGTTTAGAAAGTTTCATGAAAATCTGATAAAACTGATTAAAATTTAAAATGAATTCCGATACTTAGTAATAATAATTGTATAAAGCTATATTGATTACATTAATTTATTTCATTAATTATTTTTTAAGACACTGGCCTGTTTATAAAGTTTCATGAAAATCTGATAAAACTGATTAAAATTTAAAATGAATTCCGATACTTAGTAATAATAATTGTATAAAGCTATATTGATTACATTAATTTATTTCATTAATTATTTTTTAAGACACTGGTCTGTTTAGAAAGTTTCATGAACATCTGATAAAACTGATTCAAATTTAAAATGAATTCCGATACTTAGTAATAATAATTGTATAAAGCTATATTGATTACATTAATTTATTTCATTAATTATTTTTTAAGACACTGGTCTGTTTAGAAAGTTTCATGAACATCTGATAAAACTGATTCAAATTTAAAATGAATTCCGATACTTAGTAATAATAATTGTATAAAGCTATATTGATTACATTAATTTATTTCATTAATTATTTTTTAAGACACTGGTCTGTTTAGAAAGTTTCATGAAAATCTGATAAAACTGATTAAAATTTAAAATGAATTCCGATACTTAGTAATAATAATTGTATAAAGCTATATTGATTACATTAATTTATTTCATTAATTATTTTTTAAGACACTGGTCTGTTTAGAAAGTTTCATGAAAATCTCATAAAACTGATTCAAATTTAAAATGAATTCCGATACTTAGTAATAATAATTGTATAAAGCTATATTGATTACATTAATTTATTTCATTAATTATTTTTTAAGACACTGGTCTGTTTAGAAAGTTTCATAAACATCTGATAAAACTGATTAACATTTAAAATGAATTCCGATACTTAGTAATAATAATTGTATAAACCTATATTGATTACATTAATTTATTTCATTAATTATTTTTTAAGACACTGGTCTGTTTAGAAAGTTTCATGAAAATCTGATAAAACTGATTAAAATTTAAAATGAATTCCGATACTTAGTAATAATAATTGTATAAAGCTATATTGATTACATTAATTTATTTCATTAATTATTTTTTAAGACACTGGTCTGTTTAGAAAGTTTCATGAACATCTGATAAAACTGATTCAAATTTAAAATGAATTCCGATACTTAGTAATAATAATTGTATAAAGCTATATTGATTACATTAATTTATTTCATTAATTATTTTTTAAGACCCTGGTCTGTTTAGAAAGTTTCATGAAAATCTGATAAAACTGATTCAAATTTAAAATGAATTCCGATACTTAGTAATAATAATTGTATAAAGCTATATTGATTACATTAATTTATTTCATTAATTATTTTTTAAGACCCTGGTCTGTTTAGAAAGTTTCATGAAAATCTGATAAAACTGATTAAAATTTAAAATGAATTCCGATACTTAGTAATAATAATTGTATAAAGCTATATTGATTACATTAATTTATTTCATTAATTATTTTTTAAGACACTGGTCTGTTTAGAAAGTTTCATGAACATCTGATAAAACTGATTAAAATTTAAAATGAATTCCGATACTTAGTAATAATAATTGTATAAAGCTATATTGATTACATTAATTTATTTCATTAATTATTTTTTAAGACCCTGGTCTGTTTAGAAAGTTTCATGAAAATCTCATAAAACTGATTAAAATTTAAAATGAATTCCGATACTTAGTAATAATAATTGTATAAAGCTATATTGATTACATTAATATATTTCATTAATTATTTTTTAAGACACTGGCCTGTTTAGAAAGTTTCATGAAAATCTCATAAAACTGATTAAAATTTAAAATGAATTCCGATACTTAGTAATAATAATTGTATAAAGCTATATTGATTACATTAATATATTTCATTAATTATTTTTTAAGACACTGGTCTGTTTATAAAGTTTCATGAAAATCTGATAAAACTGATTAAAATTTAAAATGAATTCCGATACTTAGTAATAATAATTGTATAAAGCTATATTGAATATGAAGGTCTAAAAAGTATCTCATATTAATAACATGCTAGCAGGGAACTGTAAAAATGTATACAGCTGCCCACAATCTTCACGTACTTCTTACCATGAAAACAATCGTCAGTTATACTACAACTAAATTCTAAATATGACAAATTATTTCAAATCGTTTCGATTTCATAGGCATACATACCAATTATACCAGTTTATTGTAACTACACCTGGCCTTAGAGCTGAAAGTTAGAAACTTCAGGAAGTGTAGAGCCATACCTTTTCTACAATTACTCCAAAGATATTCTATAGGATAAAAGAACTCTATCCAGTGGTGAAGCTTCGATTTATCTGTGTAGAGTGTTGGGAGCAACACCTTAGTTGCCATTACTCCCACTTCTCTCTCTCTCTCTCTCTCTCTCTCTCTCTCTCTCTATATATATATATATATATATATATATATATATATATATATATATATATATATATATATATATATATGAGAAACGAAGGATGACAGTAATCCGAGGTAATGGAAAATGAAAAAGGAAACACAACGAGATTTTTTTTATATAGTCATCAACGTTTCGTCTGAGGAAGTCTTACAATAAAGACGAAACGTTGATGAATATATAAAAATATCTTTTGGTT
Organism: Sepiola atlantica; assembly: GCA_963556195.1. Taxonomy (NCBI): domain Eukaryota; kingdom Metazoa; phylum Mollusca; class Cephalopoda; order Sepiida; family Sepiolidae; genus Sepiola; species Sepiola atlantica. The sequence continues at coordinate 180,809,649 of OY744522.1, read as the reverse complement.
TTTCCTTTTTCATTACCCATATATGTATATATATATATATATATATATATATATATATATATATATATATATATATATAGAGAGAGAGAGAGAGAGAGAGAGAGAGAGAGAGAGAGAGAAAGAGAGAGAGGCATCTTGTCGAACAAAAGAAAACCTTTTTTTATCGAACTCGATAAATTTTACAAAATTTCGAACGGGATCCTTTTTTTTTAATCCACGGGGATAGTTTGCTTTCATTTCGTCAGCCATGACCAGGTAGAAGTCTTAAGAAATTCGTAATTATATTCTTAGTATTGCCGCCACTGAGGATTGGACCTTCAACTTGCTAGAGGATCGCCACTTAGAACTTATTATTACTTAGCACGTATATCCTTAACAACGCAAGTCCGTGCGGGTGGACCTGCACATGGTCGAAGTTTACATCAGCCGAAACGTTGTGTGAGTATCATCCAAGTTGCGAAGAGTAGTCTGAATAATCGAAATAATACAAATTATCAATCGTTATATAAATAATTCCGAAATAGAACAAATTATGAGATGATTTCCAAATTGACAGCGTGTTGTTTTATTTGGGTTCTTATATAATAAGTCAGCATGGTGGCAGTGAATTAGAACAACAAAACTAATTTGTTGTATCTACCAATTTTTACACCTAATACTTATATGTAAACTTCGACTCGCTATCATTAATCGCTTTCTCACTTAGCAAATATTTTCTACTTTTTATATGACGTCATTCGTCACATAATTCACACTTTTCTCATATTATGTTTTCACGTTCGCATATATCGTCAAAATTGGCCTTTTGACCTTGCCAGACAATCACATTCTAAAATTGCCCTTGACTTAATTTCCAATGACATTCTATATATTAAACGCGAACAAGAACGATTTTTTTCAAACTTTAGTATATAACAAAGCTAATTGTTTTTGTGTATTTGTTTTATTGTGAAAACATTTTAATAGTTCTTATTCAAACATTATGATATAAAAACAAACATTTATTTCTAAAATATAAAACAAATAACCCTACTTTTTAAAATTAAATCCCACTCGTTCGTAACTAATACACACAAACACAAGCACCAGCAGTTTTTCATCAACCTCCTTTACTTTCAACGTCACGGTTAAAAGCAAAGTTAATGGCGAGGTTAACTAAGACCAAACGGCATCTAAAATGCTTTTTAACAACAGCGAAATATGAACTTTCCTACCGGTTCATTCAAGAGAATAATTAGACTGACGTTCTAAAAGCTATTTATCATCATCAACTTAATCCCTTTGAAAATTGTTCACATGAAGAAATACACAAAACTTACATTTGGGAAAAGTCTAACACCTACTTCCTTCCAACGTACGTATTGAAACAGCCAATGAATGTGTTTTAATCATTCATCAAGTCCCTCAGCTCTAAAATGCATCATCTTCTATTCGAATTAAAGCTTCGACATTAGATGAAGAACGAAGTGTTGACATTCCGTAAACAAGATTAATTAACATATATTTCTGTTTCAGGGCATTATGGTTCTTCATATCTAGAGATACATGTATATGTATCTCTCTCTCTCTCTCTCTCTCTCTCTACATCTCTCTCTCTCTCTCTCAGAAGTATACGTCTATGTTTTATTCTCAATGGAAATGATCAGGCTAATTGCTTATATGTATGTTTAACGGTTGTGTTTATATCAAACTAGTGATTACTAGAGATACTAACCAATCAGATTATATATATATATATATATATATATATATATATATATATATATATATTAGTATTTCATATATCGACATACAATTTTATTAGGTGATATCATTTTTTATGTATCAATTTTAAGTATTTACTTCAACAGTGCTCGATACGTAAGTAGAGCTAGGTAGTAAGCTATGGAAATATATGTATGGCAATTAAGCTACAGAGAGGCTTCCACGTTTAATCCCCGTGGGGAATCTTCAGGTTAAATATTCCCCCGGGGATGAAACACGGGAGCCTCTGTGTAGCTTAATTGCCATGAATGTATTTTCATAGCTTACTATATATATATATATATATATATATATATATATATATATATATATATATATATATATATATATATTTGTGAAACCAAATGAAGCTTCTCGGCATTTGACAATGCTTATCATTGCAATTCCACCTATCTTAGTAACAGCCAGATGGCCAAAGGTTTATAAGTGCTCCCGGTTGAGGCAGTTGTTTGTCTAAATGCACTTAAAAAGTGTTATACAGCGAAACAGTCCTCCTGTCAATGACTATATATATATATATATATATATATATAGATACACACACACATATATATATACATATATATATATATACACACATATATATATATATATATATATATATATATATATATATATATATATATATATACTAGTAAATACTAGCCGCCCTCTTAGCAGCATTTAATCTAGTTGTAACCTTATCTATAGAAAAGTAAAGAAACAATTTTCTTTTCACATTTTTGAAATTTGGAGAAAAACAACAAAAAGGTGATTGTCATTGTGTTATTTGATATATTGTAATGGTGAGATTTGAAAGGATTAAACGAATAATCGGTGGTTTTGTAATGAATAACCATCAGAGAAAAAGAGGTAAAAAAAACAAAAACAAATAATCAACAAATTACTGTTACAGAAAGTAATAAAGTTACATTTCTACTTACTTGCAGACAGTTTTGTCTTTTATAGTTTTGAAAGCGTTTTTATTTTATTTTAATAATTTGTCTACATCCGATTGCGTTACGGTTCCATTTTCAAGATGGCGTATACGGATATCTCGGAGTTTGTTTTTCGTCTTTTGGTGTGAAGAAACAACAACTAATAAACAAATAACTTTATGAAACGTTCTAAAATGTACCTAATTTAAAGAAAGACAATACAAAAAAATCATACTGCGTAGACATTTGGCGAACAACTGTTAGCCATCTTTGTTTTTCAGTAATACGTAATATATTTGACCGAACTATTAAATTTATATAAATTAACAAATGCCTTAAAGTACTTAAAACACACACACAAATAATCAGGTACGTAAAAAAGTAACTTTTAGTGCCTTTGGTAACAGTTATTTGTTTACTATTTGTTTGTTTGCACACCTATTCGTTGTATTGTTTATTCTTGTCAATCGTCAAATGCGGAACGTCAATTGGTTGAATAAAACAATTATATATTCTTAAGTAATTCAAAATGGTTAGTTTGTGTTTTCGCTTTTATTTTAATAATAAAGGCGAAAAACAGAAATATTTTATTTATCTTCCTCCCACAAGGTAAGATGTGACACAATGTCGGGAAAGTAGGATTTGAAAAGCAAGCGCCCGAGAAGGTGAGCACTGTGGCCTACAAAAAATGCCTGGGCAGCCCCGTCGGCATTACCCGGTAGGGGCGTGTCAGGCAGTAAGCAATAAACTTACTCCTCCCCAAAGAGGGGAGGCAAAGCCTGGGAGGGTGGACATCCTAGAACTGCACAGAACAAACCCACAGACCGGCGGAATCAAGACCCGAAAGCCAAGACGACACCGGTCTATAGGATGTAGTATCCATCGGAACAGATACTACACTTTGAAAAACAAAAAATATAAAATCGAACTTAATGACTTTTTAAAACATGATTCTATTTTTTTGTAATTTAAAAAGGTGAAAAAAGGGGGAGTAGTTTTTTTATTCTTTATTTAGCAGTAGACTCACTATCGTTGTAGTCGTCTTCAATAACAACAACAAAAACCGAATTTCAAAAGAATCATTTTGAATGTTGAAGGTTTTTCATTAAATTGTTGTAATTTATATTACTACTAATAATAATATGAATATTAATATGCAAACAAAGTATCGCATATATATAAGGAAATTGTAATACAAAAATAGAAATGAATTGTACAGAATATTCATTTATTCGAGAGTGTTTATAAAATTATTATTCAAATGAAGCATCTTGATCAGTGTGTTTCATCAGTGTTCTCTTGGGTCTATATAATGTACTTGAAAACATTTACATGTATAATTGAAATAAATAAGTTTTACGTGTTTTAATATGAATGAGTTATATTCAATTTTGATTCTTTCTTATCTATATTCTCGTTTAGGATCATTAAACAGAAAGAGAGACTAACGGAAGCGAAAGTGACAGATATTTCATAAAATAAAAAGCAGGGATATAAAAGCATAGGGTGTTAGGGGATGACAGTGATACAAATTAACTTAGTAAGACATGATTCATTTTGTGGGTTAATTGCTAATTACGGTTAATTAGAACAATCCCACTTTTTTTAAAGATAATGTAATCCCTCACAAAACTGAGGAATATTTCAAAATGTATTTTCTGATGAAAATGTAGACAATCATTAATAATAGAACATATTGATTTATTACTGTTTTGCAATTTCCCCTCAAGAGGGCAATTGTTTGTCCTGGCATAAGCAGCTTGCGTTTTCTGTTGGTTTGGGCGCTGTAGAGACGTGTTTCTCTATCCTTAACCCTAACCCTAACCCTAACCCTAACCCAACACCCTAACTCTAACCCTAACCCTAAGCTCTAACCTTAACCCTAAACTCTTACCTAGAAAATGTTAAAAAGAAAAGAACATTTAAAAAAACAAACAAACAAGAAATTTGTTAAAAAGAGTGGCTCGGTAGTTTGTTATATAAAAAATAAACTTTTTAAACTTTTCTGTGTACAAAAAACATTTGATTAACATATATTTGATTAACAATATATCCTTTGACAAAAAATTGAACATCTAATTAATAACTGTTGTTTAGCTATGGTGTGTTCGTTTTTTAGTTTTATATATGTATGCAACTTTTATTTTCTTAGTCTGAATTTATCGAATGCCAATCTTTAATTTATCTTTTGGCAGTGTTCGCCTCATTAACTCCCGGGCGCTTCCAAGACGTGCCCGAACGTCGACGACCAGAAGTCACGAAAGAAAACGCGGTGCGTTCTCTATAAGAGTAACTACATCTCAAATAGCAAGTTATCAAAACCAGGTAATTGCGTTGAACGCAATAGCATTTAAAACATATTTCTCTTATCGTTACCCTTCGTGTTTCTGCTCTTTGCATCTTTGAACATATACTCAAATATATATATATATATATATTGGTTATATTGTTTAAAGCGCTTGTGAGGCCTCATATTTAATATGCTAATCAAGTGTGGGCACCATATAAAAAGAAACACATTGAAATGATAGAAAATGTACAAAGGCGAGCTACTAAACTTGTTCCAGGACTGTACGATCAGAGTTATGAAGAAAGGTTGAAAGCTCTGAAATTGCCAAGTTTGGCATATAGAAGAATACGTGGGGACATGATTGAGTGCTATAAATTGCTCTCTGGAAAATATGATTTCAATGCTGATAAATTATTGACTAGAAAAAGTACGAGAGTGGGCAACAGGGGACACAGTCAGATGCTTTACAAGAAACAGGCACGTTTGAACCTGAAAAAATATTCATTCAGCCATCGCTGTGTTGATTTGTGGAACAGATTGCCATCAAGTGTAATTGAAGCCGAAACTGTAAAGATATTTGAGAAGCGGTTGGATAAGTTCTGGATTGACCAAGAAATCAAATTCAATTATAAGGCTGCTGTCATCACTGGACGCATACAACGATGAAGACAAGGAGCTGGTGCCATAGGACGACTCATGTCCTTCTACCAGAATTCATCTATGTTTCTATGTTTATGTTTTTATAAGCCCCTTTCAACGGTGCATTTAACATAAGTACCGAGATAATGTTTAGCTTTTTGACATCCGTTGATCGCAAAGAAGTTCCGAAGTCAGCAAGCGCATGACATATCAAAATAGCTTATCCATTGATGTTAGAACAACTCCCCAGAGCCTAAAACAATAGTAGATGTCGTTAGATCAACGGATGTAGCAATACATATTTTAGATTATAAAATGTTATTATTCACTGGATAAGTGTTTATCTAGACATGGGATTATAGGCATTGAATAATCCGATTTTATTAACTGATGGAAAGTATCTAGATTTTATTTTCGGTTAGAAGTCGAACTCTTTAAAATCATCATGGATATTAAAAAAAAAACTAAATTCTATAAAATAAAAAATTATTTTATTTCCTAGTTCTTCGGTACTTAACTTCATTTCTATCAAACTACACTATAGCTAAAATAGATAAAACCCAGGAAAACAGTAAATGCAGACTGTGTGGAAAAAGAGACGAAACAGTAAATCATATAATAAGTGAATGTAGCAAACTCGCCCCCCAAAAAATACAGACATGAGTGTGTGGGGTAGGCAGTACACTGAGAACTGTGCAAAAGATTTAACTTCGAACACGGAGAAAAATGGTACAAACATACTCCAGAAACAGTACTGGAAAACGAAAAAAGACAAAATCCTCTAGGATATGGATATACACACCGATAAACTCATACAAGCAAGGGGAGCGGATGTTATTATAATCGACAATAAGGAAAAATCTTGCAAAATCGTGGACTTCCCCATTCTAGTAGACAAGAAAGGTGAAGATAAAAGAAACGAAAAAATAAAGCCAATACACGGAACTTGCAAGAGAACTCAAAGGAATATAGAACATAAAGAAAGTCAGTATAATACCGATAATTGTAGGAGCACTAGGAGCAATGAAGAAAAGACTTGGAGAAATTGGAATCAAAAGGACCATCGAAACGATACAAAAGACGGCACTGATCAAAACAACAGCAATTTTAAGGAACATCGTTGAATGCGGAAACAAACCCACATAAGCCACGAGTGGTAACCAGTCACATTGAATAAATTTACAAAAGGAAGACAACAAATCACACAAACAACATCACGAACCAAAGAACA
>OY744522.1:180797808-180800308 GCA_963556195.1 Sepiola atlantica | reverse complement strand
ATATAAACCTCCTAAAAGTGGTTTGCTTCCCTAATGAGGGGGGGGGTTGCACTAGCCACATACACATGTATATATATATATATATATATATATATATATATATATATATATATATGTATATATATATGTTGTTTGAAATTTGTGTAATTAGGCAGCATACCTTTTCTTATGCATGTTTGGTTAAACAGAAGCTGGCGCTTCTGTTTATTTAATTTTTGATTCGTTTTTTTCGATTCATCGCACGACGAATGAAAGCGTTGTTTATCAAGTAAATACACCTAATATCAACCATGCTCGTTATGAGGGGGGCGAAGGTATGTTGAAGTATTGTTGAAGTGGTGTTGAAATGTTTTAAAAACGTCTTCTTAATAAATTCACCAATCTTTTATTTTGCATACTCATTCATCCGCCTGGTGATTCCCGACGTCGGTCGAAAACGTTCGCGAAAATATGGCGATTTTTTATACAACATGGTCGACAATACCACATCGGTCGTGCGACGAATCGAAAAAACGAATAAAAAATTAAATAAACAGAAGCTGGTGCTACTGTTTAACAAAACATGCATATATATATATATATATATATATATATATATATATATATATATATATATATATATATATATATGTATATATATGTATATATATGTATATATATATGTATATATATATATGTGTATATATATATGTATATATAATATATACATATATATATATATATATATATATATATATATAAAACGAAAAGATGTTCCAACTCCTATATAATCAATACATTTATGAAGAGACTAATTCCGCTTTTATATACAAAGAAATAGATAAATTTAACAAATCCTATAAGAAACTAATTAACAATAATAAAACCTAGTTAGCGTATATTGATTATCACCCCATTATTTCAACTTTATATGGCCTAATCAAAACCCACAAGAATAATACCCCAATGCGCTCCATAATCTCATGTATCGGCAGTGTTTCCCATAAAATTGCACGAGCCATTACTAAAATACTAAACCCATTACTAGGCACGATTTGTCCTTCTCACCTAAATAAAACTCCGGAGATCTACTCAATAGAATAAAAAATATTAACCTAACTAATAAAACAATGAATAGCCTCGACATAGAATCATTATACACAAATGTCCCTACTAAAAAATGTCTTAAACATTTACGTAGAAAAAACATCTCGACAAAATAAATATCAACTTACCGTTTCAAGTTAATAACATAATTAATATCATAAATTTATGCACTAACATGACCTATTTTACCTTCAATAATTTATTTTATGAACAGAAATGTGGACGACCTATGGGGAATCTTATCAGCGGTGTCCCATTTTGTTTATTTTCGGAATTTCTTGAGAAAGGACCCTTTAAATATAGATTACCTAAAAATATATCATATAACAGATACATAGACGATATATTAATTTTCCTCCACAAAACCACTAAAATAGAAAACATTACTAACAAATTAAATATAATAGAGCTTACTATTAAATTTACTTTTGAAAAAGAAAACGATAACTGCATACCCTTTCTTGACATTTACTAATAAACAAAAATAACAATTTATTGTATAAAGTTTACCGTTCACCTACCAATAAGAATGATTATTTTCATTTTTATTCGCACCATAATAACAAAGTAAAATCAGACATCATAATTGGTTTCTACCTCAGAGCACTTCGAATATGTAGCAAAGAACATCTAAATGAAGAATATCAAAACATTGAACACACCCTCAAAACACTACAGTACCCAATGTATTTTATAGAAAACTCCAAAATAAAAGCTCTGCAAATTCACTCAAATCTCAAACAAGACAACTCATCAACCAGCCCTATCATAAATAGACATATAGCTCTACCGACTAACTCTAATAACAACTCGATTTACACAAAACTTAATAAACTAGGCATAAACATCACACAATTAACTTCAGCAAGTATTATAAATTTAATCAAAACATCTAAACTTAACACTGCACCTGATGTCAAAGCTGCAGTATATACTCCATCCTTTGCCTAGATTGTAATAAGATCTACATAGGGAAGACGCAGCGTAGTTTGGACAAACGGATTTATGAGCATAAAAGTTCGATTAAAACAAACAATGAAGTTTGGGCATTGTTTTGCCTTTGATAAATCTACTTTAATCAAGATAATACATTATAAATCAACACGTCGACTAATTGAATCTGCACTCATAGCCCTTTCCACAAATAAAATTAAACAGCTAATGGGCTTCTACTTTATCCCCCCTAACCTATCAAACGCAATTGTTCATGAAAATAAGATATATCTAGACACCGGTTGATTTCCTGACTTTTTAATTGTCTTCTTTTGGACCCCCTTTCTACTCTCTATTCTTTCTTTTCTTTCTCGTTACTAATTTTTTTGCTATGTATTTATCTTTGAATCTATACATATTTACATATCTTCCCTCTCTACATGAACCCTACCACTATATGTATTTCTCATGATTTATAGAC
>OY744522.1:180787808-180795308 GCA_963556195.1 Sepiola atlantica | reverse complement strand
AACCTTTATAAGTTAAAAAAATCTCAAGCTGAAATTGTGCATGTTGTTTACTGTTATAAACGAGCATCCAGTCAATACATGAAAATTGGAAAAGTATAGACCTTGATAAACTTTTCAAGGTCTAGTCTAAAGTTAGCTCCTTATTCAAAATGATGTGGAATCTCATTTGCTACAATCTACGCGAAGTAGTGAGTGCCTACAACGTATAAAACCGAGGTTATCGCCAAAAGTGTGGCTTTCACCTTTACTATAACTTTGAACTTTTATCTTTTACCTAGCTATCCCAAAGTTACACTAGTATAAAGGTAGACATTACTTGATATTTTTGCCAAGTTTGGTGACAATTGGTCAAGCTATAAGGACACTAGCAAACAAAGAAACGGAGAATGATAGAAAACTTGAGAGTGTTGTTGTAAATCAGAGTCCCGAAAAGACCACCTGTTTTTTTCGTTGGTGCTCAAGTAAGAAATATCAATAAAACAACGAACATTACCTTTTCTTTTGTTATTATAGATTGTATTCAAACTTATTGACATATAATTCCGTGATAATATTCATCGAAATAGCCGACGGCGTTTTGATAAAAAAACATCGAAATATCAATTGGTAGATCTCCTCATTTAATTGTATATATATAAGAACACCTGTGTGCAGGAATGGAAACGATAATAAAACGTATTTGAAAAATAGAAAAATAATCAACGTAGGGGTGTAAATATGTTGATAAATGTCGAAACTTATTAATAGATTAATAGGATTTTTTGGAACACTAGTGCATGTGGAGATCGGTTTAGTTTAATATAACTTTATATAATTTTCATATTTCGAATAAAATACAAAAATACAAAGATACCTGTATATTTAACAATATATACATATACAATATACTTTAAATTACGTACAATCAAAACGGAGGGACTTTATAAACACAATGTGTGGTTGTATCTCCTTCTGTCTCCTTCGTTCTCTCTCTCTCATTCTCTCTTTCTCTGCATAGTTTTCACACATTTATATATATATATATATATATATATATATATATATATATATATATATATATATATACGGAGAAATAGAGAATAATATATATACATACATATACGTATATATATATATATATATATATATATATATAATATGATATTTTATTTTCAATTTCATATCATATCCAATGTTTTGAAAGACAGATATTACACAGAATTTATTTTCTTATTTAGCATACAATTGTTTTGACATACACAAAGATATATGTAAATGCTCCTGGGCATTTATTTCTTATCATCCGGGCTAATTCTATAAAAAACAATGAAAACGTAGACAAATAAATTACAGCCAGTATTCATTATAAAGTCTTTTTTTTCTAATGGAACTGGTCATAAGATAAAGGCATCTAATATTTCTCACTATTAATGTGTGTGTGAAAAGATGACCGGCGGAAAACAAGTCAAAATGCAGGAGAAAAACAAAAACAAGATATTTTTTTGACCGGTTTCGTTCGTGGGGAACGTCATCAGAAAATTATATATATATATATATATATATATATATATATATATATATATATATATATATATATATATATATATATATATATATATATATATATATATGTAAACGTGATTCTCATACCCGTTTGAACTTTAACATTTTTTTTTAAACTCTTTCAAATTTAGAACTTTGACAGTCCTATTCTGTCAACTTATACATCATAATTTTCCTCTGATGATAAGATTTTAATCTTTGAAAAAGCTGGTTTTAGGAATGATAGAGAAGAAAAAAAATGTTTTCTATTAACTAAACTGCTCCTTGTTTTGAACAACCGAAGATATTGAGTTGCTGCCATTTGCAGGTCTAATCAATTTTCATTGACTTACCATATATATATATATATATATATATATATATATATGTATATATATATATAGTTTAGCGCTGTATGTGTTTATTTATTATTTTAATGTATAGTATTTACTCCTAAACTAACTAACCGATACTTATAAAGAAGTTTGGAACATTTTTGCTAGGCGTAAAAGTCCAAAATGAGGTCTATATTTACTTTAGTTTTGTTTTATGCTTAAAAGGGGGCGGAATCTCTCTCGTTATATATGAACTTAGGTAGTTTAACATGTTTATATATTTGTATGTACCTAATTAATGCCTTCACTAATGAACCGATCATTGTGCATTTTGGAACACGGCTGCTAGGTGTAAGGGGTGGTAATGTAGGCTGTATTTTATTTGATTTAATCTCCTGCAAAGGAGTGGAATAAGTCGTCATCTTTCGACATGTAACACCGTAAAAGAAATATGGTATACATTTATTTGGGTCACTTTTTCGTATTAGACCGTGCGCCACATAAGTTTCTTATAATTAGTAACTACGCCAACTAGTTATTGGCAAGCTAATACAAAATATAACAAAATATATATTTTTGAAATGTTATATAAAACAACAATTATACTCTTTCCAGTAGCCGTTCTAAAAACATATAGCAAAAGACGGACCTTATATCTGATTGCTTTACTCTACAACTTCCTAAAGAGTGTGTGCTAATTTTAGTTACTCACTCATCCGATTTAGAGAATGATTACTGTAGCACAGGTAGTTTTTATACAGACGGTGCACTGTTATGAAAAACATTACAAATACAATGAGTACAGAAATATATACCAATTCATTTACAACACATTAGAAATTATTAAATAACATAGGTAAATGTTAGAGAATAGTTAAGTTTAAATATTGTCATTTATAAAGAAACTGGGTCAAGTCTAGTCACAGCGAGAGAAAGTATCATCCCGAGGAGATCGCTTATCATAGCAACAAACATAATCGCCCGTAAGTCCGGAACTACGTATTATCTTTTTTTTTTACAGTACATTAGAGTAAATCGTAATTTAAATAGTTTTATATGATGTTTAATTTACGTATAGTTGTACTTACCAATAACTGGTACCAAAAAATGGCATTCACTGATAATCGTAGGTAGCGTTTTTTTTCCTTCCTTACGCGACTGTAAACAAATTTAATTACGGACGTCCTTTCTTACGTAGGAGTTTCCCCGCACTAAACATTGTTTTCCTTACGTCTATGTTCACTGGATCATTCGGTGAAAGTGTCTACGATGACAAGGAGCAAGTTAGTGAGTGTTCGGTTCACACTTGAACCTAGAATACGAAGAATGAAAATTTAGGTTAGCAGACATTTCTTTTTACATTAAACACCATTGCTTCAACGAAATATTATTGAAAACCAATGACATCGACAATAACGTCATTTTTAAATTTTCGCTGTATAATTATTGTAGTAAATATATCTGATCCTTGATTATTCTATCTACAGTGCATCTCTTCCTCAAATAATTACTTATATAATGAACATATATATATATATATATATATATATATATATATATATATATATATATAATAATAAATATTTGTTATTGTTTATTATCTATGTACGTGTACGTTTCATCCGTAATATAACTATTCACTACCGGTCATGCGATTCAAAACCCCGGATCACGAGTATTTTACAACTCAAATCCGACGCCTTAACCACACGGTCAATTTTAAATAGCGAATAAACTGTAATAATTTTAACACGTTATCGGCGGCTATAACGTCTAGAGCGTTCTAATATATATATATATATATATATATATATATATATATATATATATATATATATATATATATATATATATATATATATATATAAACAAGACTCATCCAAATGGCTATATTTGACTTTACCACTGGGCGAAGGATTCAAACCCAGATTTTCGTATCTAGTAGACTCATTTGCTACGTAGTAACTAAGGCAGCTATACGAAAGACAATGGAAATATTTCTATTATACGTTTTACGAGCATAGTAAACCTCTGAAAAGTGTTCTTCCCTAAGGGGGGCATTTAACTAGCAACGTACCCATGTATATATATATATATATATATATATATATATATATATATATATATAGAGAGAGAGAGAGAGAGAGAGAGAGAGAGAGAGAGAAGGGAGAGATAGAGAGAGAAAGAGAGAGAGTGCGAGAGAGGGGGACAACTAGGACACGTTACCTCTGAAATTGAGATCTACTTAAACAGTTTGCATCAGAAAGTGTTTGCAAAGCCAGTGAAATATAATACAATGATAATTTTCAGAAATCTGAAATGATCATATTTCTCTGTCGTTCACTTTTTTCCAGTTGAACTACCCTTTAAATTATATTCCTGGTTATGGTGATATTTTCTCTGGCTTATAATCGGTTATTCCACAATTTATTCATTTCCATTTCTCTAATACATTTTTTCTGTTAATAAACAGATAAAGAGTGACAACAATGAGAGGGATAGATTATGTATATAATAAGAACGGCGGAAAAGCAACACTCAAAGAGACAGTGTCAACGTGATAGATTGAATCTTAAAAGGAGATGATGAGTTAATTGTAAATTACGGCTAATTATTATAATTTCAAATATAACTTAATCTTCAAACTGAGAAATATTTTAGCATTGATTTTGTGTGATTAAAATATGTAGACAAAAATTAGGTAGAGATAAAACAATGATAGCCAGCTTTAGTATAATAATCGATTAGTGTATATTTATACATATTTATATGTGTGTATGTGTATACATGTCTCTCTATACAGACCAGAAAAAAAACAACAGCATCAAGCAACATATACTAATAAATACTGCGGGTATCTAAATCACTTAACACTTAGGTTCCACAAGCGCTCATACATACCAACTTCGAAATATACAAAATTATAACACATTCGATCATTGAGTATATAAGTTCCGAAAGTTCAACATTAAATAAAACATTTGTTGATAGGTGCATATATCGCATGACGGGCAATGAATAGTCATATCCCTATGCTGATGAGTCCCGATTATTAAGGACGAAACGTATACGTACATAGATAATAAACAATAAAAAATATTTATTATTTGTCACCCCTAGAAAAAGTAGAGCACTGTAAGTTTAGTATTAACACAGATTGATGTCACTAGCTTTAAATGCATCGTTTCTTTCATTACAAAAAAAGTAGAACGCTCTTAGACGTTAAGCCGTCGATGAAGTGTTAACATTATCACAGTTTATTCGCTGTTCAAAATTGGCCGAGTGATTAAGGCGTCGGATTTGAGTTGAAAACTACTCGTAATCCGGGGGTTCCAATCGCATGACCGGTAGTGAATAGTCATATATCTATGCTGATGAGAACGAAACGTATACGGGCATAGATAATAACAAATATTTATTATATATATATATATATATATATATATATATGTCTTTATATATATGTATATGTGTCTTTATATATACTTTTGTGTATCTTCTGTATGTCTGAGGATTCGCGTATAAGTAAACATATTTAAATTAAGTAAACACTTGTGTGGGGTGATTACCGATATTTACGTACTGAATCAAATCAGAGATAGCCAGAATCATTTGATGGGCCAGCATGTACGTCGGAATATAAGGAGTCATCGTTTCGAAAGATAGTTAAAAGCGATTATAGCAAAAAGTTTGCAAAATATACAAGTCATTCAGGATCCTATCATATCTCGCGTCCATCACCTGAACCGATCATTCCCTACAGCTTGAAAAGACACATCTATCTAACATAGTTTCGTAGTAAATTGGCTCCAAAGAAATTGTTTAGGCCAACAACTTACAATGTCGATGAAAGCCAACACATATATATATATATATATATATATATATATATATATACATATTTATATTAATATATATATATGTTATTATTATTATTATTATAAATATGTATATATATATATATATATATATATATATATATATATATATTTATGTATAAATATATATGCAAATGATTGCTTAGTTTTATATTAAAAAGATATGCGAAAATAAAGTATTTGTGTAAAATCAATCAGTTTAGCTTTCGTTTCTTGTCGCACACAAAAGGTGAATGTATACTGACAGGTTGAGTGTTATAGATCGAATTCGATTAGGATCAACTGAACCCCTATAATGCGGGAACATCTGAGGTGAAACTGAGTGAGTTAAATTCAAACAGATAAGTTTAAGGTTTATATACAAGTTTGAGAATGTGATTTATATATATATATATATATATATATATATATATATTATGTATGTATGTATGTGTGTATGTATGTGTGTATGTATGTATGAATGTATGTACGTATGTATACATGACATGATGTTACGTGTGTATACGTAACATGAACACTACCATTTATTGATTAGAACAACACCGAAAAACTACAATATCCTTTCATAAAAGACTTTAAAACAATAAATAATTAATAACTTATTTTACCCATATATCATTGATATATATATATATATATATATATATATATATATATATATATATATAAAGAGAGAGAGAGAGAGAGAGAGAGAGAAAGGATGAGAGTAATCCGACGTAATTGGAAATGAAAAAGAAAACTAAGAGATATTTTTTTATATATTCATCAACGTTTAGTCTTCATCCTAAGACTTCCTCAAGGTTATTATTTAACGAAAAATGTCATGCAAGTACATCGAAATTTTGGGTTGACATGATGGGTTCATAATGAAAAGTAGTAGCTGTAACTACTGTGAGCGCTGGATGAGAATCCAGGCTGCGAGGAGTCAGTCATGGCGAAGAATAAAAACAAATGAACTTAATAAATGATGCCTGGGCTTTCCTCCAGCGCTTACCGTAGCCACAGCTGCTACTTTTCTTTATCAACCCATTATGTCAACCCAAAATTTCGATGTACTTGCATAAGATTTTTGTTCAAATTATCATCCTGAGGAAGTTTTACAATAAAGAGGAAACGTTAATAAATATATCAAAAAGATATCTCTTGTTTTTTTTGTTTTTTTTCAGTTTCCATATGTATATATATATATATATATATATATATATATATATATATATATATATTTATATATATATATATATATATTGCAAGTCCTTCCGTACTTGAAACCGACGGTACGAATGTTTTAATAATTTTTATGTACCAAAATAAATAAATATTACGCTGTTAATTTTTAATTTTTAACTTTAATTCTTAATTAATCGAATACTCTGCTGGGATTTTCCTGCTATATTACAAAGAAGGTATATACATATATATATATATATATATATATATATATATATATATATATATATATATATATATATATATATATATATATGTATTAAACCTCATATAATAAAACACTTGAAATGCGGTTTAATAAACCTGTATACTTGATAATGGCGGCGTCGTTATATTCATTCCAAAGAAGCTACAGAAAATTATTTGTGCTTTGATATAAAGGGAAGCTCCTCAGGACATTTATCTTCTTTTTGAAACACATCACAAACATTAAAGTGTAACTTGTTTACATTCATAGTTCCGATTTAGAATATACATAACGCTGGCTTATCTGTAAATTCCCATGCATAAAATCTTATACACTAAATATTACATAAGAA
>OY744522.1:180722808-180782808 GCA_963556195.1 Sepiola atlantica | reverse complement strand
TCTTACTGTTCCTTTACTTTGAATGTCCTTTACTCTTCACATAATAATCGCGTGTTACAGCTTTTGAAAAATAATGATAATTGTTCCTTCCAACACACGGACATGTTTTGCAACCAAGGCCTATGATCCACTATGATTGTCATGAAACGTATTATATTTGAGTAATAAATTCACGTCTTTTGATTCTATAAGTGTCTCTAAAATTCCGTTTGTGCTTTTCTAATTGTGATCATTTTACATCATGATCCTATAACTGGTTACGAAGCTTGTTCAATAGAAAAACACGCTTTCTATCTATTCGGAAAGCTTTGTTTGACATCCCAGTATTCAAAAATACTAGTTATCATATAACTGCATCTCAGGACAAATCGATGAGTAAGCTGGTTAATAAATAAATAAATAAAGCAATTGTCAACCATTTGAGCAAAATCAATATACGTTGTAATTAGAAATACGGATTCCATCATTTTAAGTCGACTGCCAATGTGCTATCTATGATATTACATAGGAGCAGCTAATATATTCTTCTTCTTTCGTGTGAATCAGATGATTCTGGTGTTGGCATTAGTTTCCCCGATGTTTTTCTAGTTAGAAAACTTTCTGGAAAGACATCGGGTACTTACGAGAAGGACCACGAGAAGGTTGCCAGCACCCCTAAGTGAAAGTGATACTGTGATGATCGACTGGATTCGAACTTGGAACACTCAGGTCTTCAGTCCGTGTCGTTATCGCCTTAACCACCGTCACCTCCCAGCTAATATATTGATGGGGGTTTTCGTTTTAGAACAACATCATTTGATATATCAAAGGTTTTTTTATAGAGTTTGGCACAAATTTTGCTTCACAAACTTACTAGCTATAGAATAGCTTGCAACGTCTTTGCCACAATCGAATCCAATAGATTTATTAATAATTTTAGTCATATGCAGATGCCTCAATGATATAGTGTGAGGTAAATTCTCTTCCCGATCTTCATTACTTATCTACTAAATTATATTTCTGATATCATTTATTGACATCTACGCAGAGGACACAGCTGTCTATGACAGCACTTCTAAGAACACTGGTGATCATCAAGATCTCGCTAAATCTCTATCTTCAGACCTGAAATATGTGGGGTACTGAGGAGGCAAGTAACTTGTTATGTTTTACATTCTACAACCAAATACTCTCTTAGAGACAATCCCCTACCTTAGAACCAAACACGCTCTAAGATTGAATACTGTTGTCACATCTAAGTAAGTGTCGCACAGAATACTCTACATAATTTACTCACAAAATAGACGTTACTTGTCTGGCTTTTACTCTATCGTTATGTCCGTGGAAGGTGCTCAACTGAGCCCGATGTGCTTAGAATCAGGCAGAAATCACTAGATAGAGTCGCTTAGCAAGGTATTTGTGCACATGCAACACCTTACTACAGGACTGCGTCCCTATTTATTACAATTTGGTCGTTTTCAAATCCAATGGCAACAGTTTTACGGCATACAACCGCCTTATAAGTAACCAAACATTTGATTAATCTTTGTGCTCACATAGTGTTATTAATCTTTCGAGTGATAATCTTTCCTCCTGTTGAAGCTTATCCTCAGATGACTCTTGGCCTTGATACGTGCTGACCAAATAGTAAAAAGACGCTCGTCTGATAAGAGTATTGACCGCATTACCTTAGACTAGATGAATCATGATTGTATCCAAACGTTTGACTTGATTATTCCGAAAGTCATAGTTCAGTGTTTTGATCAGAAATCGCACAATACTATGGCAGGGGGGGGTGTTAGTGCTAATATGTTTTGTCGTTGCTATAAGAACTCGCCAGTGTATAGTAATGTATAAGTGTAATATATTTTAGTTTGATATTTAAAGAGAAAAGTCAGCAGACAAACAAACGGGAAAACATAATCTATGTGTTTGTTTTTATATATAGATAAATGCCAAGTATTTCGTTTGAGCATGTGTGGCTTTTAAATGCCATTAATATGAAATGGAAACGCGTTTCTCCGAAAACCAATTTCAGGGAACCGGACTTCCTTAAATGGGAAATGAAAAACAAACGTCAGAAATTGTGAAAGAAATTCATCATAAAAAGAATTTCAAAACAAATCTAAATCAGCAATACACGCAATCCCTAAAGATACGCCCCTTTCCCCAAAGGATAGTTTCAATAAAAGATAGCTTTGTTAATACTGAACACCTCCAGGGGCCCTCTAAACGTTGGTACTAAGTTATTTCAGCTGGTCAACTAATAAATCATTTTTTACAATAATATATATATATATATATATATATATATATATATATATATATATATATATATATATATATTTATATATATATATATATGGGGGGTTCTAAATTAGAATGTTGATCCCATTTCCCGCACTAATGGTAACAACGCCTTATTCCAAGTTATATCAACTTATCCAATAAACGAAGCGACTTGTACATACTGTTTATGCATATTCTATTTTAATCGACACGTAGCCAAATTTGCATTCTGGTTCTCAAAAGGACATTTTATTTATTAAGTATTATTTGTTTTAGAATATTTACTTCAATGATTGCGTTTCCGTTCATGTAACAGCTAGATCGGTTTCGCAATGTTTCTTTGATTTCCTGGATTTCTGTTTAGTTGTTACTTTATTAAAAAGAGCCAAATTACTTTTTTCTGACTAAAAACTTAAAAGTGAAATGACAAATTGATTTCTACTTTTTTTTACATTACTTCACGATCAAAGTTAAAATATACATTAATCTGTTTCGGAGTTAACAAAAGGTTTCCGGTTTGCAACAAAGTTATGAATAAAATATTTATAATTGTAAGCTAGCTACAGTATCACCGTAAGCTGCCGGAGTGGTAAGTAATTTATTTTTATCAATAACTGTCGTCACACGCAAGATAAATCGTACGAAAAACCGAAAAAAACTAATAAATATATTTAAAAAAAAACACCATAAGCTTCCGGAGAGGTAAGTAATTTATTTTTATCAATAACTGTCGTCACACGCAAGATAAATCGTACTAAAAAACAGAAAAACTTAATAAAAATAAAACTTGAATAAAACGCGAGTTGAAGCTTACTTAAAAGAAAAATGCACGAGTCACCTTTTATCAATAAAATACACGATATAAGTTTTACGTAAAAGAATAAACGAATCTTCTCTCTCTCTCTCTCTCTCTCTTTCTCTCTTTCCTTAATCTATTGTATAAAGGGCAGTTGTATGTGTGTGTGTGTGTGTGTAGTCATGCAAAATGGCAAAAACAAGCACCGACAAAGTTGGTATATTCTTGATCAGCGTTGCCCTGGATGATTAATATCTAAAGTGTGTAAGAAGAAACCTTAGACATTCGATGACAGTGTCTAGTAGGCATTCAAGTTGTCTCTGTGTATGTGTGTGTGTATGTGTGTGGGGGGGGGGTGCGCGTGTGTGTAAGTCCAGAGAGAGGAATGTGATCGGCAGAGGAGAAAGAAGGTGGAGGAGGTAGCGGGAAAACGGGTGATAGAGAAAGAGAGACGGATAAAGAGAGGTAAAAAGACCGAAGCTTTTATAGTAATATGTTACACTTTTGTCGCAGAGCTCAGCTAGTGTGCGGTTTTGAGGAGAGTGTAATTTGTAAATTGCAAACTCCTCAAAACGAAACTCTGTCTCTCACGTCGCAAGTGCACTGTAATGCGGCAATACTTCTGTTATCACCATCTAACATTACCATCAGACTCGGATCCTATACCTTAAGCAAACATCTGGCAAAAACCGCATTGAAACAATGCAACATACTACGCGACTGTGTTCCTGTTAAAAAAACAACAAAAAAAAACGCCCATCTGCACTCTTTATTATTCGTCTTCCGTCTTCTCTGTATCTAACGCCTCTCTGCTGGCATCTTACATTATCTTTCACATTCACATAGCAATACAAATCTCAATACTAGTTAATAGATTGAAAAAAGAGAAAAAATATCATCTACTTGCGAAAAATATCTCTTATACTAGTTAAAATTTATTGTATGGACCAATCACATCTCGTTATGCGTTTTGTTCTTTTACCCATGTCGGTGCCGCTATCGAAATTAAATTTGTCCAATATTGACTTTATTCGAAAGACGTTCGTTTGTGTTTCTCCGGTAGTTAAGTCTGTTTTCCGTTTGTCTTTTTTCATATATATATATATATATATATATATATATATATATATATATATATATATATATATATATATATATATGTTCTTTTGTAATATAGTAGGATAAATTCCTGCAGAGAGCCTGTATCAATTGAGAATCAAAATTAAGAGCGTAATACTTATTTATTTTTGTAGCACAAAAAATTAAGTTCAACATTACTACCGTCAGTTTCAGGCTCAGAAGGACTTAACCGTCCGGCTCTCTTCAACTTATGTTGTTACCTGTTTCAGAAATATGAATTCACGTGTCACTCTCGTTTGGATGCGTTATTTGCTTTAGATTGTTATGTATATATGTTAAAAATTAGTGTTAGGGAGATTTATTAAGGTTTTAAAAACAGGGGGTGGGTTAAATGTAACAGTTGAGATATAAAGTTGGAAAACAATTTAAATTAAAAAATATATATATCTCGTCCCGTGAGTCAATGTTTATAGGAAGCGTATATTTGGCCGTTACTGTTTTGAGGTTAATTATGTGTCTACTAGAGAATGTTAAGGAGAGAAAATAGGTTTATGGATTTTACTATACGTTGAAACATACACATTAAGTTCAAATTAAAGGCATTGATTAAAGTACTTTAATTCAGTCCAAAATGTATTCAAACAAAGGTTTATCCCGGGTTGGTATCGGCAGCTTGTCAATCGGTCTAAGTTTGTTTTACGTTTGTCCTCTTTCATATAAATATATATATATATATACAATAATATTTATAAATAAATATTAATTATTTTAATACCTACAGACATCGATGTTTCATGCTAACGCAATCTTCAGTGTAGGAACTAATTCTCAACGGTCGGTGGGCGCGAACCCTGATCACAAATCGCCACTGATTCGTAGTCGAGGATCTTATCCATCGGCCATAGTCAATTAGCTAGTAAATATAGAGGAATTTTAAATGTAAATAGCGAATCGGCGGCTAGATACCAAGCTTATATGCTTTCCTTGTAAAAATTACTTTAACGGAAACAATTCACTTTAGTTAATATTAATTATGCATATTTTTGTAAGCGAGCGATGATGCATGTATCTTTCATTTTTCTTTAACTTTAATAGTAAAAGAAAAATGAAATATACATATAAAAATAGAAAAAGAGAAAGAGAGGCAAAGAGGAAATGTGAGACGAAGAAAGGGCATTAAACATAGAACCTATGTGAGGTGTGTCAAAACGAATGCTGGATCAACTTGCTACTTCACCCGTCATTATTTTTTATGATTCCAAAATGGCTCTTCGTCGGCGCCTTATATAACATCACAGACAGAAGTCTCTTGAGAAAAATATCAGATTTGTAGAGTGTTCAATGCAATTTGTGTACAATCTATTCATGTAAACAAAATATAGTAATTCTGAGATTTCGCTTTTCACCCCGGCCCGCGATCTCCTTCAAAAAGTCTCATCTAGTAGCAAAAACAACTTAATATAGCCTATGACTTACATTCATGCCACGTGTTTTCGGCACCCAGCTGTAGTTCCATAGAGAAATATATTCTAACTTAAACTTAAAACATAGGTTTTCTTATTTTAGAAAAAAAAAACCCAATATATCAATAAATTGGATTTTACTTTTATTTTGGAAATATATTCTCATACTTCCGTAATCGATTTTTGTTATGCTGGAATGAGATAAACAATGGCTGAGCATCCTAATTTTTTTGTGTAATTTTACGATTGAACATATCGATCGAACGATTACGTTTTGAGTGTCCTCGGATTACATTTTCTTTTCTAAAAACATTCTTATTCACAGAGACGCGACATACCAACAATGTTTGTGTCATTCGATACCGATTCCATCAATGGTGCTAATAGTTTTCATCCTCGAACATATTTATATTTACAAAGGTTTACTCCAGTTCTAACCTTAGAGACGATCAATCAAAAGCGCCCTAGTTAACATTAACAATTAAAACGATTTTAAATGATTAAATTATTTCTGTTATGGTAGATAAAGTGTTCCTCTCTAGTTAAAAGTATAGAGTTAATCAAAATACAAACAAAAAAAAGTATTTTTATTTTTGTAACGCAAAATTTAAACTACTAAACAAAACCTTTTAAATATTTTTTTTCAATTCATAAAAACTAAAAACTAATATTGTTTTGGATTTTAAAATATAAAAATAGTGTTTCAAAATACATCTGTAAATTTTATGATAAAATAAATAGATACATTATACGTCATAAAATAGAGCGCCTGACTCATACTATTTAAACAGGAGTCGGTGTTTTACTAGTGTAATTATTGTTGGTTAATAATATTAACTTAATGATGGATGAATTAATAAATACAAATTCGTAGTGATAATCTTTATTGCCGACAAGTATCGCTGGAATCGTATTTAACGAATGATTTAATCTAAAATATCATATACTTCTGTTTTAATTATGAATGAAAAACCGGTATCCAGTCGCATGTCTATCGCATATATAGGGTGGGCCAAAATAAGGGTCCTATCTTTAAATTTGAATAACTTGAATTTGAATAACTTCCACAAAATAAAAGTTAAACTCAACAAACTTTATGTGTGTGTAGACTGACCCTTCCGAGATTTTTTGAAATAAACAAAACAAATTTTAGCCGAAAAACACTTCTTAAAACTTACAAAAACTAAAGTATTGTTTTTTACACTGTTTTGAGTTTTTTAAGCAAAAATAATGTTGTCTAAATGAGGGTACGTTCCGTAGGGCTAATACGGCTCATGCTTGCTTCGGAAGGGGTCCTTTACTTATTCTAAAAATAAAAAAAAAATCAATAAATAAAAAAGTTATGAATTTTTCAAAATAGGACCCTTATTTTTGCCCACCCTGTACAACGTCTAGAATTCCTCGAAGGTTACCTATCTGACACTGACACAGCTCAACGTCGCTTAACTCAGGTGATTTAACGAGAACTAATGTGTCACCGTCATCATGTCGTATATGAAAAATTGTAGATATACATCAGCGAAGAAAATTAAAAAAGATAAACACAATAACGAGCGAGATACCGGTTACAATAATAGATATCTGTGTTTTTGCCGAAAAAAAGCTCCAGGGTCCCTGAAACTTCCCGTATCTGTTCTTCCAGCTGGTGAAGTAATACAATTAATTTTACTTATTTTCACGTATTTTCTTCTTGCCTTTATTTGTGATGTCTATTTTTAAGTGTTTTCCTTCATCTTTTTTCATGTGTCAGGATGATATATAGTACACCCGCCTTCTTCAATCCCTCTGACAGCAATAATAGTCGTTTTGTGATTGTAAGAAGCGAACGTCAATGTTTCATACGGACGACATATTTTCACAATGGCTTCAAAATTACCGTACATGAAGGGGGACTATATCATTAATCATGAACAGAGCGGGTAACCATCGGACCCCTATTGGCCTTACTCATACACAAAGATATATATATATATATATATATATATATATATATATATATATATATATATATATATATATATATATATATATATAAAGAGAGATAGACAGAAACAGGGAGAAAGAGAGATAATAAGAGGGGGGATGATTAATGTGTGTGGTAATATTAGTAAGATATCTTGTAAGTAAAATGGGTTATTTACTCGCGTCAAAAGTAATTTTTTTTGTTTTACTTCGAATAAAACTTTAATAATATTACCTTTATTTACAGAAATTAGATTCCAAACTGTTTTAATATATTTATACATACACACATACACACACACATATACACATATATATATATATATATATATATATATATATATATATATATATATATATATACATATGTGTGTATTTAAGCAACAGTTATTTGCTCTGAATGGTAATTCACGACGAAGTGAATCCATGTATGTTTATTTTCATAAAATGCGGAGAGAATTCGTACGAGCCAGTTTTTACATTCCAGCAGGAATTAACGTTGCACAAAGTTCAAAAGGTTTAGTGTTTCATAACAGTTTTATATTAATTTAAGTTTTTATCACAAAATACATTTTTGATGAAGTGCGAAATACCGTTCGAAATATTAAAATTTACACTATACTAACAACTATAATCTGACATGTTTTTAGGTTTTCTATGGGACTATTTTATATTTCTTCAATTAATTCATTATTTTCAGCGAATCTTACATTACAAGAAATGCATAGATGTCTAGATGGTCAAGTTTCGATCCTGACTTGCAGCAGTTGCATGTCTTGCCGTACTTAAGAGATGTGATACAACGAAACACTCTATGTATCTCTACATTTGACTCCCAGGCACTCCGGATACGTCAGCTATCGTTGAATCAATAAACGCCATAACCTTAAAAGGATTGATGAAGTTTGTTCGAGTTGTCGATACCTTGCTTCCCTGTTTTAAAAAAAAATATTTCTCATCCATCATTTGACGACTAAATATCTGTTGATGAATTAACACAACATGGTAGAGGTAGGACCCGGTCAACAGAGACGATTCGACACCTTAAATCTTCTTCAGCGGAGTGGAAACTTCGTCAATGTTGACGTGCCTGGCATACAGTAAAAAGTCGGCGACATCACATAAAGTGACACCAGGCAAGACAGAAGCGTATGGACTGCATTATTGATTGTTGAGAAAGAGAGAGAGAGAGAGAGAGATCAGCTTACATATACGTCTAAAGAATGTATTATATAAATACTTGATAAGTAAACAGTATAAGTGATACAAACACATTTGCATTTTATTTTAAATGATTATTTGTTTTACACTATTGCCTACGGGGAAGCCCAGGGCTACGCCGGGTACCATGGTAATATAATATAATCTCACAAGTACTAGACAATGATATGCAAAGTTTATACCCACTAATAAAGTGATGGCTAGAAAATGCAATCAGACAAGTTGCCTGAAGGAGGTCAAGCGGAAATAGTAACGAAATCACAATAATCTAGATCAGGAAACTAGTCAAAGACTTATAAAAATAGTGAAGTAAAAGATACACATTTTGATGAAATGTTTTTAAAAGTATTATTTTTAATCAAATTGTTCACACATATCATTCAAAGGACACTATTTTTAAATTATCAGAAAATATTCTAGCCAATAATAATGTTCTGTCCTCGGTCAGAGAAGAAAAATCCTATTCAACTAGTAGATTTTTTTAAATGTTCCTCTACATTAGAACCGACATTGTGTCTAAGTTGTCATTCGTCGGAACGCCAGATACTATTCTCCAATTCAGGACGTACAATATTTTTTAATTATAACTAAATCTAAACCTATTCATAAACTACCAAGGACAACTTTGACCAGAACTACAAAAATAATATGAACCATTGCGCGGAGAGTTCTTCAACTTCCATCAGATGGGGCGAAATCTTTTCATTAACACAAAACAGCCGAGCTTCGTTGACACATTGTAAGTAGTTGTTCTATGAATAGTCATAAAGGTGATCGCGGTGGTGATGTAGAAGTCGTAAATCTGCTGGTGATCTCGATAAATGGAAACACTAAAGAAAACAATAAATAGCTACATTATTGCTCTGGCATTTGATTTAATTGTTTACAATTATTTACTGCAAAAATATTATGATTAGCTGCATTTTCCATGTGAACTCGCTGGGAGAGAAGTGGAAGTACCTTAAAAACCGACGTCTGTTCCCGTTCATGTCGAACACCCAAGAGATATAAACGACCTCGCTTCTCTGCCACGTACTTATACTTCCCATGACACAGCTTTCGGTAAACTTCAGCGTTACTTTTAACTTACTCCCTAATTAAAAATTCATTTTTCTTACTTATTCTAACCGTAAGTCTAAATATCCGTTTTTAATCGTATTTGCACACACCCGCGTTCAACATCGCTACAAATACACATTAAAAAATCATACAATTTCGGGGATTCGGAACAGATTTCTATTCTACATATTTTAGAAAAAATCATTTTTTTTACTATTGGAGTGAATCATTTTTAAAATCTTGAAGGCAAATTGTCCCATTTCCTGTGATCATTAGTACTGGAGAAATAAACGGAGAACTTTAACCACTACATTTGATTGGATTTTAGGGATAAATAATGACTATACTTTGAGATACATGTGAAATTTGCAAAACTTCATCATATGAAGTGGAATCTTTCAATTTCCTGAGGGAGCAACCCTGAGTTGTTCAGAAATAATCGGTACTTATTTCATACGATTAACTATTAATCCATGCGTATAAACTAAAGAAGGAAAGTTTAGATATTTAACAAAAACAAAATAGGCGACTTTTTTCGAGTGTGTTTTAAGAGTAAATCGTCAACATTTTGTGCAATGTCCGCGTAATAGACGTTCGACTTGTGTTGAAACATTTCATGCCAACGTCATTATAAGAAACAAAGGACCGCAATCAATCAAAACACTCCGGTTTCTCAATAGATTTGAGTTTCAACCGATAATTGTGAAGACTATCTCAACTGTTCTATTTATGACGCACTACACCGGGAACGATGGTAAATTGATTCCGATTTACATAGCCATTATTCGTGAAAACCCCTTGAGCCTGCTCTCAGCCTGCCAAGTTAGCAGGACATCTGATGAAAACCTCTGGTGTTTGCATATTTGTTTTGAAAAGGGGCATTTTATTAATTGACTAATATTAGTGGTTATTTATTGAATAAATTCTTACATTATTTTGAAAAATTCCGAAGAATAAGTGATAAACTTATTTTAAGAAAATCGGAAATTAGCTTAATTAAGGAATTACTAACAAAAGGCACAGTGACATAGTGGATTGCGCTTAACGTTGGAAACTGTAATTTTTTAAAGGTAAAACATTCACGAAATAAATTCCAAAGAATTATTTTATTTTTAATCTCATAACAACGCATGCAAACCGTGGCAGATTTAATTTCATTATTGATAAAGTGACGAAGGATTTAGGCTCAGTATGTAAACTTGTATTCTGTGAGTAGGTTAGTTGGAAGGAAGGATACCCAGTAATATACCAACACAATACAATAAAGCATGATCCGGTGAAATAGTTAATGGCTCTGCTTTATGATCCGAAAGTAACGGACAATGTTTGTTTCATTAAAAAAATCATTCTGAACACTGCATTTAAAAACGATGAGAAAACTATATTTAAGATTTCCGTTCATTCTTTAAACCATCAGCTAGGAGCAATTCGGAACTTATCTCAAAAGTCGTTAAATCGAGAAACGTCAAGTAACATGAACATCTCAAATGTAATCTAAAAAATATTAAATCATTTAAAATAATCCTCATAGTATACAATTTGATACTTCGATACTTGAAGTTTGTATACAGAAACAATTGTGTATAATATGAGATTAATTCAAATGAGAAAATCTATGAATAAACGTATTATATATCACTAGTAAAGAGAATTCGTTCCAAAATTTCATAAATTTATACTAAATTCACTTGAAAAACAGTAGTCGTCTTGTTTACATACAATCAGTGTACTAATGCTTCGAGTCAGCTGCACTTGACTTGTGTTTCGCTTAAATTTATAATGAGTTATTCCCCTTAGTGTTTCTTCACAAAAATAAACTATATGTTTATATAATGTGTTTCTTCACATTAGAAACATAAAACATAGTCTTGTAGAGAACATAAAAGCAAATAACGTATATGTGTTCATACATATCGAACATTCGTTGATTCACACTGTATGATAAAAGATCATAGCTTTTAAAAAGTCAAAGGCTTTCATACGGAAATTTTTAGAAACAAAAAAAATAATCCCAGAATTACAGTGGATTATATACATCAAGAAGTGAGAAACAAAACAAGACGACATGTTGGAGTGATGAACAAAAACCAACAATAAGAGCGAAGGGCAATTCTATTTTGCGTGGCAGAAATCTGACTGCTCCAAACATCATCGAACAAATTAACTAAATGGCAAACAATTCAACTATCGATATTGGCAAGCTGAATCGCGTAATTCGAGACAACAAATGTCATCTGCAACATCGATTATTACGATGTAGGCTGCCGTCAGGTCACGCGTCCTACTTCTTTTGGTAAACTTAGATTTAGATGAACAACCGACGTAGCATTGCCGGTTCACGCTTCGCTCATCTGCGGAAGTCAGGATCTGGTTGAGTGTATTCTACAGTAAGCATCCGAATCTCCTCTATAGCATCTGGTCCATGACCTGTCCGCCGACTTTAAAGATGAGGAATGGCCTCATTGTTTCGAAGGAGATGGGGAGAACTAAGAGTCAGCAGATGGATCAAGTTGAAGACTAAATTCGAATCGTTTAGAACGCTATGCGACTAATACCATCTGACTTGCCTTAAAACTTCAAGTTTGGACCACAGTGGTGGGTAGCTAAGCCTTGCAATCATTGGCCGTGGGGAACATGGTCCATGACGACTGCCACAGATTTTCCGTCGCCCTTAGAACAGTTTCGAGGGTGTGCAACATACACAGATTCTACTGTGTTCATCCGCTCAACATATATGGACTCAACACCCTTACATGTACAAAGAACGTTAACCGATTTCCTAGACACAGCGCTCTCAACGATATCGTATGATGAGCCGTAGAAATCGATGTGTTCCCGTCGATTAACAGACCCGTTGAGCTCGACAGAGGGGATGACAAACGGCCTGATGGGATGATAGTGGTTCACTTAGCAAATAGCAAGTCGCTAATATGGGATGCGACTTGTCTGAAAACGTTTGCGCTGTCATCAGTAACAAATTAGGTCACAAACCCTGGCCATGTATCAGCGTCAGCAAACAACCGCAAGCCATCAAATAACACGGGTTTTCTTGACAGATGTGTTTTTCCAACCAATCGCTGTTTGGACGAGTAGCGTTTAAATTTTCTTTTTATCTTAATTTCCTCCTTGCATACGATACAACATCACTATGGGGTGATTTCACAAGGGCATAATACTATCTACCAAAACATATGAAAAACATCGCGAATATCATCTATGCGTTCGGTGTGTGTTAGTCTCTGTATATGTGTCGAGACGTTAGTTTCTTAACGGTTCATCAACTAGCAAAGCCAATGCCACATTTGTACTCATCAGGTTACTGGAGATAACTTTGTCATAGTTAGCAAAATTGTTTGCTTGTTTCCGAGTTTCATAAAAGTCACATTTTCCCTGAATATTCTGATATTTTATATTTGCCTAAAATTTTACCATGGCTAGTAGATACAAATTAAGAAAGATAGGCAGAATTACAATGCTAGCTGACTAATTTACGGCGTGGTTTGTTCGCTTCTTTTTAGAGAATTAAAATATCTCTGATTTGCATGAAATTCATACAATAAATATTAACCACAAATTAAGTTAGACTTTCGAATTATGAATTTTCTCGGAGAATTCAGAGAGACAAGTTTGAATGGCACGCGTTTCTCTATAATTTCATAAATATCTATTGTAACGAAACCACTTATTCGAACATTTATTTATTCTAAATAAAATATTTTATTTAGGTCAAATTTCTGCTGCTTTTGACGATTTTTTTCTTTTTCATCTCTACGATGTTAATTAAGTTGCAAGTATGAGATAAATAAAACAGATTATTCCATATAAACTAATGTGAGGTCGGTTTGTATGTAAGAAAAATCTGACTACCAAAAAGGGACATACTGGATGGGAAGAAAAAGATCTGTACAAAAATACTATAATTATGCTTTCGCGAATGACTGGATTCAAGGTAGTATTTAATATATACGTTGCTTCTCAGGAAGGCGGGTGATGTTTACTATTAGCCCTATTTACTACATATTCCACGAGGGCAAGTTTAGACTCAAAATGTAAAATAGCAAATAGCTCGCCTGTCTTTTATTGGTATATCAGTTCTTCTACGTTGCACTACGTGTCGCTATTATGTTTCTTAGTAATGAAACTAATATCATCTACATTTTCTTAGCAGGATAAATACGTCGTAACAGCGTTTAGCCGTTTAAGAATTAGCAGACAATCACTCGTTTTAAAATTAATCGGTGTATTCCTTGTATCAATCTTTGTTCAGAAAAATTCCGAAACCGTGTTTGGGTATTAAATGCCCGACTTCATCTCACCAAAGCTGATTTCTGAGAGAGGGGTGGCTCACATGCCCCTTTGTAAACTGCGTGTACATCTAATTGAGTTTGTCAAAATTAAGTGGCCGAATAAATATATTCTTATCTACGTCACTTCCAGAGAGGGGTCTCTGTTTATTTTCCGCTACGTCACTTCCGTTATAGACCTCGTTATATTAAATATGACGTACGAGAAGCAATGTGTGATTTTAATTTTAGAGTAAAACAGAACACTCTATTAAATGGATTCATGAAGCAAACATCTGCTGGTTAGATTTTATGAAATTAGGAACATAGATATCACACGGAAAAAGGAGTGTAATAAGATAATATTGAAATGGTGCAACAATAAAATAAAATTAAACAGTGTTTAATTTAGCATAATAGAATAAGTAATAACAATTTTTATATGTGAAGAGTTCAAATGCAAAACATTTTCAACATTACGAATCTATCACTGCAAACACTGTTACATTTCAATACCTCTACGTCATATATTACATACTATTATAACAACATAATTTTTGTTTACTTTCAATAAAAAATAAGTTTTTTGTCGAATTTTAGATTTGATATATTCGTCTTTTTATTGTTTCATATCTCAATTTAAAGACATTGGATGTATCGCGTGTTGCATTGGAACTCGAAATGTATGATTATGTCAGTAAAACTGCTCGGGTTATTTGAAACATATAACACCTGTTTCTGCGAGTCGATTATGCAAATATATGTTTCCTTCGGTTAAGAACGTCTTGAAATCTTCGGACTTGACATTTAGACAGTGTGTCTGATTTTTATAGTCGTTTATTATAGATGTTATTGCTTTTCTTACATATAGCTTCCCTCAGAGAGGAGGTAGGGGGTGACGGTGGTTAAGTGGATAACGACACGGACTGAAGCCCTGGGTGTTCCAAATGTGAATCCAGTCGGTTCCACAGTATCACTTTAACTTAGGGATGTTGGCAACATTCTCGTGGTCCTTCCCGTAAGTACCCGATGTCTTTCCAGAAAATTTCCTAACTAGAAAAAGATCGGGGAAACTAATGCCAACACCAGAATCGGGTTGGTAAAAATCTAGTCAATTTTTTTTTTCCTGAATGATAACATGTTTATTTTGCTTGACTGATATTATGTTCTGAGTTAACCTGGAAGTGCATCCGGTTGTGAAGCCCCCATTTGGGAGCTTTGGGAGTTAAGTTATCCCTTAGTTACTATTACAACCAGGTCAACCCTGGAGCGGAGTGGCAGTTATTGTATAGGTCTAATCTATATGTTTAATATTATTTGCTCCGGGCAAAACACTAAACTGCCTCGGGAATGGTATTTGTCTCTACCAACTTTCACCATCCAAGAAATCCATTTTCACGATAAAATGTCTACCATTTTTACATACTCTATTTCCCAGACCTTTGAAATAGCAACACTTTTATCTGAACTGTTCTGGATATAATACAATTTGGTAAATGATTACAGTGTGGAATCATGCCTTAAACATAAGTACTGCCAGATGTACTTTGTCTCAAGACTTCATTGACGTACGCAATAAACACTATCGTTTACAATTTTTTTTCTTATGTAATACGCTTAGAAAACAGACTGATATACAAACCACTCGTATACAAAACAGGCACGGTTCGTGCAAAAATGACCTAACAATACTTGATATGCCGTAAATGCCAACAAACAACATTTAACCAACATCCTCACATTCAGCTTTCGCTGTTAAACCGCAATTACTCAATAATCCACCCCTATTGATGCTAACATCTGCCTCACTTTTCGTTTGGCCATCATGGCAAATTGAAGCGACATTTCAATCGCACCCCTGCGCCCATGACGATGTACAATCATATACAACATCGGATATGGGCCCCCGAGGCCGCTAGCTAATTAGCTGCTTGTAACTGGCGGGTGACACCAAGCTGTGACCGGATATGGGGTATGGGTCAATGATAGGTTACTTTCCGCAGGATAGAAAGAAAGTAATCGTCATATGAGAACCTTTTCGAAAATGGGGATATGCTCTGCAGGCTGTCGTTAGTAAACAGAAAACCTTGTGAAAGTGTCATGGAAATTTGGAATAAATACACAATAATACTATCAACATATATTAAGAATGAAAGCTACATATCTTTATATTTTCCTGATGCTATCTCTATATGTCTATATCTATCTCGTTTTCAGGCTATATGTATACTTGTCCATCTCAATGTATTAATCTATTACTATTTTATAGATATAAGAAAGAGAGAAATATATACATATATAGAGATGGATAGATATGTAAAAATACATAGAACCTAAGGAGCGAGATAGGCATATAAACACCCCCTATATATATATATATATATATATATATATATATATATATATATATATATATATACTTGAGGAATACCAGTCTCAGAAGCATTTTGATACATTACCTTACAAAGATTAAGTGCACGATATAATGATAATCAACTATATGTCTAGAATCCTTATAATAATGTTGATACAAGATGAAATAGAGTACTTTTATTTTTGAAAATTTCTCAAATTCAAGGCCTAAGCTAAATGGTAGAAATTCAAATTCAAGGAACTTTTCTTAATCGGGTCCTAATTACTAGGTAGCAAATTCATTACAAATCTGAAATATTTGATTTTAAAATAAGAGTTTTTTAGTTTTTTTTTTTACTAAATAGAAAATACTTATAAAAGCTCAGACACCACTCGAGGATAAGGTTTGATGAGTTTTTTAAGGTGTGCGGTAAGAAAACACTGCGATGATTGGTAATGATGGTTGAAACTGGTCAGAATTTGATTATTTAAGAATAATTTGTTCGGACTTGAAAACGACATTGTTGTATTCAGCGAGGAAGCAGCTTCACGGTATTGAGTTACACAGACGGGTAGTTCTAAGTAAAGAAATTATGTTCAGGCAAGCTTCCTTTAAGTACACTATGGGAGAAAGGGGACTTATTGCAGTAGTTGTAACTAGACACGTTTTACAATAGAAAATGACAATGGCGTAGAGAAACGATAGAGAATAGAAGAGGACATCGCCCACTAAATTTCGAAGAAGTTTTTTTTTATTTTGTCAAGGCAAGAAAATGTGCTCTGCGCGGCAACCCCCTAGAGGTGGCAACAGTATTCTAATTTTAAGACGTATGTGACTATTATACAAGAAGATGATTGTATCAGGCGTGAGAGACCTTCTGGAGCAGTAGAATGATCCAACCATGTTTCCATCGACTTTAACAACGGAGTTGATGTTAGTTTTCCATTTCCAGTCTGAAGTGAAGACCAGTCCCAGAAGACTATTAAAGCAGGGGGCTTCCTCGGCGGAAGAGTAATTTATTTATATTATGACAAAGTGGGGATAAGAGCGTTCGTGGTGAAAGGAAATAAAACTTGGTTTTAGACGCATTTAAAGTAACCAGACACCTTCTCCCAATATGCACCACGTGCGCCATATATTCCGTAGCCATGACGGTGTTCGCGCTCTAGCTTTGAGGTCATGTTTGAATAATCGGTGATCATGAAGTTATTTATAGAAACTGACAGGCCAGTTTCAATTTTTTTCCAAAGAAGTACTCAGCATAGATTTGGTTTGAGAGATTATACGTAAAGTAAAATGAATGTAAATAGAAATCATTTTCGCTTAATTTGTAGTCTTAGTCACCCTCGACTATTAAACAGGTTTTATTAACACTAATTAAAGAGCATGCGCATCCTTGCTACAAGTTTTAAAATTGTATTATTTTTTAAATTTCTGTAATTCTCTCATGAATTAAATAAAATAAAATAAACTGTAATATTTCCTGTTTATGGATGTCAAGCGGGAACGGAACCCCGCGATTATGTGGGTATCTAACTTCATAATAGTTGGAGAATGTAGTTAACAAGCAAACAAACAAACAAATAACGATGCAGGTAGAAACTGTATATATATATATATATATATATATATATATATATATATATATATATATATATACACTGACATTTTTTTAAATTTACTTATACAACCATAATTTAGCTACACATTTGCAAAACATGAGTTTGTGTGGGTAAGTATACACATATGTAAACGTATATATCTAGGTGGCTCTCTTGTGTGTAAACATATATTTGCGTTTGTGTGTATACATAAATATATTCTATATGTGTATATATGTATTTATATCTGTGTGAATTTGTGTAACTTTGAAAGTGTTCGAGAAATAGTATCTTTATAATTTCATATGTTGATCTTAATTAAAATTAATGTTATTGAAATATATGTTATATTTTTCAATGTTCC
This sequence comes from Sepiola atlantica, assembly GCA_963556195.1. Taxonomy (NCBI): domain Eukaryota; kingdom Metazoa; phylum Mollusca; class Cephalopoda; order Sepiida; family Sepiolidae; genus Sepiola; species Sepiola atlantica. The sequence continues at coordinate 180,764,358 of OY744522.1, read as the reverse complement.
GTCCTGGCTAAAAGGTTGAGTATTTCTATGCAAAAATTATGTATGTGTGCGTCTATGCTTCGAAATATGTATGTATTTTATACTCGGCTATCAGTGTTGCCATATAAAGCCCATAAAGATTTGAGTATGCTTTCTTACACCCTGTAAAACTTGTGTGCGTATTGATTTGTTAATCTTTTTGCTGATGGATGCTTACTCTGATGACCCAGGCAATTATACCGGAAATATCATTCTTCTTTATTTAACATTGATTTAAAAGGTTTTATGCCAGAAACTAAGATGCTCAATATATATATATATATATATATATATATATATATATATATATATATATATATATATATATATATATATGTGTGTGTGTGTGTGTGTGTGTGTGTGTGTGTGTGTGTGTGTGTGTGTGTGTGTGTGTAATAAACCGTAAAGGGGATTCTAAATTTTGTATAATTAATCACGTGACCTTTAAAGTTCCACAAAATAAAACCTACAGTGCATATGCTCTGGTTTGAAAAGTCAGAGTTTTATAGTTGTGACTGAAACATGTTTTGCAAATATCTAGCCAAATTATGTTTGTATAAAAAGATATTTGTTACTAGTAAACTATTCTACTTTTTCGTGAACACGGTAAAGATTCTCTGTATTTGTTACCTTTGTTGTCAATTATAATAATACACAGTGTTTATCTCTATATGCTTATTGTCATTTCTTTACAGAATAAGGCCATCCCTACAATATTGCAATGTCCGCTTGTGACCTTGCATATCTTTCAGCAGGCCAGACTTATTTTGACAAGTTTTTATTTACGTTGGTCTTGTAAAGATATTTATACATGTGGATGGGCATGGTGTGCGCTTGTACAACACACAGAGCACATGCTCCTTCTGAAAGGTCTGGTTTCAGTGACAAGCCAGGGCAAGATAACCGATAGACGATGTAGAACGCAGGTTTTATATCAGAGTTTCCATCTCCTAGATCGATGATCTAAAAAATGTATGTGTCCATCTCGCCTAATACAGTAGCATCGTAACGCGTGCGTACTATACCAGGTATTTCTACGCCCCTGCTGATAATAATAATAATAATAATAATAATAATGATGATAATAATATATATATATACATATATATATATATATATATATGTATATATATATATATATATGTATATATACATATATATATATATATGTATATATACATATATATATACATATATATATATTTATATATATATATATATATATATATATATACATATATATATATATATATATATATATATATATATATATATATATATATATATATATATATATATATATGGGGTAAAGTACACGATAATTCATGAAAATAAAATTCCTTGGTGGAAAAAATATGTGAAAAATGACAAACGGAAAACAGATTAAAGTGAAGGAGAAAAACAAAAACAAGAGTTTTGACCGGTTTTCTTTGTGTTGGCGAACAAAACCGGTCAAATCTCTTGTTTTTGCTTTTCTCCTGCACTTTAACCTGTTTTTCGTTTTTCATTTTTCACACACTCACACACACACACACACACACACACACACACACACATATATATATATATATATTGCATCAGAGAAATGCTTTCTGATATCGGTTATAATCTTTGAATTCATTGAAATAACAACAGTCATCGTTGTTTTTGTTTTCCTTGTTTTAAAAGAAACCAAAAAAAAAAACCCTCGTGATGAATTCAGTTAGGAAAGTGCGGGCGAAAAAAACGTCATTTAATATCGGTGATAATTTTAAAATTCAGGAAAAAAAACCCATTCCGTTCGTTGTTGTAATTGTCGTTTTCTCTCTATGTAAACACACACACACACACACACACACACACACATATATATATATATATATATATATATATATATATATATATATATATATATGAGAGGGAGTAACAAATAATCTGATTGGTTAACTAGTTAGACTAAACACCACGTGTAAATATAAAACAGTCAGCAACACAAACTCCATGCATTTTAGACTGACGATTCTCTATGAGAATGAAACGAGGAAGCCTCTGTGTAGCTTAATTGCAATAAATATATTTTCAGAAAATACTTACTAGCTCTAGTCACGTATTGAGCAATGTCAAAGTAAATACTGAAAATCGATACATAAAAGAGTATATCTCCTTATGACATTTTATGTGGATACATGAAATAATAATGATATATATATATATATATATATATATATATATATATGAAGCAATCCAACAAAAGATATAAGCGTCAACTAATATCTTATAATTAGTGAAACATCCGGATTGATTTATTTATCATTAACATTGAATATGGACACATTTCGCGACTGGATAACTTTGCCGGCCCCTTCAATTTCACATATTTGGACTGCTGTTTGTATCTTGGAGTAATGTCCTTCCTGATTATGCTTCTCAACTTGTATGACCTGGATGGACTGTATGGATTCAACAAAAGTATGTTTTTGGATTGATATGTTTGATGTTATGTATTTTTATATATTTGTGTATATAATTTTATATATTTTCAAAGCGTAATTTTATTGCCTGTAGTAGTATAACTGCGGTAATGGTCCTCTGAAGAGAAGAATTATCTTTGAAAACTCATGAGCTAAGGACTTAAGGATGCTTTGCATGAACTTTGAATTCTAATAAAATTTGATTGACACCTTATTTTATTACTTCATTTTATATTATAATATATATATATATATATATATATATATATATATATATATATATATGTAATAGAAGTTATATTTATTAAAACCACTAACCTTTAATAATGAACATTACGTATGAATTTAGTAACAATAATTCAAAATACTTTACGTTAATACAACTTACTCTGTAATTCTGCCGTTTTTGTGATGTTTATTTCTGGAAATGAACGTGTTTGTTCTTTTGACTACATTCGCGTTCTCGGCTGCTGTTTGAAATTATCTTCGTTTCTCCATCATTTTGTTCAATTGTTTTTGTCATCTGTAAATCATTTGACAAAAAATCGAAAGAGCTATTAATTGAGCATTCATTAATTTTTTGGAGTTTGACAGAAAACATTATTAGAAAAGTTTTAAAATAAAAATGAATAATCTACAATGTTTAACAATATTCGCCTAAATGAAAGAATTCTGTCTAAATACAGTATATATATATATATATATATATATATATATATATATATATATATATGTATATACACACACCTTCGGGCCTCTTTTATCGGCGGAAGTTTCTTGGGAATATTACATTCCAAAGCAGCCCAAGTCGCAGGGGTATCTCGCTAAGGCGATATGACACTAATGATGTTAGTGTTTGTTGTTTTCTGGGGGTGGGGTCGGCCTCCTTTCGCATACATCCTCTGGCATTCCTACATACTCATCAATAGATTTTCTTCGGTGATTTAACGAGAGTTAGTGTTGCAAAGTCATTATGCCGTATATAAAGGGGTTATTGATTAACACTAAGGGATGCGCTTCAGTGTATACCATCAGGTAAAGCTTATTATTATGTAGTATATAAATGTTATTATTGTTAGCACATACACAATTTACATACGAGGGGGCCAGCCGGCTTAAATAGCAAAGTACGAGTACAATGGAAGTAACGACGATTGCATAGAAAAACCGTTGTCAGTCAAAAGTTAAATGTTAAATGTTAAGAATCCAGAAAAATATACAAAAAAATGGCTGACAAACAATAGTGGTCGCTGTATGTAAAGTCGGAATAAACGGCTATTCATATTAAGCTGTTTCTGGCGGCAATCCATATCTGTTAGTTTACGATTATTTCTATTTTTTCGACGTTGTAAAATTCAATGTCAATAACCTAATTGGTTTTCGAGAAATGTTTATCCCTATGAAACTACTAAATTTTTAAATACCTGATGGCAACTGATGACGGCAACAAAATATTACTGACTGATATGATAGTCACAAGAAGTGATGCCATAGCTGAAAGAAATTCTTATCTTTTTTGGGGAGTACACGTCAACAAATTAAAAATAACTGAAAAAATAATAAAAAAGTAAGAGTAAATATTTAACATTTTCACGTGTGTTTCGTTTCGCTAAATGAATGCTACGAAAATTGAACATACACTTCCTAATCAGAATGTGTGATTGACAGATCACAGAACAGAACAAGTAGGCAAATTTGTATTTCAAAATAGAAGCCGTTTTTTTATTGTTTCGAACTTTTTATTTCACATATTGTCATCCACTTCTCCGTATTGCAACATTTAACTGATTGTTATTTGTGCAGTCAATAGAGGTTATTTTCTTTCTTTTAAGGATCCTGCGAATAAATGTCGGAGTTTGATTAATAATATGTTCTGCCGGACGCTATATTTTCAATAACTTGTTGATCATTGTGCATTAAGATTTTGCAGTAAAATCGAAAGTCTAAATTTATTTTTTGTTAATTGCTCAAGTATCTCATTCTTACGTTGACAGCGTGAGAGCAAAGGGTAGATTATAACTAAATCATCTTTTAACTTTCATGTCTCAGGCCGAACCAGGCAAGAACAGTGTGTCATCCAAATCGTCACTGGGCGTGTATAATCTAACATCGTTAAAATTAGGCACGACGCTGAATATACAATAGGTGAAGGTCGAGGAAGAGGCTCGTTATGTGATGCATTTTTGAGACAAGGTTCGCTGTCAGGGTTGAGAAAATTGTGGATCCTACGCGCGTATGTCCCAATCAACGTGCTGCTAAGAGCATTTATAATATCTGACCGTATGTCGACAGTCAAGAGGTCAGGCTTAGGCGATAAGTGGGGTCAGGTCCGGGGTTGGTAGGGATCATTAATTCCGCCAGCTACCGAGCCGTCGATCAGCGATGCTATGAAGCAAACTAGCTAATAGCTTGATGACTAATCAATAATTTTGGAATCATAGTCATTGACCCAGACTGACCTGGAAGTAACGTGAAGTTATATATATATATATATATATATATATATATATATATATATATATATATATATATATATATATATATATATATAACTTCTTTGTAAAATGGTAGGAAACATCCCAGCAGAGTGCTCGATTTATTAAGAATTAAAGTTAAAAATTAAGAGCATAATATTTATTTACTCTGGTATAGAAAGTATATATATATATATATATATATATATATATATATATATATATATATATATATATACAGGGGATTCATGAGTCACTTCACTTAGCTATTTTAAATGTCATTTACAATTGAAGAGCGAATTTTTATTGTTATTCATGTGGCCAAATTAGATGAATCTCCCACACTTGTTGAAAGGAAATGGAAACGTGATGTGAACATAAAGCCTCCTTCGCACAACAACATAATCAATCAAATATGCTACAAAGAGTCGTAAATTCATTGCAAAAAATAATGGAGCTATGCATGCAGAACGGAGGTGGAAATTTTAAGAATTTGCTGTAATTTGTTCAATAAACTTTCTGCTTTGTATTACCGTATTTTTTAACTTTAGAATTTCAAAAATAAATAGCTAAGTGACTTATGAATCATCCTGTATATATATATACATATATATATATATATATATATATATATATATATATATATATATATATATAAACACACACACACACATGTATATATATATATGTATATATATATATGTATATATATTTATATATATATATATGTATATATATATGTATATATATTTATATATATATATATATATATATATATATATATATATATATGTATGTATATTAAGTGTTCCAATGCAAAACGCAGTAAACGCCATATTCAAAATAACGAATACATCACTAGAAACGGTGTTGCACTTCAACACACGACCTCCTCCCAAAATAATGTTTTAAAAAATATGACATCGGCAGTTTATTTGTCTTTCAATTGAATTAAGCTTGTAGCCGACGTCTGAAATTCATATGCGTGACCTTTTATTTTTTAAGGTCTCAATCAAAACAAATTGGATATATTGCGTTTTGCATTCGTACTCTTTATATACATATATATATATATATATATATATATATATATATATATATATATATATATACATATATATATATATGTATATATATATATATATATACATATATATATGCATATATATATACATATATATATACATATACATATACATATGTATATTTATGATATATATGTATATATATGTATATATATATAATATATATTTATATATATATATATATATATATATATATATGTGATTCTTTTTTTTCAAAAAAAAGATATACGGGAAGCCATAAGAATGTACAGGGCTATGATGACAATTATTTGCATAATAATAATCATGTTCTATCGTTTTTACGTACGTTATAACCTTCCTAATCAATTTTTAAAATGATATTGAATTATTTATCTATTATGTTTCATATATATATTCAGTTTCCTCGTAGCACGAGTGGGGCATATATATAACAGGTGACGGATCTGAGGCTAAACAAACTCATAAACATCTATGGTATAAGATTATTAACAATGGATATATGATTTCAGTTATTATCTGGCGTTGTTCTGCTAAAAAAATTTAATTTTACCTATTTCTTGATATACTATTGTTCTATAATCAAATAACACGTGCTAAATAAAATCATCTCGCTCTCGACTGAACGTACAATTGTTTTATTTATGATAAGTATATTTATCTGAAGATTAGTTTATTACAGGAAAATATTATTAATTTTTAAAAGATTTAAATGGCAGAAACAAAAAAATTACACATTTAAAAGTTCATTTTATTGATTTGAAAAATATTTTATTTAGAAATATTTTACGGTAAAAAGAAATTGAATATAAAAGAATAATGATACTTACTACGTTTTTTTAATAATGATCAAAGTTTCATACTTCATGACAACTTTGTTTATATTGCCAAGTAAATATCTAAACTATGTTATCAACATGTATTTATATTTACGAACAAACTCAGACACTCTTTAGCAATGCTATTTTTATATAAGATGGTGTTATACATTATGTATTGTTATAAGAAAAAATCTGAAAATTATACTTTTATCAGGTTGGAAAGAAAGTAATATCGTTTTTGTCCAACACATTTATTTCATCTGAAACATTCATATTAGGGCATTTTAATCTTTACAATAATTTCCCTCGTTCTCTCTGTCTTCTGTGCAACGATCAATTAGCTTCTTGATGCGTTCTTCAAAAAAGTATATGATTTTTTTAGGAAAACAAATTTTGGTTGTAATCTTCATAAATTTTATTTTTAAGTGATGCTGCAAGGACCGGAAAAAATGGTAGTCGTATAGAACAATTTTAGGTAAAACTTCCCAAATTACCTTTTCCTGAGTGAGTTTTGCTGTGTGAGGTTTCGCTTAATCATGCTGAAGCACTACACCCTTCTTATTGAGTAATGTTGGTCGTTTTTTTGATAGAGTAATTCTTATATCATCCAGCTGCGAACAATATTTTACTGCTGTGATTGTTTGATTAGGCTCTAGTAACTCATACTAAATCAGTCCTGTGGACAGGCTGTGGACTTTGATTTCGGTCTAACCATTGTCTTTTGCGTTGGGTATTCTTGTAAATAACCCATTTTTCATCTCCAGTCACAATTCTTTTCAAAAATTGTTCTTGGTGATTCCTGGAAAGCGGAGATGTGTAAACAGTCAATCTCTGATTTCGTTGAGCGTCGGTCAAATAATGGGAAATCCAGTTTTGGACCTTTTCCTAACTCGTGAACGCATGAAATAATTGTGGTATGGGTTGTATTGAATTGTTGAGCTAATGCTCTGCTGGTTAATTTCAGATTAAGCTTCACAGCATCTTTAATGGCGTCTTTATCAATTGAGGTTGGCCTTCCCGAACGTCGCTGATCTGACAGGTTAAGGTCCCCAGAAAATAAAAATTGCAAACCAGCGTTGACATTTTCGGTCATTCAGAACATTTATCCTATAGACAGTTCCAATATTCCTTGTAGCTGTTGCAGCTGAGTTTTCTTTTTGAATTCATAGAACATGCAGTGTCTCAGATGCTCCTCACTAATATCCATTTTTGACGGCTGAGACCGTTAAACTTAATATTTCACAACTAATTACTATAACTGAAAGACAAAGCAAGATATAGAGACACCTCTTCACCAAAAAATCTAGAACTGTGTACGAATTAGGAGGCTGCAAAGTGATGAAGATAAAATACTTTCTTTCCAACCTGATACTAAAATAAGCTCGTTATACAAGAATTGTGTCATTTGTGTTTATCAAGCGTTAAAACAATCGTTACATCTTGCCTGTGCTATTGCTGGTAAGCGCATTATGAAATTGCTGATGATAGTTTAAATATGAGTTTAGTATTACATCGTTGCATATGCAATGCCGCAGTTGAAAGAAACATTCTGAAAACAACGGATTCACTAATGGTTTAGTATCTATGTATATACGTGTATTATGTCTCCACACACAAACTGGCATATTGCAGGTGTGTTGATTAAAAGAAAGAAATATTATAAATTCAATAATGTGTTTAGGTTAAGTCATTGAAAAAAAGGAATAACGCTTTGCAGTCATTCCATTCCAAAACACCGAAACAATACTTTCAGTACTGCTTTTTGTATTACGACTGTCTACAGGACATTAGTTTATGTATATCGATAATGTGCAACAATTTTTTTCTCAGCATTATTAGAGTATATGATATGTACTCTGTCAAATAATGTTTCAAGCAATTATAATTCTGCTACAGACAGGGGACTTTCCGTAATCCGAACAAACTAAGCGAGACTGATGACTCTAGTTCGGTCGTATGGATTTAGACACGCACGATCTACTGCAGACATCCTAACGGTCATCTCGGAACGTATGTATCATACACTCGACAAGGCAGTTGAAGCTAGGGCAGTAGCGCTTGATATATCCAAGGCCTTCGACAAGGTATGGCATAAAAGGCTTCTCCTGAAAATACGCTCATACGGTATTACTGGGCAATTACTAAATATAATTAGATCCTTCCTAGACAAAAGAAAAACCCAGGTTGTCCTCAATGGCCGTTCATCTAAGCAACATGACATAAATGCTGGTGTACCCCAGGGATCTATCGTTGGACCTTTACTGTTCCTGATCTTCATAAACGATCTCCCTGATGACGTAGAGTTTGAGATTGGTTTATTTGCTGACGACACCACACTTTACTCTCGCCATGTTGGTAAAACAGACGCGATCATATCCAAGGCAATGGCTGAATCTTTAGAAAATGACCTCCAGGCTGTAGTGGATTGGGGTCATAAATGGTTTGTAACTGTTAATGCCGCCAAGACAAAGCTCCTATCCTTCAATAACTACAAGGAACCTATTCAACCACCGATTGTCATGGCAAATAACACCCTACCTGAGAGTTCACCATTCAAACTCATCGGCCTAACCTTCACAGGTAACATGAATTGGAACTAATACATTGAAGACATTGCAAAGGCTGCCGCAAAGAAGGTTGGCTCCCTCTACCGTGCTAGTAAACTCCTCACACCTGACATTATCCTGTATCTCTACAAAGCAACCATTCGCCCATGCAGGGAGTATTGTTGTCACATCTGGGCTGGTGCATCATCTACTATTCTCTCCCTCCTCGACAAGGTCCAAAAAAGAATCGCCAACCTGATTGGACCCTCACTGTCAACCAAGCTTCAGCCTCTGTCCCATCGCCGCAATGTGGCATCCTTGTGCTTGTTTCACAAATACTTCAATGGATTATGCTCCGATGGATTGGCTACTCTGGTGCTCCCTCGACGTACATTCCCTAGACAAACTCGAAAATGAACTAAATCTCATTCATTCACTGTGGAGGTCCCCAGATGTCGGAGAGCCTTCTACTCAAATAGCTTCTTTCCTCGTATTCTGGCCTCTGGAACTCTCTCCCTGCCCCCTGTTTCCCCGACAGAACAGACATGCAGAAATGTAAAACTAATGTAAACATACATCTCGCTGCACAGATCCCAAGTTAGATTGATCCCCCACTTCCTTCTCCCCTTTTCTTTTCTCAGTAGCCCCTTACGTCTACAGTGACGGATCGCCTTGTTTGGAGTGAACTATGTTTAAAAAAATAATAATATGCAATTATGTATTAACGTAGGTATGGCGCAGGCACACATATTTCGAAAGATATATATATATATATATATATATATATATATATATATAGAGAGAGAGAGAGAGAGAGAGAGAGAGAGAAAGAGAGAGATAGATAGATAGATAAATGTATATAGATAGATAGATTGATAGATAAATGGATAGCTAGATAGATAAGTGTGTAGATAGATAGATAGATAGATAGATAGATAGATAGATAGAGAGAGAGAGAGATATATATATATAGATAGATAGATCGCCATAAACCGACCAGACATAAAGACAGACTATGCGATATTACGAACATAAATAAACGTCCCCATTTTTATATCTGTATTGTTCTCAGCCCCAAAACAGGCAAACATATTTGAAACGAAAACCTGAGCAAGATGGATGCCATCTGTGGGCGGGAATGAAATCCTTCATAGAAACTAATAAATCTGATGAGTAATTTGAATCGCAAATTGGTTACGGTATTCGACCCCCCTAAATGAAATAGATATGGGGAGCACCTGCACCCTCGCTGAAACAACGCAAACGATACTTTGTAGAATTGGGGACATAGATCTTGTTCTTGCTTGCCCGTTGCCTTCAACTATGACACTCATTCCGACGTTACAAATGAGTCATCATGTGGCTGTACAGTCTAATGGGTGAACCAAATTGTCAGCCACAAGAAATAAACGGGGGAACACTGCGAGGAGACACATTAACTTTTGGTGTTATGCCTTTTCAAACATCTCATCTTCCGTGAATGATATTGAGCAAACTTAAGTTCATGTATTCTATTATGGCAGACCTTTGACTTGATAGTGTTGGTACTTGAGAAACAGTAGCATATTAACTGACTAATATGAATATATCTATTATTATACTTTTTTCTCCTTAAGGCCTTTTTGCTACATACTTTAATAACACAAACTACTAATGCTAAAATAAACCTTTGTTCGAAGATTAAGTGATGCTTGAAAAATATTTTCTTTTCATTCTTTTAATTATGCCAGAATTCATAATAAACAAACTTTGTTACGCATTTGCTTCTCTTAGTTAACTATTTATTTATTTCACCCCCTCTCTCTATGTGTAGCCAAATAATCTACATAAGTCTGTCCGTAGACACCACAGACACGTACATAGATTAATGTTAAAAAATAAGTGTCTACGGATAATAATGGTTCGGTAGAGCCATACCCTCCGCTGCCTCTAGTTATATTCTCAAGCATTTCGCACTTTTCCATTATTAATTCTGAAATCTCAAGGTATTTACGAAATATATACGGATTAGCATCATACGGCTAATAAACATACGCATACATAATAATAATGATAATAATAATAATAATATCAAGAAGAAGAAGAAGAAAAAGAAGAAGAAGAAGAAAAAGAAAAGCGAAGAAAAATAAGAAAAATAGAAGTAGAGCTTCAGCAAATTGGACAACGAACAGAATACGAAATGTATGATGAAACGTTTAAGACAAATCTAAGAAAAATGGCAAACTTCAAAACACTAGGTCACATTAGAATACACGCGTCTTGGTCCAAGAAATTCACCACAACCTTAGAGGATAAGCCAATGCCAAACCCGAGAAGATGTATAGACGAAACAAACATACCAAAATTGATGCCTAAAGCGTGAACAACATTAATACGAAAAACAACCCTTAGACACTACGGACAATTCACCTGTTTACAAATCACGTGAAAAAGCTTAACAACACAACTGAGAGAACATATTTACCACTCTTAATTATAATGGTCTACACTCCGAGACACAGTAATTGAACGGGAAAGAAAAAAGGGGGGTGCATGGCCTGTTATGCATATATCAAAATATCCTGAATGAGGTAAACAGCAGTAAAAAAAATATCCTATAAGTAATCATATTACAGTATCTCTCAAGTATTGATTAGCGAATGCTTGAGGATGTGAAATATATCAGACAATATTATTAATTTATTAGAAAAGCAATGAGAACATAGAAACTGGAACTGACAGCTGGAATACAATATCTACCCGAGATAAGAATACAGAGGCATCTTACAAAGATATTCTTGATCACCACTATTGGCAATACATGCCATGATGATATTCAACAATATGCTCAGGAAATCTGATACCGAATACAAGTTTAATAATAAAAAAGAAAGAATCAACCACTTAATGTATATGAACGATCTAAGGCTATTTGCGAAAATCAAAACCAAACTAGAAAGAATGATAAATACAACCAGAATATTCAGCCATGACATACACATGGAATTCAGAATGGAAAAGTGCGAACTGCTTTAATGGAGAACTTGATGCAGTGGAGGGTATAGAACCTTAACCACGGAGATATAAGGGTACTGGGCGAAAAGTATGCCTACAAACACTTGGGAGTTCTGGAGGCAGACACAATCAAATTAAGAGAAATAAAAGAGAAGATAAAAAAGAATATCTAAGGAAAAAAACCCTTAGAAAGAAAATTATATACCAGGAATCTAGTAATAAAATAAACATAAGAGCAGTATCACTAGTAACACGCTAGACCATTCATAGGTTGGATAAGAAAGGAATTACTAGAATACGAGGTAACTAAAGAATATGCACAATGCACTGCACCCGATAGATGATACTGTCCGAGTTTATGTAAACAGGAAAGACAAGTGAAGATGACTGGTAAGTATATAAGTGAATAACACGAAAGAACATTCGAAAAATACATAGCCCAGAACACGAGAAGGCTCATTTCCTCAGCAAGAGACACCGTAAAAATTAACAGAATAAAAACAACAAACAAGACGAGAAAAGAGACAAATGGGATGAGGAACAGCTGCACAGAGTATTGATTTACTCCTCTCCAGGAGTTAAGCACAAAGCCCGTTTTTATCCTACTCCCACAAGTAAGATGTGGCTCAAAATCGGGTCGGGAAAGTGGGGTTTGAAAAGCCAGCACCCGAGAGGTGAGCCCTCTAGCCATTTAAAAATTGCCTGGGCAGCCCCGTCGGCATTCCCCGGTAAGGGCGCCTCAGACAGTAAGCAATAAACTTACTCCTCCCCAAAGAGAGGAGGCAAAGCCTGGGAGGGTGGACCTCCTAGAACTGCACAGGACAGACCCATTGACCGGCGTAAGTCAAGCCCCGAAGGACATGACAATACCAGTATGGGGTGCAGTATCCATCGGAACTTTGATATTGGCCAAAAGGCCAGAACAACCTTGGCACAGTTACCAAAAGGACACATGAAGAGGCAAACGGATTCACTACTAACAGCAGCACAAAACAATGCGATAAATATTTACTATATCACAGCTAAGATTGAAAAACAAATCCCCGGAAAAAAAAAACAAATGTTTACTCTGTGGAAAAAGAGACGAAACAGTAAATCACATCATAATTGAATGTAGAAAATTCCCAGAAAAGAATTCAAAAACAGACACGATTGTGTAGTGAAAGCTGCACACTGTGAACAAGTCAACTGATTGCAGTTTGAACACTCAGACAACTGGTACAGGCACAAATCACAGACAACACTGACAAATGAAAATCACAAACTCTTCTGGGACATGGAAGGACAAACAGATAAATTCCTCCCAAGTAACGGGGCATCATGATATTTTACAAGAATTTTAAAAACTGAAAAATTGTAGAAAGTCAACATGATACCAATAATCGTAGGAGCACTACGAACACTCCGATACACATTGTTAAAATAGTAAAAGAAATAGGAATCAAAGGGAAAACTGAGTGTATGCAACGGACGGCAATGATTAAAACAGCTGGAATAATTAAGAAACATCATCCACTCCGGAAACCAACCTACATAAACTATGAACACTAAACAGCCACATAGAAGTTTACACAGACATAGCATGTTTATATTATAGTGAAACAGACAGAAAGATTCACATACGTTTGTTAAATATACTCTGCTATGGTTGAATTTCAAGTGTCTTTGAAAGAACAAAGAGTATGATTGGGACTGAATTATGACTTTTACCGCTTTCATAGATAAATAAATAAGTTCTGAATTATAACAAAAGTCTGCTATTGTATTTTTCGGTTTATTCAGACCACTGCTCTCATCGTAAATGGTGTTTATTTAATCAACGAGCATAGATTGCTTTCGTTCCGTCGATTATAGCCGGACATAAGTTTATAATTAATTCGTAATTGTATTCTAAGTATCGCCTGTACTGAGCATTGAACCTTAAACCTCGAGGAGACAGTCTCATTGAAATAAAAATACCCTAAGCACTTTTATCTGTGAATATATGAATATATTAATATGTATTTATATATTTATCATGGTGTTATTAATCTACTATTTATAATTTTTTCGTGTTCATCAGATTGTCACATTTTCTATTTCGTTATATACAAATGTTTACAAGACGGTAATTAGAAAGCGAAAGGTGTATTTCTTCTGTTTGATTTTATTCATCAAATTGGAATATTAACGTAAGTAAAATTGCAAAACGTAAAATAGCCTAGATGAGTCTCTGAATAAGGTCACTCGGAAAAGTGTGTGTTCAATGTCGACAACAAACTTGGTATTAAACTGCATTTAGTTGATATAAGGTTGCCAAATATTATGTCGAATATACAATTATAGAATACTATATAATATGATAAACATATACACTTCTTAACTGATACAACACTAATTTGAACAATTGGGACATATTTCTTGATACCACAATTCATAAGTGGATTATATATTCTGAATTAGTATACACACCGAGAACTGTATTCAACCCTTCCCAAATACATAAGAACAATTAAATTACAATACTATCTTATAATTAGTTTCTTTTTAATCAGAATATGCATGTATAAACCAACCGGTAGGATGTTTGAAGTAAAATATATAGGAAATGTATACGTGTTATAGTAACTAGCTTAATAAGTTTTCTTTTAAAAAATTAATTTTCAATAATACTGTTTAACACTAACTACAAAAATATTGTTTTGTATTTTACAAATATGCCAATATCGTTTCATTGTGAGCAGATTTATATTTGCTGAAGATGAAACAATTGGGCACAGACATGGTATGTTATATAATCCTATTCATTATCTATATTTTTGTTATATAACAACTCCTTTAAATTAGAACACGTTTCTTTTTCCTTTTTGCAGAGTTATAACTGCTACGCTCGTTCTATTAGTTACCGATGAGAGTAACGCTTTTCAATTTCCTTCTAAGCACCTGAATACAAGATTTCCAATTTATATTGAAGGGTAGACATTTCTATTTTTAATTGAAACTACCTAATAATTTGAACACATGTGTAGAACGTAACATTTTCGAATTATGATGTCTGCCTGTATTATATCATATAATATTGTCAAATATTATCTCGGATATAATAAAAAAAATAGGTTCAAGTCTAATAAAATTGATACAAGAACTGTACTTCACTAGTTGTGTCACGAATCAAACGTCTAAGTTATAATCAGTTCTAAGCCATAGTCTTCTTGAAGTTTATGGTGTAATCCGCAGTACGGACGAAACTAAGAATATCAGTACGAATTACTTAAGTCTTCTATCTGGTCTTGGTTGATTGAACGAGAGCAACAGAATATGTACATTAAATAAAGTGTTCCGTTCATAATTCCGTAGGGATTTTCAAGTTTGAAAAAGAGGCATCACTAGAAGTGTTGTGAGAATAACGCCCAAGAGGAGAACAGTAATACAAATAATAATAGTTATCTCTGATGTATGCGTTTTTTGTATTGTCAATTTTCTTGATCTTCAGTTTCTTTGAAGATATAATTGTGCTTCACTTGAACAAAGATACAAACGTTATCCTTGTCAAGGGTTTAAAATAATGTTAACTTAATCCTTACACAATTTACTACGTTTTATTGCATGTTTCTGAGATTGTCTCATTTTTTCTCATTTTCTATATAATTTTTTATTAAGAAACTAACTATATACAGCAATTTTTCTTTTTTAAATCTAATTTAAATTATGAAAATTTGAATATTCATTTGAGTGAAATTTGGATTTCATTATTTTTCTCTAGAGTCGAGAGAGCTCTCTAAATCAGGCTACTCGAGTAATGTTGTCTTTGATTACGGTAAAGATCTCTGTGTTCAAATACATCGACCGAGCAATCGACAGTCACAAAGCCGGATACGCTGCATCATTGTTATAAATCGTGTCAATATACCAGAAATGTGTGTTTAATACTTTTATCAAATTAATCATTGACATCATACATTGTGTTTCGGTTTGAATAGAAATAGTTGATATGGCGTAAAAAAGTAAAACGAAACCACACTTGGTTAAATGGTACGGAATGTCTGCCATGTTAATATTTCAAACTCAGCGGCCATTCTACGCATTGTTTTCCTTCCCATGTGTTTAACGGCTTTTCCAATTTGCTAAACTGACATATTGTTTGCCAACACTCCAGCAGATCTTGTTTCAATCAATTCAACATCTTTCAAAAACATTTGTGTTTGCTTTTCTTTACTTTTTGGTTTAAAAATCTTTTTTCTCTCTCTCTCTCTCTCTCTCTCTCTCTCTCTCTCTCTCTCTCCCTCTCTCTCTCGGTCTCTCTCTCCCTCTCTCTCTATTTATCTATCTATCTCTTTCTCTCTCTCTCTCTCTCTCTCTCTCTCTCTATATATATATATATATATATATATATATCTTTTGTGGAACGAGTTAATTGTATACCTACATTAATACAATGGGCGGAAATATATGCTAATAGAACAGACGTGTGTCAGTATTTGCCTCTGTTTATGTGTATGCATATGTGTATGAATATGTGTTTGAATAGACGTTTTCCTGTAACTACTTCTGTTCTATTAGATCTTTGTACGATAAACCTAGTAGAAATGATCTGCTATACACGCACATCGCGAAAGAACTAACCTTGAATACGTTCCAAAAAAACGAATCATATAAAATGAAAAATGCACTTATTTCATTTAAATAAAGTTATTTTCACGGTGGATTTGTTTCTCAAATAAGGACATTTATACTATTCTAGCTGTAGCTACCCGAAGTTACCCAGGAGTAAATGTAAAAGTACTGACTTGTTTACGAAGAAGCGGAAAATAATTTTGGGGAGTTTTATTTTATTTTAGTACGCTGATCAATTACTACTAAAGAACGCACAATAACATTTAATTCATGTGAAAGCTACAAATACGCCAACACACACGCAGTAACATCCCCGCATCAAATCGCATGAAATTATTAATATATATATATATATATATATTTATATATATATATATGTGTGTGTGTGGGTGTGTGTGTGGGGGGGGGGTGGGTGGGTGTATGTGTCTGTGTGTCTCGCTATTTTGTTTAATTTTACTCTAGTCGAAGTTTTTTAAAAATAGAGGGACCTCTTTCCTGGGGCGACGATTTGATTTCTTTATGAGATACATAGATATTCGAATAGTTCAGTAATGTTTTCCTTTACCTGTCAAAGGTTAAGTTAGTAAAAACGTTAAGAACATAAATGTTATTCTCCAATTGACCCGTATACTATGCTATAATATGTCTCCTTTGCGGTCTCTTGGTCTTACTGGATTCCAAGACACGAATTAATCTAGTCTGAGAATATCCAGCAAACTGCTGTCATTTGAGGTAACATTACTTGGAAAATGTCCATCATTTTTCGTATGAGTCAGTGTGTCGCCGTGACGAGAGGATTGAATACTATGTTATGTCGAATATTTGGTCATGGTTTGCTGGTAGGAGTTATATCCTCATGTCACGTTATTCTGCCAACCTCTATTACAGAGAGATCGAAGACACTCGAGGATGGTGTTTAGTAGGTAATTTAAACTCCCCAGTACGTAATTCAAACTTCTTATATATATATATAGCGTGTGTGTATGTATATATGTGCATATATGTACGTATTTTTAGGAACTATTTTAGGAACTATTTATACTAAAAGTGTATGGGTGTGTGTATGCGTGTATATCTATGTTACGAATATGCTCATGTATGGTTTATGTATGTGTGTATATATATATATATATATATATATATATATATATAAATATGTATATACATATATATGTATTTGTATATATATATATGTATGTATATGTGTATGTGTGTGTCTATGTGTATGTGCATGTATATGTGTGTGTGCGTGTGTATACATGTATCTGTATGTATATATATATATATATATATATATATATATATATGTGTGTATAGATATACGTGTATAAGTGCATATAGCTGTATATGTTGAGTCTGTGTAGGCGTATAGATGTATGTATTGAATATATATCTAGAATATTCTTATTTCTTTATTCTTTTTATTGAATATATCTAGAATATATTTATAAGCACGCATGTATTCTGAATATATGCTTGATTGATAGTGGATCTGTGTATGTGTCCATGTTTAGATGTGTATGTATATCAATGTATGTTTATTTATCTGTTTGTTTATTTAGGTGCGTTTGGGTATGTATTAGAGTTTGTTTATATATGTGTGATTCTTGATATATAGATAAGATATTTATACTGGAGTGAGTCTGTAAAGCTTGGTAGGCCAGAAAGCAGAGAGCAATAAAATGAGGACACGCAATAAAGGGTAATAAAAAAGGGACAACCACTAGCAGAAAAGGTCAACTAGTGAAATCGGTAATCCGATACTAATTCATAAGAAATAGAAAATACTAAATCCCAAAAAGAGTTATTTAGGATAGAAAATTCTTCAAATCCAT
The DNA here is from genome assembly GCA_963556195.1 of Sepiola atlantica. Taxonomy (NCBI): domain Eukaryota; kingdom Metazoa; phylum Mollusca; class Cephalopoda; order Sepiida; family Sepiolidae; genus Sepiola; species Sepiola atlantica. The sequence continues at coordinate 180,745,563 of OY744522.1, read as the reverse complement.
CCATTTCTCGAAAATTCATGGTCTGATGAGGTTGACTTTTTGGGAAAAGTGCAACCGAAACATGTATCCACATATGTAACCAATAATGTTTGTATAAATCAAAATTTATACTTATATATATATATATTTGGTCATGGTTTGCTGGTAGGAGTAGTATCCTCATGTCACGTTATTCTGCCAACTTCTTTTACAGAGAGACCGAATACACTCGAGGATGGTTTTTAGTAGGTAATTAAAACTCCCCAGTACGTAATTAAAACTTCTTATATATATATATATATATATATATATTTATATATATATATATATATATATATATATATATGTGTGTATATATATGTATGTATGTATATATATATATATATATGTATATATATGTATATACATATATATATGTGTGTGTATATATATATGTGTGTGTATGTATATGTCAGTTTGTATTTTGATAAAATTATAATTGTACACGATAATTTCCGTTAGGCTCCGGTCGAAACGCTTTCCCGGTCGGAATTAGTATTTGAAGAAAACTGAATCGATAAAATATAATAATATATTTAAAATATTGGTAGGTACAAACGAAGAAATTAGCTAGTCCGAATTGAGTATCAACATCTGAGACTGATAGCGACTTTTTTTGTTAACTGAGCTTTCAATTTTTTTCACAATCCATCGCAGTATTACTAGACACTGCGAGATGTTTTGAACTGCACTGTTTGGATTGTAGAGGAAAGACGATACTATTTAGCATAGCATGGCTTTATTCCACACATTCCTAGATGGTCAGCCCAGTTTTGTAATCCTATCTAGAGATAACAGCTTTTTTTATATCGCTGGAGTATTTTCTCAAAGACTTTAATGTTTTCCACCGGAATACTCGAGATAACCTTGTAACCACTTTGAGAATTTATAACATAAGCATCCATGTATCTTTGGCAATTATGTTTCAATATATATATATATATATATATATATATATATATATATATATATATATATATATATATATGATAAAATATGAAACTAAAAGTATACTTTTAGTAGATAGAACCTATAGTGAAGTGGTTTAAGCTAAATATACGAAATAGAGCAATTATAAAGATAGATGAAAAAAGAGCGATAAACATGTACGAATGACAGATTTATTTCAACTTCGATTGTTCAATGCAAGGTATGCCCAGTATTAAAATTATGTTTATTATTCTCTCCTTTAGCCAAGGCTTTTCAAAGATAAACATCTAATCATCAGGGAATTACATAGATAGATATGTTGGCAGTGGAAAAGACAAAATTCAAAATTTGAAAAAATATTAAATAATGGAGAGTGAAAAAAGGTCGTGTAAAAAAGATATGGGGTCTGTCCAGTTGGTTATTGTTCGTTGATAAGCTGCCCAATTAAATGAGATTCACAGATGCAAAAGAAGGGTTTCCGTGAAGGCAGCATGGAAAAGAGTTAAACAATAAGTAACTCGAATAGTGAGATGTCGAGTTCGAATCGTAGGTCGAGCGCACTTAATCGGAATTAATCATAAGAATTCGGGGCATTTTAAAAAATAATTCCGTGGGCCAAAGAATGAATTGAATTGAAGCTGAACTGGGTACAGTTGAATTTGGCAGTGAAATATTTAAGGAATTCTAAGAAAAACGACATCTTTTAGTTAAAGACGAGGCCAAATGAGGAAGGGGATTGGAAAGGGATACAATAAAGCATAAAGGAAACCAGGTAAGAGGATTAGTCGAATGAGCTATGGCTGATGCTGGAAAAGAAAAGGGTGGCAGGGTTTCTTATGATAAAGTTTATTGCTGGTAGGCACTAAAGCCGCTGCGAGTAGGGGTGGGCCAGAAGTAACATTTAGATCATCGAGTGTTATAGTATTTGAAAAAAGGGGGTCCGTAATTAAAATGGATTTTGTACGAAAGATAAAACTAATTTCGAAAGTGTAAAAGGGTTTCAGTTAGAAAGATTAGGGTTCAGGTGAAAGGGAATCTGTAATTTAAATGTTAAATATGTGATGAATCGGGCAAAAATCTAGTGTTTCAGAGTTAAATGTATATAAATTTAAGAGAGTCTAAAGAATTCACAGTTGGTTAAATATTAAGTGAAAGATTAAATAAGAAAAGCTTTATGCATAACTGAAATTAGGATTGGGAACAATATTGGGAACAATGCTGGTTTGCTTGTAACAATTGATTCCAATTACAAGTATTATGGGGTAGGCTTGGGTTGAGTTATGTAAACGTAAGTACATTGCTAGTGTGTTTAAAATATAAATAGATTTTAAGAGGAAGCAGATGGAGCATTTAAGGAAAATCCATAGAGCGTAGTTAAAAAGTGAGAGAAATGAAATCTATGAAAAAGATATTATCGGTAGAGCGAAGCTTATACAGAGTCGATGGAATGAATACAAGGTAAGTAAAGACGAATAGCAATGGAGGAGTGAGTGCGAAGATTGGCAAATAAAAAAATGCATACATCCTATGGCAATCCCCTGATGAGGTTACCAATTTGTTCATAAACCTAAGTGATAAGTCTCACACAAACTTGAATTTTATCACCTTCTACATAAACAATTATTATAAGTGACTTTCTCCTAACCTACTAAAAAAAGCTTTAATGTTCGCTAAGAATAATTCAGACATCACAGACTTAGAAATCAAAATAATAATGTTGGCCAGGAGCTCTCTATTAGAATTTGACAACAAACTCTGGACCAGGAAGGATACCCCCAATAACATTGATATCTTTTTAGAAGTTATTATATTTTTACCCTTAGCAGAAGTGTTTATCATAATAGATTATCATAATATATATTAATAGATAATGCATAATATATATATATATACACATATATATATATTGTATATATATATTATATTAAATTTATATATATATTATATATAATATTATTTATTGTATATATAATATATGTAATGTATATATACTATATCTATATACAGTATATACATATATATGTATATATATATATATACATATACATATATATATACTGTATATAGATATATTATATATACATTACATATATTATATATATACAATTAATAATATTATATAATATATATATATATATATATATATATAAATTTAATATAATATATATATACAATATATATATATATATTATGCATTTATTATGATAATCTATTATGATAAACACTTCTGCTAAGAGTAAAAATAAAATAACTTCTAAAAAGATATCAATGTTATTGGGGGTATTCTTCCTGGTCCAGAGTTTGTTGTCAAATATATATATAGAGAGAGGGGGCAGGAGAAAGACTAATGATTCGCATAAGAATCAGGATAAAAGCCACCTTTACTATTTTACACTGCGTGTGTGGCAATAACAGTAGAGATGAATACCATAGGTAATTATGTAATCGTATTCGTCACAAAACAGCGCTGCAATCATCGGTGAGAATTTTTCCTTTACTGGAACGAGTTGACTATTGATCTTTTGTATACCTGTCCAAATCCTAAGTATCGAACATTATTTTTTAAATAACACTTTCTATTTTTCATTTATTATTTCATACTGATGTTTAATCTATGGAAATTATCCCAATGAATTTACCCAACTGTTCGCAATAGATAATATGATAAAATATAACATTATTATCATATAAGAATGCATTTATTGTTAACTTACGCTCTATAACTGTTCTTACTAAATAATAATACTGCCTGGAGTGTATGATTTACCGAACTGATACCATCACGTTTCTCTTGCCGGTTGATCTACACCGATTAATTATTTACTAATACCATTGATAAAAGTATAAATATGCAATCTCCTTCGAGCTGTAGTAAAATAGAAAACTTGTGCTATTAATCGTCTGTAAGTATTCGTTTACAATAGGTATTGTGTTTTTATATTATATAATTAAAAAATGATTGATATGCCGTATAAAAGCAGAACTAATCAATCATTAAATCGTCTTTCAGAATAAAATACCCCCAATATCGATATGACGTACAACTAAAATCCGGAGAGCTGTTGCTGTGGGCAATCTTTCTCGTATTGATAGTGTTCAAAACCAACTCTGCAATTTAGTGTGGCATGATCTCAATTGTGGTTTACCTTCTTTTCTTTTACTCACAGAAGAGGCGTTGCTATCGTTCTCTATACGGTATTCGTTTAAATGGAAGGTCCTTGGAGGAACATAAAAATATGGTTCGTCTTTGTAATACATTCACCGGAAGAACCGTCTAGCTACCACAATTGTAAAAACTGTCCTTTCTTCCTCGCTGTGAAATAATTATCATGAACAATAGTTTATTGCAAAGAAGTGTATTTCTAGAACCCGCTGCTACAATCGTACTTCCCTCGGCGCCACAACATGGTTTTCTTTATTAATCATGTCAATAAACATTTGTCATAAACAATCCTTATATATCATCAAATTTTATTCACACCATTTATTATTTTCAATATTCTCATCATATTCATTATCACGTAACTGACCTTCTGCCCACTTTATTAAGCCTTATCCTCGAATGGCTTGTGGTCTTTCTACCTGGTGACTTATTAGTTAACAAACACTACTGTGTGTCGGTTTAAATAACACCGAAAGGTTCGATATGCCGTAAAACACGCAAGCAAAACCAATCACGGAATCCTGTACAATAGTTGTTTTTGTTTAGAGTTAAATAACTAAACACAGATTCTTGTGTCTTAGAAAAGACAAACTGTAAAAATTTAAATTGTCCTTACACATACATATATCCGCATATACATGGAAGCACACAACTTGAATGCCTGCTGGGAGAGAACTTTAATTCTTACTAGATACTATCTTCGAGAGTCTAAAATCTCTCTGTACAGAGTTTGTATAAACAACCAGGCATGAGTGTTAGATAATCGCTTGGACGCATCTGTTTGAGATTGGTTTGACTTATGCGAATTGTGGCGGAGTCATTCTGTGCGGTTTGGTTCGATGTGTTTTCCCACGGTGCGCGTCGACGTTGAGTAACCTTAGGGTAACGAGAGGTCAGAAAGTTGACATCACACCTGCGTGTTGGTCGCGAGATTACATAGCGAAAGTTCGGCGTGGGAGAATTAAAATCGAGATTGAATCAGATTTTACTTGGAAGCGAGAGAGTCAACATCACCAAAAATGTAACTGTACGAGAAAGATTCCGAATTGCGGAAATCTAAGAGCCAATTAGTAAATCTCAATACTCCTCTCTCTCGGGCAATTAAGAAGATTAACCAGTGAAGTTAGTTAGCGTAAACTCTCTCTCAATCAACGACTCGTTCAGGTCGGCCGTAAAAAGTAATTAAATAAAGCGGCTCTTTAAAACAGAAAAAGGCCTGTTATACATTAAGAAATTCATTTCAGAGGGCAAAGACAACAGTCCGAAAATGTTGACACGCGGCGGCGCCGGCGGGGACGAACGACGAACTATAGCAGTCGTTACAACAAAAAGTTGCAGAAGAAAAGGGAGCGCTAATAGTCACAGCGGCAGGAACAAGCAATGCGACAATGGCTCGCAGACGAGAAAAGGCAGTACGAATATTAGCGACCACAGAGACTGAGAAGCACGCACGAGTGGTTTGCGTGACGGCGACGCCGATTGAAAAACAGATCTAAGTAAATACGACATATCGTCCCCTTTGAGTCAACAGCGAAGTTCAACGAGAACTAAAAGAGTTGGTGAACATAATAGCCAGTAATAACCAGCAATACAACATGTGGATACTTCCTCCGACAAGGAAACAGTGACCAAATATTCAAAATAACATAGTATTCAAAGCCTGAATAAGATCCCTTCGTTATGGCTACCCCATACTGACTTAGACGAGTAATGGTGCACCTTATCCACGCGATGCTGTCAATAGAAACAGTACTTATGTGTATACTCCAGCAGACTAGTTTAATCCTTGTTCTGAAATCCGGTAAGACTAAGAGACCACAAAAATATACTATAACATCATTAATTGGTCAATTGGTGTTAGAAAAACTAATATCTTCATTTCCTTACTAACTTAACGTTTGAGGAGTAAAGGAGATACACAGATATCTACGTATCGCATATAGATACTAGTTGTTAGCCCTCAAAATGCTCTCCTTAGGTTCTGAGAACTTACAATGACATAAAATGCAAGGAAAATGAAGCGAGAACCTAAGGAGAGGAGTCTTATAACCCTCGCATCAAGCCAAGTTAAAAATCGAAGAAAGTTTGGTTCGGTCTCTCTGTTTTATGATATTGCATTTTTTTGGTTATTTAAGACTGAAACGAAATACTTGTAGCAAAACTGTTTTGACCACATGACATGGCTTAAAAATGATTACCCCTCATTGTTTTGGAATCTAGTAAGCCAAGACGCCACAAGAAAGATAGACTATGACATAATTAACTTTAATTATGTTTTTGCTAACTAAACGTTTGCGAGCTAAAGGAGAACTTTATGGAATATTTGAATATCAATTTATCTAATATAAAGATCCAGTGTTAGCCTCAAGAAGAATCCTCTTGATTTCCGAGAACTTAGACTGAAGTTAAATGAAACAACGAATAGTGTAACACAGACGCAACATCTATATTATTACAAGATATATCAGTGTATTCTCGCTACTATTATCCAAACCATGCGGTTACTTATATTTCTCTGTACTTTATTTCTCCTGGGGTACCAACATGAATAGTTCGAAGTTCCGATCATTTATTCTGTGTCTTTTTGACAGATCGTTTATTCGTCTGTAGAAAAAGGTGTCTTTGGTCTGTACGTCATTCTCTGGGCAGCGATGCTTGCTAATTGCTGGTTTCCGTTCAGGTTTCCAAGTTAGATAAAATACGCTTACTTCCTGGACACGTATTTACACCTTCTCTTTCTTTTTTTCCTTCTTACATTATATATATTTTTATATTTTACTTGTTCATATATATATATATATATACATATATATATATATATATATATATATATATATATATATATATATATATATATATATATATATTGACCCTACATTGAGAGTTCTTATACCTTTCGCTTTTTCTTACTTATCACTTGAACTTAAATGCCTTCCGCTGTCTTACTATTCGTTCCTTATCTGCGAAAGTCGTTATAGCAACCATACAATTCACTCTAATTTCAGAAAACAACTTTTTCGTCTCTAGCAAAGACCTCACACGTGCTGGTTAAAAAAGTCTTCATGCGTTTTTTGTTGTTTTTAAATTTTTATTTTGTCGGCCTTTTTTTATCGTCGTTCGCTGCTTCGCAAACCTGTTTTCAGCCAGACCGGGCCCATAACATCCAAAAGAATGCGAAACCGAACTTAACAGAAATATTAAATTCCTTCAGCTTTAACAAACTCTTAAATCCGAGGGTCGGGTAACAATACAAATAAAGAGAGACGGAGAAAAAATTTTTTTTTGGTAATCCAAATTTTACTCGCTTGTAGGTGCCTTACGTGATATGTTTTCAATTACTCGTTTATATGTGCACGTATTTTAAATGAACGATGAATCGAAAATAAAAGGTATAACACTTTGAAAATATCAATAATGTGCTGGGCTCCGGTAAGCATACGTGAGTTTTCATGGATGCCGAATAGAATTGTTTAGATTGATTTAAACAACATCAATTTTAAGGGTGGAGGGGTTAATACCAAAATACATCGATCTATAGTAAATGATTTATTTAACACACGAGTGCTATTTTGATAAGGCAGATAAATATATATGCTGATTCTTCTTAATTGGAAACAAATATTTCCCTACTCACAAAGAGGTCTCAGCAACAGCATGAAACCGATGTTAGTATCTCAGACGGGTCTCACCTTTTGATGACGATACGCAGCACAGAGTGACTGACAATGAGAAAACAAAACAGAAATTTCAAAATCATATACTAAGAAAAATGTCTTATTCAAGTTATTTAGGAAAATAATTCTTATTCACTTTATTTTTTAAAAAATATCAAAAATATAACGCCAATAATGAATTTAGGAATAATGAATTCAAGTGTTTTACAAAGTCAGTGAAATGCACGAAATACAACATAATTATATTTGGAAAACGGTATAAGACATTAAAAAATTCAAATTTCACACAGTGACAATCATTTCATGTTGAAAAATCATGTGCTTTAAGATTGATAAGATTAAAAACAAAATTAAATTACAAGCCGCGCGTGCGTGGTCCCCCTCTGTATGTGACTCGATGTGGCGAGTGTAAAATGCAATAAAATTGGGCAATGTTGGGCATGTTTGACACACTTTTGACCCCCTGGGTCGTGAACCAGATTTTGTCTGAGGTCAAGGATGCTCATTATATATCCAGAACAATTGCGTTTACATTTTGGCCAAGTTTCAGAAACATTGAATGGATGGATCAAAAGTTATGGGAGAAAAGGGTAATTGTTTGCTATTTTAGGGGCTTTTGATCCCCTGGGGGCTCAAACCAGATTTTTTCCAAAGTCAGCGATACTTATTTTCTATAAAAACCATTGCCTCCACATTTTGGCCAAGTTTCAGAGAAATTGAATGGATGGATGAAAAGTTATAGGGTAAAAAATGTAATTTTTTGCCATTTCGGGGCCTTTTGGGATTGAATAGCCATATTACTACTAAAAAAATAACCCTTACCTCTTATTTTTAATCTTAGTTACATTATTTCTAAAATCATGTTTATTCTAAGAATAACATGCTCTTTCGAGCAATGTAATACGTTCTAATAGGAGTTTGACTTCGCAATAATAATACATTTTTGCTTAGCCTTAATAATCTAAGCGGTGTTCTCGCACAGTTGTCGCTATAGAAGTAATTTGGATTGCTTTGAATATATTCGCGAGAAATTCTAACAACTCACACTTAGAATCATTAACTTTTGTTTTTTATTACAGTTCAATCGTTATCATTTGAATTAATTGTACTTCTGTTCGTATCTTGAATGATATTCTCACATCGTGTCGACCGATATAACTTCTAACTTCGTAACGTGTATCTTGTCGAACAAGAAAATATGTACATAATTTTTAAACGAATCCTTTATTTAATCTACGAAGATAGATTGTTCTCTTCAGTAAGCCATGACCGGGTGGAAGCCTAAACTAATTCGTAATTGTAGCAACGCCTGTACAGAGGATTAGACCTTCAAGCCCTAGACAAGTGTCGCTTACCCTAACCCTAAGCCGTAACCCTAACCCTAAATACTAACCCTAAATATAACCTTAACCTTCAAACTCTAGACAACGATCGCTTAGAACTGGTTTTTACTGAGCATTTGTATCTGGGTTCCGCTTAAAATTCTGTAGAGATACTCGAGTTTGACGTTAAGGTCGGGGAGTATATCTGTTGAAAGGTTGTGTGAATAACATCAAAGGTCAGAATTGTTATCCTAATAATCCAAATAGTACAAATTACGAATCCTCATAAAAAATCAGATTGTATTGCTTTAGAAAATGCTACATCTTGACTTCTAAAAGTCATTACGTATGCATAGATAGGATGAAACAAGTATTCCAAATAGGATTCAAATAAAAGCAAGTTACAATTGCAAGAATGATAAAGTACATCAACAGAAAGAAATAACCAATTTAAATGTGAATCCATATAAAATCTTCCGCGAAGAAATAATTTTGATTATCTTTGTTATTAATTTTTTGCGAACTGCCTTTTATTAATGGCAACGATATGAAATATTTGGAAAGACAAAAATATTGTAGCTTCTCACTGTCAATCAAATTGTATAAGTAGAACCATACTTCTTGATATACTTTTTTAAATTTTACTAAAATTGTTTATTTTCAATGTTCAGAATAGCTAATTGCAAAGAAACTGTTAATTGAATTCGAGTCAATTAAAATGTTAGTGGATAAACAAGGTAACAATATTATTTTAGTATTAACATTTTAATATGAAGTGATTTACATTTTACTTATTTTTGTTTCAGTAATGTTAACGATCACGTCTTCTTTCTAAATGTGAATTTAAAAATACATTCTTACTAAGCCACCTAAAATCAAAGATTCGTAACAGAAAAGTAAAATACATGAATATAAAAAGAATTGAATGAACCACATAACAATCAATAAAAAACAATAAATAAATAATTAAAAATACTATAAACAGGTTTCCATGATTATAAGAAAGGTTTGATAAAAATGTTCACCCGATAAAAAAAGAAGCTTTTCAAACAAGTTATTACTTAGAACAGCATTTTTTATTAGAAAACTTACCAGTAGATATATATGTAAAACGTTTATATATTTGGCTATCTATCATGTATATTCCTTCTCCTGATCGTTTTGGAAGCTTTATCTAGATCTCCACGTGTGAGTTGTGTCTGGATTTCCAGATTGGATTCTATCGTTTGTATCGGCTGAATAACATTAAAAAATCAAATGGTGTTTTTCATCGCCAAAGGAGCGGGTTATTCGATAGAGACTCTATTTGTGATTCCATTATTAATATCTTACATTTAATTATTAACGTTTGAAAAAATGGAAACTTCAGACCCCTCGATGTTAGTAGCGAATAGCAGTATACGGCTGACATAAACACGTTAGCAATCCCCAGTCGTTGTTCTCTTAGTACCAGATCACAAAAAGACGCCCAGTATCTTAGAAACTATGTCTCACTCATACTTCGGAAAATTCAGGACAAAATTCCAAGCGATTTCAGAAAGAAAATCATAGAGCGCCTAAATCTAATAGATACACGCAACGGGCGAATTGGAGAATATAGCCACTATAGTAGAATATACTAGCTTGTACGATATGTAGTAAAGTATTCTCATTGTGTACGTGCATATATGTATGCAGGTATGTGCATACGTGAGAGTTGTTTTCCGCTTTTTAATCCAATAGCAAATATATTTTATTTTTCGGTCCCATATTTTTTACTTGGCTAGGAACATTATATAATTGTGAAATGAAGTACGTACAGTACGTAGTTAAAGCCAAAAAAATGTTTTGTACTATTAAAATAATTTCCAACGCTATTTATAATGTTTACTTATACATGCATTTATTTTTTTATTGTCGCTTATGTTTGAATTAAAATCTTAAAAACATATATATATATATATATATGTATATATATATATATATATATATATATATATATATATATATATATATATATATATATATATATATATATATATATCATGGACTCTCCCGTCGATTTCGACGTATGAAGTCTTGACAACTTAAAATTAGTTTAGTCTTCGATGGATGTAGCATGCTTACATTTACTCAATCGTAAATGGCATTTGAGTCCTCCGAGAGATTTGCAAACCAGCTCACAATGGATGCAAGAAGGAAGATCTTGAGAAAAATCGGCTGGGATACTTGTAGATGTTTTTGTTCTTTCGTGTCTTTCGCGCTGTTGATCAATGGCAGTTACAGAGAACCGCCTGATGCCCCTCTGGCAGTCAGATCGCCATTCCTTCCGTTGAGAAGCAAGCTGTTCAAAATCACGATAAGCAATATTGGTAGATGTCAAATTCATCTTCAACTTGTCCCTAAAGCGAAGCAGCGGTCGACGCACATTTCGCCTTCCACTGTTGAGCTCGCCGTACATCAGTTGATTTGGTATTCTATCATCTTCCATACGTAAGACATGTCCTGCCCAACGCAGTTGTGATTGCATCAAACAGCTTTCAATTCCGCCAATACCGCAGCATGTAAATAGGTCCGCATTAGACATCCGATTTCTTAGGGTGACACCAGCAATCGTTCTAAGGCAATTTTTGTGAAAGACATCAAGCTTTAGAATGTGGCTGCGATAGACTGTCCATGATTCCGATCCATAAAGCAGTGATGGTAGCACAACTGCTCTATACACAAGTAATTTTGTTCTCAAACTAATCCCCCTGTCTTTCCATAACCGATGACGCAGTTTTCCAAAGGCAGTGGTTGCTTTCGCAATTCGGTTAAAGATTTCGTCATCAAGAGAGGCACTCCAATTTATCTTACTCCCAAGATAAGTGAAGTTTTTCACATATTTCAGATCTTTACCGTCTACTTGGAATGGAATATCTGGAAAACTGTGTACTGGTGGTCGTTGCTTTACTGGTGGCCGTTGCTTCACACCCTGAACTAGTTTAGGTAGTTTTGTTTTACGGCATATCAACCCTTTTTGGGTTATTTAATGCCGAATCTGGTCATTATAGTAAAAGTTTTTATGCTTCAAGTTCTTTATATCTTCAAATGTTTAATCATCGTTTTTGGTTTGGTAGTTTTGTTTTACGGCATAGCAACCCTTTTTGGGTTATTTAATGCCGAATCTGGTCATTATAGTAAAAGATTTATGCTTCAAGTTCTAAAAATAAAATAAAAAAGGGGAGGGAGAAAGGGAGAGAGGCTGTTGTTTTTGTTTTTGGTTTTGTAGAACATAATTAAGTTTTACAAAAAAAAAAAAAAAAAAAAAAAAAACGTCAATGTAGGTGAATTTCGTCTCAGGGAGCAACAGGGCAGCCTGATCTGGTATCACCAGCTGAACTAGTTTAGGCGTGAGGCGAGGTTGGTGAATCATATATATATATATATATATATATATATATATATATATATATATATATATGACGTCCGGCCAAAGCTATACTAATTTTGTTAATATAAAGTGTTAAGCACTGTTTTTAAGAAAGACCAGAATACGTCAGTTTGTAGAACCTTGGACTGAAGGTTTAAAAATTAAGCTTTATTTATTGATCCCCCGATTTACAAAATTGGGAGACCTATGTTTTGAGGCATTTCCGTCCGTGTGTGTGCCCGTGTGTGTGTCCGTGTGTCCGTGTGTGTGTCCGTCCGGATTTTTCTCCGCAACCATCGATTGAAATTCTCTGAAATTTTGCATGAAATTGTAACTTTTGTCAGGTTAGAAAGTGACATTCTCCGATTTTTGAAAAAAAATCTGGTTAGCCCCCCAGGGGGTCAAAAGGCCCCGAAATGGCCGATAATGACATTTTTTGCCCCATAACATTTCATCCATCCATTCAATTTCTCTTAAACTTGGCAATTGTGGAAGCAATTGTTCCTAATAGAAACTAAGTATCGCTGACCTTGGAAAAAATCTGGTTCGCGCCTCCAGGGGGTCAAAAGCCCCATAAATGGCAAAAAATGACCATTTTCTTTCATAACGTTAGATCCATCCATTGATTTTTTTCTGAAACGTGGCCAAAATGTAGAGGCAATTGTTCTGGATATAGAATGAGAATCCTTAACATCAGAAATATTCTGGTTCGCGCCCCCAGGGGGTCAAAGGGGTGTCAAAAATGCCCCAAATTGCCCAAATTTATTGCATTTTACACTCGTCACATACAGAGGAGGAACACGCATGCGCGGCTTGTTATTATTTACGATTAATACAATATTTTCCATTGATATTTCCAAATGAGACGAATTGCACAATGTATTTATTACTTTAAAAAATCTGATGATTGACGCACGGACAAAGTCTTTATTTAAATAAGAAATTTCTATTTGTATCAGCCAAGGCTAGAGGTAGAAATCGGTTTGATCTAGTCGAGGCAATACAATCTTATCTGCTGTTCTACATCAATGGGTTTTTGTTGTATATCATCTTAATGTTATCATTTTAGAATCGACAGCTAGTTTTCATGAACACAAATGTAACCATTAATTCATTGATTCTACAAGTGTCACTCGCTTTCGTGGATTGCTTCAACATTCTCTAAAAGAATGCAGGTGGTCATCGAGAAAATCGGCCTTACATCGCTACAACACCGTTTCAACCCCCTGATCAGTTCACGCATTTTCATGGTTAAACAATCAGATTTTTGTATCTGTCAGACACAGTTATAATTTTACATATATTCCAATCAATTGCTGGCTCTTAGAGGCATCGCACATCTGAGGTCCTTTGACAATATCATCAGCTATGCATAATTTGAATCATACTCGATGTATTCGCCCACGCATTCTCTTCATCATACGATCCGATGACAGATGTCACACTTCAAATATGATCCCACGAGTACAACCGCATTCAGTTTTCGTTTGTTATGCATAACATAACGCTGAATACACTAAACGTAAAAGTCATAAATCATGGATATCCGCTGCGACATTCACGATTGTTTAACATGTACATGTTAAAGTAATTCACTGAGAAGAGACCTGAATTTGATTTTTACATTGAGGTGTTCTACGATTATGTTATGGTTCGATTTGATTATATGAAACAATAGTCGGCAGGCTTTCTACCTTGGAAAGTATCCGGAGAGTCAATATATGTTTCCAGAACGTAACTGAAAGTGGTTATTAACCCCAAAAGCGACAGTTCGTAATCCGCAAAATTTCATATATATATATATATATATATATATATATATATATATATATATATATATATATATGTGTGTGTGTGTGTGTGTGTGTGTCTGCGTGTGTCTGCGTGTATATATATATATATATATATATATATATATATGTATATATATATATATGTATATGTATATATATATATATATGTATATGTATATATATATATGAAGAGTTCGAATGCAAAAGGCGATAAATGCCATTTTCAAAATCACGAAACCGTCTATAAAACAAGTGTTGCATGTCAACACTGGACGACACCCCAAACTATGTGTTACATAATATTATACCGAAATAATTTATTTTTGATTTCAATCAAAATCAGTATTCATTCGAAGTCTAGATTTAATATATTCGTGTTTTTATTTTTTAAGTTCTTAATTTAAACGCATTAGATTCATTGCGTTTTGCATTCGAACTTTTCATATATATATATATATATATATATATATATATATATATATATATATATTGAGGACATGGTTTTCGGATTAAGAACTATCGCAGTATCGCTTTCAAGATCAATAACTAATATATGGCTTCCTGCTAGAGGTAGTGATTTCAGAAACGGTATGGATGGAAGCTCATTCGATGTGAGTTTGTTTTGATTTTTAACCTTTAAACCATACTGAACGAAACGGAAGCGTAAAAATTGTATCAAAATTGTTCGTGTTTGAAAAGGATATTTTGTAAATAAACGCTTTGTCATTGGAATGTAACAAAATCTTGTTCATCCATATATGCTTTGTTGTAACTAGTTGACGATCATCCAACTTTCAATTGGAAGATGGTTGATATACATAACGAATAGCGAGTATATGCTAAAAATATATATATTTCGCACTACTATATATAGAGATAGACTTAGAAAAGTCATAATACATTTATTCAAGAATTTGGGATTTAAAATCACAATTGACACAAACCTTACTAAAGATGAGGTCCTTTATGTCAACCTAGATTCAGAGCATAAATTCCACAAACCATTCCATAATACAAATGGGGTACGAACATGCCTCAATAAGAAACGATGACACTATTCATAGTCTTGTTCCCCAAATAAAGAAGACAGGAAAACACATCTTGCTTTTGTAGAAAACCAGGAGACTTCCCCTCAAACGGAACTTTCAAGTTGATGTATATGAGGTAACTATAACAAACCAATCTAGCAACAAAACCGAAACATACATGAGCATGAAAAAGGACACCTTTGCATACACAAATACACTTAAAAGACAAAAAAACTTGAACATCGACTATTATTTTTAGATAGACGACCAGCATATCCTCCGAGTTTTAACTAATGAAATCTATTTGCGTCAGAGAATCTTTATATGCTACAAGATATACATTACCTAAATAAGAATTGGATAAACAAAAGGGGGAGAGTTTCAAGGGGTGTATCCATAGCAAACAAACATGTTTAATCAACTAGTCACTCTAACCACCTTAAATACTTAAACACAATTCATAAGAGATATTCAATACACAGCTATCGGAAAATTAAGGCTTGTCATGATTAACCTTTTAATAGAATATTTTTAGAATACAAATATTTGAAGGATTTTTTAAACGATAAAGAAAAATCTTTCATCATTAAGAAATTCATACGACTAAACAAAAATGTATTTTTGGGGAAGGGAGAGGGCAATGATAGTTATTATAAGATTTTGTTTGAATAATTTTTTTAAGGTTTTTAAAGGGAGTTTGAGAGTTTTATTTTTGAAAGAGAAATTGACTTCATATGGTGTTGTGTTTCGGAGGATTGTTAGTGAAAGATTTGTTTTTGAGAATTGTTTATAAGACAGTTTTGGGAGAAGCATCATTAAACACACACACACATACATACACACACACATATATATATATATATATATATATATATATATATATATATATATATATATATATATATATATATACATATATATTTATATATAATATAAGCCCTACTATGACAAGCTTAAGTTAGTGAAATGTTGATCTTGATGAATAAGACATAGATCTGAAAATTGCCATACATAGGTCCTAACACTTTATATTAAAATTAAGAATCCAAACATAAAAGTTTAAAATGAAATTAATAAATAAATTAAATAAAAATAAAACAAAACTAGAGGCCTATCAAGAAGATCTAGTAGAATTTTTTTTTTTAGGAAATCAACTAAAAACACATTCTAGAAACAAGGTTAAAATATATATTAATATGTGTATATATGTGTATATGTACATATATATATATATATATATATATATATATATATATATATATATAAATATATATAGAGAGAGATAAATAGAGATAAATAAATAGATAGCAGACGCGCTTATATATATATATATATATATATATATATATATATCCAATTCATAGAATAATAAAGTACCCTATCCCTAGTATATACGAGAATACACCGCTTAATTATCTTTATGCAATTTTTCTTAAAATAAATGAAATAAGAGATTGACTGAGTAGTTTTCATTATTGAAACACATTTCATGAGAAAAATATTTTATGGTTAAACGTACTTTTCTTAACAATTTACTACATGTTAAATGTACATCTAGTCTTCCAAAGTTTAATTTCATCAGAAGCGTTATTATACATTTTAGTGTAAGTAAAATGTAGCTTAGAATTGAATTCTCGCGATATTTAGCAAATTGTATCGTCATAATATCAGGGCATGTCATTAGCAGTACGTGAGGATATTCGTAAATATATGTGATATTTTTCCTCTCTGAATTGATCTTAATATTTTTTGTTACTATTTTTACTCTGAAATATTACGGATAAAAAGTAATCCTTATATTGTTAATAATTTTACTTTTTGTGCACGGGGGCTAAGTTGTTGACGACGCGGACTGGGGACCTGGATGTGCTGGGTTTGAATCTAGTCCATTCCACATAAAAAAAAACTTTCAATAAAACCCACACTTGACTTTGTGTCTAACCACTTGGAAAAATAGTAGGTGAACTTATTTTACTTTCTTTCAGTATTAATTAATTTGTTCATCATATGTTAATCTTGTTTTAAACAAGTAGTCAATAGCTAAACGAATATAACGTCGTATTAAAGAATAATGTAATGTCACGCATTGATGTCTTGCCAAGTACAATTGAAAAAAATCTCCATTTTATCAACGTTATTGACAAGCTATCTACGTATAGTTGACAACCATCTCCTGTCCAAGCATGTACTGATCTCAAAACAATATTTAAGTGACCGAAGCATTGAACAATCAGAGCTGAAATGCACGTGACATAATCGAGAGGCAATTTAATGTGAGAATAATTTTAGTAGACAATGAAGTGGAACTCGCCGAGAAATCGAATTAAAAGGAAGGTGTCTAACATGATGATGCGTTCCTGTGTATAATATATATATATATATATATATATATATATACATATATATATATATATATATATATATATATATATATATACACACACACATATATATATATATATATATCAAAATTATAGCTTCCGCTCATTAGTTAAACACTGTTGATGTCGATGCTAGCTGGGCGTTATATGTTTAACACTTTCACTGATTTATGGGGTTGTTCACTGTAGCAACGTGGGTTTAGGCGTCGGAATCTCAGTTAAAAACTTGACTCGTGTTCCGGGGGGGTGAGTCCTGCGACCGGATTGAATAATTATATCTACACTGATGATTCCGAAAGGATGAAACGTATACGTAGATAAACACACACACAGGTATATATATATATATATATATATATATATATATATATATATATATAAAATGTGCTAATGACATGTAAATTCCACAGAAACGTTTGTGTTTCATTGCATCAAAAGAATTTGTCAAGCTAACTGCGTAATTTAACATTATACAATCCTTTTCATAAGCAAATGTGTATGCATACTCTATTGCTTAAATCAATTCATTTTCATTAGCTATTATAAACATTTACAAGTGTATCAACTCGTTCTGACTTTTCATTCGAATTTAACTATATCTCTTGGTTTGTATTCTCTATATAAAACACTTATCTTACTCCGGTAATTCACAAGTATGTTAACTAGACTCGCTTAACATCATTCATAGCTGCTACTTTAGTCTAAACATAAGTTTTTTAGTGTTTTTTTTATTTAGTAGCTATTTAAGAATAACTTGCATTTCATCTACAATGATGTAGCAATTTCGTTTCTTCCGTTACGTAGTTTTGTGTGTTTCTAAGCTTTAAAATGTTTAGTGTCTCGCTAGAAAGCACCGTACATTAGAAGTATTTGCTTATATAACGTATGTTCAATTAATTATATAATAAATGTGCATTACATTAACTTACTCCAAAGAAGTTGATTTTCCTTGCATATATGGAAACTAGATTGATGGGATGCAATACTACAGTTCATCAGAAGTTATGATGAGGTTAAAAACACAGTCAAATGGAGAACTTAGTGAAATACAGGAAGGAAATTAAAACCAATCGTTGATTTTTCTCTTTATTATATCCTCCTGGTTATATAGAGAGAGGAAGAAGACAAACAGAAGGTGGGTAGCAGTGACAAAAGTGATAGGGGTATGGGACAGACAGGAAGTATACTGAAAGAAATACAATGCCAAACACTTTCTACTACATTTGTAATATTTGACGCGGTATAAGCAAATGGGTTTCTTTTGATAGGTTCTTCATTTCGAGCTGCTTCTTGAGAACTCAATTAGTAAGAAAGCGGCGGCAATCACGTAAATTGATATACAACCAACCTTCTCCCTCTATATATCTATATCCACAAGCAAATAAGGCGGATGTGAACAATCTATTTGAATATTTATCTATATATTATTTATGGTTATAAAGCGTTTAAAATTAACTCTGCTAAGTCACAGTTCGTACGAGTCTTCACTTTACCAAACCACAATTTAAACAACTAAATGTATTTAGTTCCACACAACAGGGCATATACAAACGAAACTAAATGGGTTCACACACTATAATGAATGTAATTAAAATATATGAAAACTACATAATTACAATGCTTTGCAACTGTTTCCCCAGTCAACAAACTTCAAATGCATTAAAAGTTGAACACCACGTAAAAGCTTTCGACAAATGGACGAGTATGGAAAAGAACATGCGTTTGAAAGTAAATAGTCAATCTAAACTTTAAAGCGATTAAGATATTCGAAAAGTAAAACAGTATAAAATAGCTGTTATTTTATTCTTGACTGATAAATATAATATGATCGCCAACATTTTTTTAAAATCTCCAATAAAATAAAATAGAATATACTCATACGTAAATGTCCGAGTAAGGATCGAACTAAAACTAATCGACCAGACACTAAGTCGCAAATTTCCATAATTAATATATATATATATATATATATATATATATATATATATATATATATATATATATATATATACATATACATATATATATATATATACATATATATATACATATATATATATATACATATATATATATATATATACATATATATATATACATATATATATATATATATATATATATATATACATTATAGCCTGACAATTCCCTCCGAGTATGAAACGCTAAAGCCACTTTGTAGCTTAATTGTCATTAATATATTTTCATAACATACTACCTGGTTCTACTCGCGTATCGAGCATTGTTGAAGTAACTACTGAAAATTGATTCATAAAAAAATCGTATCCTCTTATATTATTTTATGTTTATACACGCAATAATATATATATATATATATATATATATATATATATATATATATATATATATATATATGCCATTCAACTTATGTATGCATAATATTGTGTGGATACTTTTCCATTTGTCGAATCAGTAGCACCATATCTCTTAATTTTGAAAATTCTTAGTAGAAAATACAACATTATAACCTATTAATAATTAAACGAACTCTATATATTAGAAGCGTAATGAATTAAAACCAAAATACAGTCATTAAGAGAATTAATTTCAACAATAATGATTACATTGCAATATGTTTATAGTTCTAAATATAGTTCTGTATAAATGATATAATTTCCACTAAAACTACCTATTAATATTAACATGACCACTATGGTGTCCTTACCTTATTTCACTGAAGATTGACCCGGATGGGCCCGAAAGTACTTGAAATAACAACAATTTTAGCAGATTCTTCAGCCAATTCCTCACCGAAACAAAGACCCTTATTCGGCAAATGGAAAAGAACTACACAAGAATATCGAGACATATGTTTTCTGTGGTATTCAACAACACTTGTATTACAGAGAAAATGTTGCTTATATATATATATATATATATATATAAAAATAGTGTATATGTATGTGTGTATATCTGAGAAAGGTGATTATCAGGATGGCTATTGAGAAAAATCATTTGAGAGCTATGTAAGTATATCAAACAACATGAATATCAAAATGCCCATGAAAACTGAATTAAGCTCATGGCCTCATCGCGTTAAAAAATCTTAAAAACCGTCAGAAGGAGTAAAATATAGGTTACAAGCGGTTTATCTCGGATTGACAGCATCTTGGATGACTGTCTCTATTTATAACTAAAACAAGAACAAAACGCACTAGTGAGATTGCATTCTCCCGCCTGGCATCGTAAAAATGGGCCAACAAATTAAATCCAATGCAATATTATTTGATTGCTGCGTAATTACTATGGATCAAAGTAAATACAAATCTGAAATATTCGAAATTTAAAACGGGAGTCGTGTCCATACTATGTTCATTAATTAATTTGTAAATCGGAGATATTTTAATTTTCACCGATGGGCTTTCACATATTTAACGTAGATTTAAATAAACTAAATATAACCCACATTACGATCTTTTACAGCTAGCAGCAGTGTTCTAAATTTGAAAATGATTGATTAATTATTTTAGGAGAGAATCCTGTAGATACAGATATATAAACATATACACATAGCTTACTCTATATAAATAGAGAAAAGTGGATTCACTCAGCTTTTTTATCTTCCTCTTACAGCTGTAAGATGTGACACAAGGCCGAAAAGTGGAATTGAAAAGCAAACAGCCTAGTGCATGAGGACTCTAGCCTACAAAAAATGCGTGGAAAGTCCCGTCGACATTCCCCAGCAGGAGCGCATCAGCCGATTAGCAATAAACTAACCCCTTCTCAAAGGGTGCGAAGAACAAAGCATGGTATGGTGGCCTTCTTAGAACTGCACAGGCAACCCTCAGACCGGCGGAATCAATGCCCAAAGGCCAAGACGGTACCGGTCTATGTGGTGTAGTATCCATCGGAACATATACTACACTTTCATCGCAGCCAAAAAGGCGATACAACGTTTTCAACTTTAGTGTGACAATATGAGATGGATTAGCGATGGGGCATTCGTGCATAAATATCCCCTTCATTTTTGAGCATGCTCGACGCTAATAATCGACATAACCAGCGGATAATGATATTCAGTTAAACAGGGCGAATTACTAAGAATTTCGTTTGTCTGATCAAACCAAAACGCTGCGTGTAATGCTTGTTCGCTTCTCATGTCAACCTGAACGATATTTAATCTTTTGCTCCTAACCGCATTTAATCTCCTGGTTTCCCCTGCAATGCTTCCATTCTCACGACAGGATTTAATAGCATTAAGCTTTTTTCGACGATTGGCTGACTCACATTCTTCCACAAGGTTGATGTGAACTTTTGTATGATAGTGAAGATTTAGTGAAATTATGAGATATCCTCTTTGAATATTTTTCAACTGCGTTGTGATCATGTTAACTATCAGCCGAGGGTTTCTGTCCACGGAACGGTTTATCCTGCGGAGACGTCTTTTTGGATATCGCCTTAACCGCCCTTATTCAGAAGGGAGATATGACAATAATACACGGATAATATTTGGTCTCCGTTTCAGATTTCCCTTTTAAGAGTTGGATTTAAATAAATAAAATGTTGATGTTTTGACTAACGTTACTCTTGTGGAGATGTGATTAAAAAGGTACACCCGCTAAATTTTAATATTACAAATGAATTGCTTTCGTGAAAAAGACGATTAACGCTAATATTAAAATTACGAAATAAATGCATTAGATTAGTCCAAATCATATTACATGATGTGATTCATGCTTAATTTGTATGCTTCCTATTAGAACGTCGGATTCTAACCGTTCAGCTTTTTATATTCAAATATCTAAAATTGCAAAAAATGGCGTTCTGCATTCAATCACCTAAAGTGGGACTTATGCATTTTAAATATATTTTATATTTTGCGTCTTGTCCATTATTGTTTGAAAAATAAGTGTGTTATGCGAATACTATTTGTGAGTGTGTTTATTTTTATTAGAATGTGTCGGTTTATACGTGGGTGTCGGTTTTACCATATCAAATCCAGACGGTGAAATGTATGCTTTCCTTTAATCGCTATAACTTAGTATGTGTACGTATAGATTAGAGTCAGTTTGTATATGGATCTCAGGGCATTTC
>OY744522.1:180715308-180720308 GCA_963556195.1 Sepiola atlantica | reverse complement strand
AGCAAGGGGTTTGAAGCCGTACTTTGTTTTTATCACTGCAAAATCTACGAAAAGAAGCTGAATACCTCAAACAATAGGTGTAAAAAAGTGTTTGTTTTGGGGTTTGACGAGGTTTCCGACGAATTAAAAAAACAACAAAAGATATGTCGACTTTTCTACAGATTTTTTAATATTTAATCAGAAATACGTAAATAAGTTTGAGTAAGCTTACTTTTTTTTCTCGCTAAGAAGTAACAAAATAACTTCCAGTGAGAAAAGTTACAACCGTATAATATATATATATATATATATATATATATATATTATATATATATATATATATATATATATATATATATATATATATATATATATATATATGCAAAAAAGTGACGAAATAATATAAATTTATAAGTGCTATGTTAGACATTTCTAAGCACCAAAAGAAAAACAATTGCAATTACAAAATAAACAAATGAAATATCAGATGAAAAATGAATTTAAATATAAAACGAGAAATTTCACAAAGAAGAAGCAGAGCAAATGAATAGATTTGCTGAAATGATTAAAAAAACATTATACAAATTATCGAATAGGAGTCAAATTGTTGAAGATAAAATTGCATTTTAATTAAATGCTATTCGGAATGATGAAGATTATCAATTTTCAGTGTTACCGATACAAATGTGTATAGATTTAAAAAGAATCGTACTAAAAGCTGGGGAAACCTACAAAATTACTGTATTAATATTTAAAAATCATAATTTAAAAGAACATAATTTCAGACTTTTAAAACTGCAAAAGACATAATTAAAACAATTCACTAGTTACACTTGTTTCATAGAACAAAACGTCGTACACCGGTTATACTAAATCTCGTTTGTTCACCGTCGATTAAATTGGCGTCGTTATTGCCAAACCTTGAAAAATAGCAAATCGTATTACTAAAATGATTTGCCGGTCACATTTAGTATGTTTAACTATGCGAGTTGCGATTCAAGTGTTTCCGTGAAACATAAAGTATCGGTAGATTATCATTATAGTTTATATTGTTCATAAAAAAAGGTATATGCTGTTACACAAGTAATTGCACGATCTTATTATTTCTCTTATAAAACTAAATTGCACTGATAATAGTGTCCATTCAAAACATAGCATATTCCGCCAACCTTCGTTGAATACTCTCCAGACAGTATTTCTATATATGCCTACCTTCGCTTAAATAGAACTTAAATTCCTTTTTTGACGTGGTAATATCCTGTGGCTATTTGGTTATGACGCTTGCTTCCGGAGTATAGGGTGATTTCGTAACCAGCTTCGAACCTTACGACTGTCTAAGATTATCATTCCTTAGCGTATGCAGGTAACACAATGTGAAATTATTTACTTAAAATTAATATATATATATATATATATATATATATATATATATATATATATATATATAATTGTTATATTTACATAAAATATATCAAATTTAGGGATTACCATTTAAAGGGGCATTTAAAATCAGGGACTGTTGCGAAATAGTTGTCCAATTAATATTGATAAGATGTCATGCAAATCTGAAATAATTGTTCGCATATTATTTGTCGTAATATTTTCTTACTAATACTGAAAGGTTCTGACATTTTTGAAATATTTATTAATTGATATCTAATAGGTACGATTTAAAATTCATTCAAATTGAAGGCATTTGAATATTCACGAATTATTTCCACCTATTTGCTTACTCTGCTTGAAACTAATTTTAAACAAACTACATATATGTTATATTACCCCCACTTACGACAGGTTGTGACGTTTTGAAACTAAATTTTGAAAAACTACATATATTTCATATTACCCCCACTTACGACAAGTAGTGATGTTTTGAAACTAAATTTTTTTTTAAATACATATATTTTATATTACCTTCTACTTAAGACAACAAGTGATATTTTGAAAGTAAATTTAAAAAAACTACATATATTTTATATTACCCCTACTTACGACAATAGTGATGTTTTGAAACTAAATTTAAAAAAAACTACATATATTTTATATTACCCCACTTACGATAAATAGTGATGTTTTGAAACTAATTTTTTTTTAAAACTACATATATTTTATATTACCCCCACTTACGACAAGTTGTGATGTTTTGAAACTAAATTTTAAGAAATTACATATAGTTTATATTACCCCTACTTACGACATATAAGGATGTTTTGAAACTAACTTTCCAAAAAATACATATATTTTATATTACCGCCACGTACGACAAGTAGTGATGTTTCGCTACGCAAATAATATATAAAAATTAACAGATACTTTAATTTATGTGTTTATTAGCTATTTTTCACTTATTTTTCTTGAATGACACAAAACAGTGATTCTAATAGTGTTCTCAGTTCTCCTATTCCACGTATAACCCCAATGCCATTATGTACACACGTGCGTATATATATATATAGAGATAATTGACATAAGAAGAACACTCGAAATCCGGTTTGATAGATAGCACATTCCAATTTTTAAAATGTCCCCTGTCACTTGAAATCCAAACTGACAGTCCTTCGCGTATGCACCAACAAATCTGTGACTTGTATTGTCCATTAATTCGGCTCTATTTATTTCCCCTGTCACCCATCGCCGCCGCCCATGCTTTCTTCTTAAAACCTAGGATTCCCAATCGTTACCGCATACCGATCGCCCCTAATCAAAATTCCCGGAGAATTAATCCAATTTAGATTCAATGACGCCCGCCCTCTGCCGGACAACAGTAGAATTACAATTCAATCCTTGTTCCATGATGTTCCCACTTTCAATGGAAAAATCCTTGGTCACTCCTATTAACTATTGCTGTGATTTGTAAGCTGTACTTTCTGTATTAATATGTTTTCCTTTTCTCTCTGACTATGTTTTCTCCTCTATTTCCTCATTATTCAGTATTTATTTAGTGTTTCCTCTTAATTATACTTCAATTTGCTTTCATTTTTCTATCACATTCTCTTACTATTTTTATGTGCCTTTTTTAATTGTTTCTTTTTCTTGACGAATTATTTTTTTATTTTCTTCATAATTATTTGTTACTCTATCCAACTTTTATTTGTTATTATTTTGTTATCAGCTATTTTTCTTACTATTATCTCCATGTTTCATTTATTTTTATGCGCTTATTATTTTATATTGTTCCATTTTCCTTCCTTCTTATTTCTTTGTGATTTTCTTTTGTTTTCATTTTTTCCTTTCATTCTCTTTTCTTCAGTATTTTATTCTTGTGTAGTATCTTCTTCCCTTTTCTTCTTAATAATTTAGTTTTCTTTCATTTTTTGTTAATCTTTTAAAAAGTATTTCTTCTATTAGTATTTCACTGTTTGTGCAATTTTGTTTGTTCTTTCTCTTTACAATGTTTTCGTATTTTCTTTCTAATGTTTTTCTTGCATTTTCTCTCCCCAGATGTATTTTTTGCTTGTAAGTCTTGACTTTCTGTCTGTTTTGTACGTGAGTTTAAAAAAATTTTTTTTCATTCTAATTTTTGCTTATTCATTTTAATTTCATGCGCTTTTTCCTTCTTTCATTTTCTTTAGTTGCTTATCAATCATATCCATTCGTTTTCCTTGTCTAAGGATTTTATTTTTGTGCACATTTTTCTTCATTTTTCTTCTTGTTTCCAATTTATTTTTCTTTATGTTGATGTTTGGTTTTAATTTTTCATTATTCATTTTTTATCTCTACCAATTTCCCTTTTCTGCTTCATTTTTCTTTCTTTAATTATCAATGTTTTCTTTCAATTTGCTCCCACAGTATATGCAGTTGTTCTTCTTTTTTTTTTTCACTTTTTCCGAAATCTAAAAAGAATTATTATAGTTCATTGTTATAGGTTCTTATATTTTATTCCGGTGTCTTTCGATCATAATAGCACTAGAGCCACGTTTACTTTTCACTAGTGAAATAAAATCGTAGAAAGACACTGAAGCTTTGGTAGCGCAACCTGCTTAGAAAGAAAAATACTTCGAAATACAACCTATGGCTTTTGTAAACACTGCAATTGTTCTTATTTTTTATCAACTTATTTATTTTTAGATAGGATTGGTAAAGTTTAATGTAATTATTACGTTATCTATTTGTCATTAAATTATTGATTTAATTAAATTATTTTAACACTAATTCTGTTAATGTGATACCGTTTAGGACTTTTAAACTTTTAACACAACGCATTTGCTAAGAGTTGTAAAACCAGCAATGACTTTCTGGTCGAACGTATAAAGGATTCTTAAGTACTTTACTAACTATAAGAGTTTTTCAACTAAAAAAAAGATTGAAATGGCTGACTCTGTTATCAAATGTTATTCTGTAATTAAAATTATTTCAGTTATATGGTTATTGTTAAACTTCCTTTCATTTTACGGTATTGGATTTTTTAAAATTTCAACAAAATGTGTAAAAATGAATGTTATGTGGACGCGAGAAAAACGTATACACAGGAATATGTCTCATAAAATCATTAATATAGATCTTGACAAATATAGTTTCTTTTGATAATACCAGCGGGGGGGGGGTGTACTAAGTTATTTAAACCACGAACTGGCCACCTCAGTTTGTCAAGTTCGAATTCAGTTCGTTCAATAGTAAAACTTTCAATTAGGAAGTTTGCAACTTTCACGTGGACCCTCATGTAAGTACTCTGTATCTCTCTATAAAACATTCTAACTATGAATATATTGGGGAAACCAACGCCAACAATAGGATCATCTAATTCATATGAAGTGAACGAATAAACCGGTTATAAAAAATCAAAATATATGGTAGTACCCTTCTAAAAGATCCTTAAATCACACCTATACAATCAATATTATTAACTATGCTTTTCGCAATGCAGTATTCAGTTCAAATAACTTTCAGTGTCTGTCTGACTTCTCCACCAAGCTACAGTCATGAATCTTTGACAAGGTTTATTATAA
Organism: Sepiola atlantica; assembly: GCA_963556195.1. Classification (NCBI taxonomy): domain Eukaryota; kingdom Metazoa; phylum Mollusca; class Cephalopoda; order Sepiida; family Sepiolidae; genus Sepiola; species Sepiola atlantica. Next base: position 180,715,383 of record OY744522.1, on the reverse strand, counting down.
TTGTTGTTCTTTGATGATCGTCCGACTATTAAGAGATATGCACTTGAATGGGCGTTACACTCATCTGACCTTAAA
>OY744522.1:180672808-180710308 GCA_963556195.1 Sepiola atlantica | reverse complement strand
TTTATTTGGGGGGGGGGGGGGTGATGCAAATTATCAACATCTTCATCCTCCTGGGCGGGGGGTTCTTCTGCAGTATAGGTACCAGGGGGGGCGCTTCTACAGTATAGGACCCAAGGGCTTCTGCAGTATAGGAACCAGGGGTGCTTCTACAATATAAGACCCGGGAGCTTCTGCAGAATAGGGACCATGGGTTCTTATGCAGTATAGGGACCAGGGGTACTTCTACAGTATAGGGACCAGGGGTGCTTCTACAGTATAACCACCGGGGCGCTTCTACAGTATAGGACCCAGCACCGAGGGTGCTTCTACAGTATAGGACCCAGCACCGGGGTGGGGAGGGATTCGTCAATTTAGGACCCAGAGGCTTCGGCGTTGTCCGGGAGAAAAGTGCTCAATATCCTATTTTGCTTGCGGAGAGGAGAGGAGGAGGAGGGAGAGCCCCGGGCAACGCCGGGTACCCCTGCTAGTCAGTGTATAAAGGACAAATGTTATTATTGATTTTACGACTTTAGATGTTAGATAAAAAATAATATTTTTTTGTCATGCTGATTTGCCGATTTATTACTTACAATAATTTACATATAATAACATTAGATAAAACTTATATTTATAACATCTACTTAAAGTCTTGTTTTACTGTAATGCTTTTCCAAGTCTCTATAAAACAATAAACATATATAATAAACTATGATTAATTTCAGATATTTTGATTAGTTTCTTCAATTTACAATTTCCTATGTAAAAACTAAAATCCCTGCTTAGAGACTAATAATTCCCTATACATGACGGACAACTAAATAAAATTGCGTATAATATGTGTAATAAGTTAAAATTACGACATTCGGGAGATTTACGTGAATAAAGCAAAAGTATCGCCTAGTAATGTAGTAAAAATGTAAACAAACAAAAATATTTACAGATATAGTTTTGAGTACTACAGAATTTTGGCTCGTTTAGCAAGTAAAATTAAGAAAATGTGCATGAATCAAACATACGCACACATGTATATTATAGCAACTGATCATGCATATAGATCGGTATAATTTATTTGCACAATTGAAATGTCGAAAATCGATGAATTCTAAATATTTAACTTAATATTTAAACATGTATGAATATATATATATATATATAATTATTTAAATCTCGATAGATATACAAATACAATATAAACATTTATATAAAAAATAACCGTCACACGTTTAGCAGACACCCATGCATACATAGGAGAACACAGAGAGAGAGAGAGAGAGAGAGAGAGAGACACACACACATATATATATATATATATATATATATGAGAAAGGAGGGATGAAAGCAATCCGACCGTAATGGGAAATGAAAAAGAAAACATCAAAATATAGTTGTTTATGTATTTATCAAAGTTTCGTTTTTATTGTAAGACTTTCTCAGGATGATAGTTTGAAGAAAAATGTCATGCAAGTACAGTAAAGTTTGGGGTTGACATGGTGGTGAGATCTTTTGCCACACCTTGCAACAAGAAAAATCGCAGCCCCCGCACTTTCACCTCTCTCACACTAAGGCCATTTCAATTATGTTGTAACCCCACCCCATTTCATAGATGTATCAATCTTGTCCACTTAACGTTTTTATATTCATTTGAATCTTTCTCAGACACTGACTCTTACATCCTGGACTCTCTGGGTTACATAGTAGTTACGGCTGCTCTATCCTATCATCTCACCACCATGTCAACCACAAACTTCTATGTACTTGTATGACATTTTTCTTCGAACTATCATCCTGAAGAAGTCTTAGAATAACGACGAAACGTTGATGAGTACATAAACAACTATCTTTTGGTTTTTCCTTTTTTATTTCCTATATATATATATATATATATATATATATATATATATATATATGTGTGTGTGTGTGTGTGTGTGTGTGTGGTCTTATTACCGTAAAGTGATTGGCATTTTTGCAAGAACATTTTTTCACGCACAAACAAAACCATGCTTACGTCTGTTATTCACTGTTTATGTCTAGACCAAGAAACTCGGAAGTCATGTTTAGCAGACAGCCCATAATTTTGAAAGACGGATGCTAATTTTTCCCCATTGAAAAATAAGCGTTGCTAAACAGTGTCTCATTATGCGTCTAGCTATTGACTTCATTACCATTTTTGCCGGCGATAATATCTACCTTTTTCAGCCAATTGTGAATGTGCTTTCTATCAAGCGGATTTCAGTTTAATGAAATACACTTAAGTTAATAGAAAAATCAATATGAATAGTAGAGATATAGAAATGGAGAGAAAAGAAGGAAGAAAGAGAGGAGGCTGAAAGCATGGAATGTATACAAGGTGATTGTAGCTGTGAAAGTTGTGTATATTTACTGTAAGGAGAAATAAATGTCTTGCAACGTAAATAATTTATTGCAAATAATTTTTCAGCCTTATTGTATTTAAATATCGACTCTTAAATTCTTAATTGGGCTGCCGCATGTGTTTTTCTTCTGGCGATTGACTAAAAGTCTGTATTTGGTTAATATATATATATATATATATATATATATATTATATTATATTTTTTTTGAAAGAAATGCCTTTTCTTATTAAAACCGGCGTCACCTCGCCTGCAGACATAACGTGATTTTCTGACCAAAAAGTCCATCTCTATCGGACGATGAAAATAGAAGAAAAGAAAATCACTCTTTGAAAATGAGAAGTATATTCTCGAAAGGTAAGATTAAAATAAATTTTACTTATTTTACACTACCATTGTTATGGTTTTTCAAAAAAAAATACTATTACGAAACAATGGTTAAAAAAATATGTCTATATATATATATATATATATATATATATATATATATATATACAGGGTGTTTCAAAAGTCTTGGGAACATTACAAATGCGTATATCTCATGAACTATTCCAGGTAGAAAAATGAAACTGGTGCCATTTTAAAGCTTGCTTAATCATGTTTTTGGTCATACTAATGATTTTCGTGTTATCTTTCCAGGTGCAGTAATGGCGTTCTCTAAACAGGACAAGGCATTTTGCGTCCTCCAATTTGCAAAGACTGAATCGTGGACATGTGTTCAGCGTGCATTTCGCAGGAAATTTAAAAAAGAAGCCCCTGAAAGGAAATCCATTGTCAGATGGCATGCTAAATTTGTGAAAGATTGGTGTTTGTGCCCAAGTAAGCGAACAGGACGCCCTTCAACTTCAGAAGATGCAGTTGAGCAAGTTCGGACAGCCTTTCAGCGGAGCCCCCGTAAATCAGTGAGAAGAGCCAGCAGGGAACTTCAGCTTGCTCCAGCAACTGTCTGGCGTGTCTTAAGGAAACGACTGCAAATGGTACCTTACAAGCTCAAGTTGGTCCAAAAGTTGAAGGACACTGATAAGCCACTTCGCCGTGACTTTTGCATTGAAATGCAAGAGAAGTCGGAAGATAACGGCTTTGATGACCGGCTTGTTTTTAGCGATGAGGCGACCTTCCATCTGAATGGCAAAGTTAACAAGCATAACACTCGCATATGGGGTACTGAGAATCCTCATGAACTTCTTGAGCACGAGCGAGATTCACCAAAAGTGAACGTGTTTTGTGCAATTTCCAAGAAAGGTGTCTATGGACCGTTCTTCTTTGAAGAGGCAACTATCACTGGTGAATCCTATCTCAACATGCTGGAAGACTGGTTAATGACTCAGTTGGAACAAGCAGAATCTGATGACTTCATTTTTCAACAAGATGGTGCACCACCACACTGGAGTCTTAGAGTAAGGCAGTTTCTTAACACAAGGCTGCCTGGTAGATGGATTGGGAGATCTGGGCGAGGTGATGACGTTCTCATGCCCTGGCCTCCTAGGTCTCCAGATCTTACCCCGTGTGACTTTTTCCTTTGGGGCTTTGTCAAGCAACAAGTCTATGTGCCGCCCCTTCCAAGAGATATTGACGAACTAAAGGCTCGAGTAACGGCAGTTGTGGGAACCATTGACGTCAAGATGCTGGAACGCGTTTGGCAGGAAATGGACTATCGACTAGATGTCTGCCGTGTGACGAATGGTGCTCATATTGAGCAACTTTGAAGATTCCCCACAAAACTTGAAACTTTAACCTTTCCAACGGTACCAATTTCATTTTTCAACTCCTAATAGTTTTTGAGTTATTAAAAATCGTTATGTTCCCAAGACTTTTGAAACACCCTGTATATATTGTGTGTGTATTTAGGCAGTATTTTTTCATTTACGCAAACATAGTTAAAAATAAGAGAATTCGTCTGTTTAATTACACCTTATTTTATTTTTTCAATTTTTCGGATGGTATTTTTTGCATTAAACTAAAAAAAAAATCAATTCTCCATACGTTTAACAAGTTGCCCTCCCTCTGATTTAATACAAATTCTACTTAATGGCACTAAAATTCTACATTCCGAAACTATTTTTAAAACAATACTGGAAGCAATCTACATAAAAATACGACCTAAAATTAACAGCATTACATATAGAACCAATTATAACATTTGAAAATGCCTAACGTAATTTTGTTCTGTGGTGCAGTCCAGCTGTGCTTAATTTAAATCGTCAACGAATTCATGGAACACTGCGAAAAACGTTCTCTTCGCGTTTCTTCGCCGTCTTTTTAAGAATTATGTTTTTTTCTCCCGCTTTTGGTTCATTTGCTTTTGACACATGAGAATTATTCGACAAAAAATCGAAATAGTTCGTGAAACCTGTGAAACCGATGGAACGTTTATTATTTTTTAAAATTTTAATCAAACAAAGACCATCAGAAAAATTGAATAAATAAAAAAGTTTAATTAAACAGACGAATGCATATATATATATATATATATATATATATATATATATATATATATATATATATATATATATATATTAAGGGAGGCGCGAGAGCGCTTTATCCTTTCATAGACTTCACGAATGGCCTATGCTGGAAATCTCATTTCTTTGATCAATCATAACTCAAAAACCAATAAAGCAAATTAGTTGAACCTTTGCACAATGTTTTTATGTGATAGGTTCTATAAGTGTGTAGAATTTAAGCATCATTAGTCAAGGCAACCCAGAGATCCAGAAAGTTCAATCATGAAATGATGTTATCTGTGTGTACGTACGTACGTACGTACGTATGTGCCACCCTCTATCTCATCAACTATTTGAAGGATTCAGCTGATTTTTGGCACAGATAGAGGTTCTAGGGTCTAGTAGATTGCATTTTAATTTCAGTTTACCATATACATTAGTTTCCAGAAAATTCCAAAAAGACTTAAAAATAGCCATTGTATTGAGGCATAGTCTTTATAAAAGTAGTGACATTCCATGAAAAATGCCAATATACTGAAATCATATGCCCTTAATAGAGTTAAGATGAAAATTCATGTACACTTAATGTATAAAAGTAAGGAAATTCGCAAATTTTTACACTGTTATTGTCATTAAGGCTTTCTGAGCACAACAGGGCTATGTATTTTACTTGTAGGAATTTTTCTTTAGCGCACCTAACACACTTCATCCACTCATGCATAGAAGTGTATACTGTAGTGATGTGATAATGAAACGGTTTTGTTGATATGTAGTCATAACCTTAATGACAATAACAGTGTAAACATTTGGGAATTTCCTTGCTTTTGTACATTTAGTGTATATGAATTTTTATCTTAACCCTATTAAGAGCATATGATTTCAGTATACTGGCATTTTTCATGTAATATATATATATATATATATATATATATATATATATATATATATATATATATATATATATGTATATATATATATATATATATATGTGTGTGTGTATTCATATATATATATATATATATATATATATATATATACGGCTAATGCAAGTGCTAAGTCTGCTATATGTAGGATTAACTTACATTTTTATCATTATTATTATTAGATTATGTGTTCATATCTATATGGCTGAGTTTCTTTCCTCTTATTTATTTTTTGTATCTTGTACTGTAAGGTACTTAAGCTTTCTCATGTTTATTTTATTCTTATACTATTTCATATGCTAATATATAGAAGAATAGTTCTCAAGTGTAGTGTTATAATATTATTATTATTGTTATTATTATTAGTAGTATTATTATTATTATTTCATATGCAAATTATCATCTATAGATTAATACGATAGCGTGTGTGTTCGTGTGTCACGCTTCCGGCAAAAGCTCTGCGCATGCGTGCCGCACCTAAATTTTGAAAAACATTAAAGTAGCCTGCGTTTAGGAATATTTACATGTGTATCTCTCTGGCGCAATGGTTAGCGATATGGTATGTTTTACTTCAGCCTGGCTGGTTTATAGTTCGATCCCAACCAACCTCTAAGATTTTTATTCCACATTTCGAGGGGAAGGGTTAGAAATAATACATTTTTTTTTATTACCTGGTTAAAAACTACTTTTTTGTGTTGCTTAAAACTTAAAACTATTTTTTGTTTTATGTTGGCGTTTTTAATGGCATGTTCTATTTAATTACGTTGACTGCTTAAAAAGTAGGGTATTGGCCAGTATTATTTTGTTGTTGTTTTTTTTTTGAACGGATAGCATATCAACTTTTTTTAGTAGATATGCGCAATGTCCATCGTACACGAGTTACTATTTCAAACAATTATTTAACTCTTATCCAGAAGGGGGTGGCTCATAGTAAAGCAAGCGTAACTTACTAACAAACAGAGGGTGCTTTGTTACATTAGGTCCCGTATTGAAAACATCATTTCGTGTAATTTACACGGGTTCCGCTAGTATCACATTGTTGTGCTAAGGGTAATGTACTATGATTATTATAATTTATGTACTTATATATATATATATATATATATATATATATATATATATATATATATATATATATATATATATATATATATATATAAGAAGAAGAAGAAGAAGAAGAAAAGAAATTAAACATTTCAAAATTCAGGGAGTCACGTAGTTTAGGACCGTTAAAAAGCAAAAAATTAAAATCTAAAATCTAAAATCTAAAAACAACGAAACAAAACAAATAAATAAATAAAATAAAACAAAGTGGAAAGAGGGACATATAATGAAGAGAGTAGGGTGGAGATAGAAAGATATAACGATAGAAAGATAGATAGGTAGACAAATAGAGAAATGAATATATATATATATATATATATATATGTATATATATATATATATTATAGTGAAATCATGACTGAAATGTTTCTAAATTTTCTTGGGGAAGTGGTAATTTGACTAGTACAACTGGAGAGCCATGAACATTATAGCTGTTCTGTTTTGAAATCTCTGTAACAGAAACATGCTAAACAGCTGATGACCCCCTTCCCTATTTAACAATGTACGTTACTGTCATCTGTTTATGTTTTACTGTTATACACTTGAATACCCGTATTTGGTTGATCTCAATAAATCAAATATATCAGACGAGCAGCTGTCTTTTTTCAATGAAAATAAAAACCGAACAGTGTTATAATTTGTTTTTTATATATTTCCACGCCAACCGTTTAGAAGTTAACTCCCAGACGGCGACGCTCTCCTTGGTGTAATGTGGTGACGGTGTTGTGTCAAAATATTGTGATTGTGATGGTAGTACACATAGTAGTAAAAATAAGCGTCCATTCGCTGATAAATAATAATAAAAGTTTTTCACATTTGAAGGCTTTTTTTTAATGAAATACAATTTTGTTTAAGTAATCAATAAGGTGCCAAGATTTATGTTTTTTTTATAAAATAAAGCAAATATTTTGGAGGATCATGCGTCCTTTCTCAATGAAAATAAGAATCCGACATTAGTATTATATTTTTTTATATATTCTACACGCCAACCGTTTGAGAGCAAACTCCAACGACGACGCTCTCCTTGCTGTAATATTGAGACACTGTTGTGTCGGAATCATATAGTGGTGAGGGTTATGCACATAGTAGTAAAAATAAGCGTTGGTACGCAAATTGATAATAATAAAATGTTTGTTTGCACATTTGAAGGCATTTAAAAAATGAAATACAATGTTGTTCAATAAATCGATAAGATGCCAATATTTATTTCATAGACGCAATGCTATAGAAGGTAGAAAGAGTTGGTTGTGGGTTTAATAGGCTTCAGTTACAAGCGAATGTCACGCATTTAAGTCATGCCACATCGCTGCTATATATGACTACTCTCTTCTCTCCTCGAGCAGTAAGCAACTCGAGTAATAAGTACACATTTTTTCTCGTTTGTCATTTACTCACATTGCTGAAATATCATGTCATTTACCACATGTTTTATCCCATGGACCGACCTTCTGTGACATCCAACCTCCCATCGCCATGTATTTGCCCGCCTGCTCTTGAATACCTCCAAATGCATTCAATTCCATTCCGGCCAAGTATCTACAGCGTGATTCATAAGTCACTTAGCTATTTATTTTTGAAATTCTAAAGTTAAAAAATACGGTAATACAAAACAGAAAGGTTATTTAACAAATCCAGTTATGGGGGTTTACCATCACAGCAAAATTTAAAAATGTCCACCTTCGTTCTGCATGAATAGCTTCATTCTTTTTTGCAAGGAATGTACGACCCTTTGTAGCATATTTGATTAGTTGTGGTGTTGTGACAAGGAGGCTTTCTGTTCACATCACGTTTCCATTGCCTTTCAACAAGAGTGGGAGATTCATCAAATTTTGCCATATGAATAACAATAAAAATTCGCTCTTCAATTGTAAATGATATTTTAAATAGCTAAGTGAAGTGACTTATGAATCACCCTGTATATGTTTATGCCGCTTTTATCTGTTTTTTTTTTAATTAGATCAATTAAGAATTACTTTTTTAGCATTAAATCTTCTATATATCTATTTATGAATCTATCTACTATTAATCTGTGTATCAACTTATAATATAAGAAAAAAATTCTGTGTGTGTGTGTCTGTCTGTCCGTCAGTCACAATTTTTTTACGTAAGAAATATATTTCGATATCGAAATATCTTAACTATTTATCGAAAGTGAAAAATATTGCATTAATACAACATAATATATTCCTAACGGTCAAATCGGACACAATGGCCGGAAATCGAAACCGAAAATCGAGATCTTTAGTATGATGTTCTTCGAATAGACCTATTACGATATTCTCATAAAAACACATTTAATCATCAACAGACTCATTATAGCTTTGACGTGAGGTGATAGATTTATAATTTACATCATGTTTCCAAACATTAATTCAAACATAAGCGATAACAAAACGTTAATAAATGAAGGTTTTACCATTAGATATAGCGTTGGAAATTTTGTTTAATAGACCAAAACAATTCATTTTGCGTATACTACGTATTGGCGTTAAAACTATTTTATATATATATATATAATATACACAAGAATTTGGGTCCGTATATATATATATATATATATATATATATATATATATATATATATATATATATATGTATGAAGCAATCCAACAAAAGATATTAGCGTCAACTAATATTTTATAATTACTTGAAACATCCGGATAAAAAACTGCAGCTCAATATACTGGATAGAGCATTAATATTATTATATCAAATTAAGTAATAAAATAAGGTGTCAATCAAATTTTATTAGAATTCAAAAGTTCAAACTAAGTATCTTAAAGTCCTTAGCTCATGAGTTTTCAAAGATAATTCTTCTCTTCAGAGGACCATTACCGCAGTTATACTACTACAGGTAATAAAATTAAACTTTGAAAATATATAAAAATATATGCAAAAATACATAAAAATATATAACATCAAATATATTAACCCAAAAACATACTTTTTTGTTAAATCTATATAATCCATTCAAGTCATACAATTTGAAAAACATTATAAGGAAACACATCCAGGGGGTTGACTGAAAATAATCCAGGTGATTAAGTACCAGTCCAAATACGAGAAACTGAAAGAGCTGACAAAGTTATCCCGTTGCGAAATGCGTCAACAATCGATGAAGTGAAAAGTATCCAATGTTTATGTTAATTATTACAACGATAAATAAATCAAATGAAATAATATAGAAAGTTCAATAAACTCACTTAAAATTCCAAAGTCTTGATCTGGGCAACCCAAATCAAATAAAGGTTAATTTGTTAATTAAAGAGTCCGTTAAATCCGAATTGAACAAAAATAAGAATATTATTTATAAAAGTAAGAATATAATATATATATATATATATATATATATATATATATATATAGTTTCATTGCGAGATCCAACACGATGTTTTGTTGTTAGATGACTCTCGCTTCTTGCTGTAAATACCCGGCGACTTGGTATTTACAAAGTTAAATTCCTCCTAAATTCTGAGCTGAGTTCTGGTGGTCAACCGGTAACTCTCCTGACTTGCTAATCAGTGGGGATTTTTAGTCGGGTTCCGCGCACGTCGACCGTCTGAAATTAGCTTACTCTACTGAAGATTGCGTAAGCATGAAACATCGATGTATGTAGGTAATAAATAATTTATATATATATATGTATATATATATATATATATATATATATATATATATGTGTATATATATATATATATATATATATTTATATATATATATATATATATATATATATATAAAAACTCGAAACTATATCTATTTCTATGTGCGTATACGTTTTTGTAAATTCAAGTGCAAAGTAAATGTATTAATATGTGTTTCAAAATCACTGTAGAAATATAGACATGTATATACATAATGGAGTTAGTGATCGATATATTTATACATACATATCTGTCTATGATTATAATTTTATTTCATTGATAAGAATAATTATGAAGGCATATATTCTATGATTTTATGAATAATTATTCAATTTGAGAAGTAAACCAGCGAAGAGGGAAGCGAGGAGGAACGCACGCACCATTGCAATATATCGCTAAAAACTTTTTTTCTTTTAATTGCATTTATCGGCAGGCACTGACGGCGCGTGTCATAATTGCAGTTTCTGAAATCAATGTTTGTTCCCTTATTTTTCACGCAAATTTAATAAAGTCCTACTCGTCATTCATCTGTCTTCGAAACGGAAGAATCGCTGTCTATCGATAAATCACTCATCCAACTGCCCATACTCTTTCAATACAAGAAACCACTCTCTTCCCGCTATTATGACCGACCGCTTTATTTTGTTATTCTGATAAATCCTCAACCGAAGTGTTTATTTGTTTTGAGTTAATGAATATCATATTAATGCAAAATGATGTCTAATACATAAGTGGAATATGGCTTAAATTTCCGAAAATGAATCATTCTTAATGTATTGTATTTTAATATGTGTATATATAAATGCGTATATATAATTAGCTTCATATATGATGTTAAGTGTATATATATATATATATATATATATATATATATATATATATATATCGATTGCGTCTGATTTTTGTTAATGGCACTAAAATTATACATACCGAGACCAATTTAAAAGGAAGATTGAAAATACTAGAAGCAATCTTCATTAAAACCCAGCAACCTACAAATACTAACTTTACGTATGAAACCAGTAATAACGATTTTAATTGCTTAACCTAATGCAATGTTATCCTCTGACGATAATTCTAGCGTACCAGAGTATAAATTGTTAACGTCTTTCCTGGAACAGCGTGAAAACGTTCTCTTAGCGAATAAGTTTTGCGCTAATTTTATGTCTCCTTATACATAATAAAATCACAATATAATGCTACTAAACCTCATGTCTAGCATCATTGATCAAATTTATTATATCACTTAGATTTTAAATGTAGTCTCAAATTCCAAGCTTAATTGTTTGTTGTGTTTTTTTTCATTTTAATTCATGGATGCCTGTTGAATGGCTTCATAATAGCTATGGATTATATTTCATGCCAATATCAAACATTTGAATTTTGAAATGGAAGGTTGTTCAAATACTATGCACACTAAAAATACTTTACATACTCTGAAATAAATAAAACTTGTGGAATATTTATTAATTAATACGTATTGTAAAAAATTCACATGAATCGTAGGTATTATAATTTTCAGAAGAGGCTTCCACCCATTTGTTGTCCTTTCTGCTTTAAACAAGATTACACTAAATATTAACCATCTTATTGAGTTTTGCTCCTATCAGCTGTGTTTTAAAATCCCTTCTGATCAATAACTATTTAAAGAGTATATATTGTATATACTATAATATAAAAAAATACACATACCAAACTTATATATATATATATATATATATATATTAAAATCAATAAACAGACGAGTGGGAAAAAAAAAAGGAAAATTGTTAAAATTACCTTAAGGCCTTGTCGTCTGACCCTCTGAGAGGAAACGTCAGAATGGTAAATTAAAAACTAAAAGTCAGACGACAAGGCCTTAAGGTAATTTTAACAATTTTCCTTTTTTTTTTTCCCACTCGTCTGTTTATTGATTTTAATAATGCTACCTCTAAAATTAATCCTACCATTCTGTTGTACACGTAATTTACTTACATATATATATATATATATATATATATATATATATATATATATATATATATATATACTATTTCATGTATCCACATCACATTTTATAAGGAGATATAATTTGTTATGCATCAATTGTCAGTGTTTACTTCAACAGTGCCCGATACGTAAATAGAGCATTTTAGCCTGAAGATTCGTAAGTAGGGCATTTTAGCCTGACGATTTCTCCCTGGGATGAAATGCGATAGCCTATGTGTAGCTTAATTGACATAAATATATGTTCATACCTTAATATATATACATATATATATATATATATATATATATATATATATATATATATAAGGTAAGGGAGATAAAGTCAGGGTATGTTAAAAAAGCCAATAAAATGCTCGATCGTAAGAATGCTGGAGCTAACATGCAAATTATTTATTTGTTTGTAAATATATATATATATATATATATATATATATATATATATATAAAGCTCCCTTTCATGGGTAGAGCTTATTTGTAAATGTTATCGCCAACTGCCATTATCTTTAAGGCATAACATATTGAGTAAAACTAATTCGAGCTCTCGGCACTTAACAATGTTTACATTGAGATATCACCTACATCCATCCAGTGTTGTATGATAGCGCAAGGGTAAGGTCGCCGACTGTCAGCTCGACGGTTGAGTTTTAATTCCGGCTTGAGGTACTAACTGGATTAGCCACAGTGAAGAGGTGTGATACGATGACACATTCTGTATGTGGAGAACTATATATATATATATATATATATATATATATATATATTGCTTTTGTTGTAATTTGAAGTTGTTTTTGTCGACTAAAAATTATAAGCTTTTCCACATATTATAAGTACAAACATACTCTTATGTTGAAATAAAAGCACGTATTAATATTCTTATAATTTTAGTATTCATCCATCCTTAATCAAAAACGTATTTTTATCACAATTGATTTAATAAGAAACCTGTATCAATAAATATATTGTTAACTTTGAATAACGTTCATTTCGAATGTTCATTTGCTGACCCCCCTTCATGCATAGACACGTTTTCGGCAACAACACGCTTACCCGCCTCTCAGGTAACTGTATATTAACTTCAGCTAGTGTCTATAGCGATTTCTCGTGGTCGCGTGGGTATCGATGTTAGCCTCGGGAGTGTAGTTTTAATCTACGAACTGCGTTCGATCTCATGCGACCGCCTGAAACCGCTACTCTTGTACTGATGAGATGAAACCAAATCGTCTGTAGGTACAATAACTCTTTCATATTTACAGTATATATATATATATATATATATATATATATTAATCTCATATCTATTGTAATTTGTATATTTTCATTGTTGCTGCCCTTTCCTAATACTTCTACTAATACGACTACTACTACTAATACTACTACTAATAATTATTATTTTAGTAGTTATAGTGGTAGTAGTATTGAAAAGTAGTAGTAGTAGTTATAGTAGTATCATTATTATTATTATTAGTAGTAGTAGTACGTGTTGTTGTTTACTGATGCCGTTTCAGATGAGATGTTGTGGTAAGTGAAAAAGAACGATGCCACTTATGGATTTGTTGGTGATTAAATTAGAAAAATTCGAATTAGTTGGAAATTCACGCCATTGTTGTAAGATTTCCGCTTGTTTGGGTTTATTTTGTGGAAGAAATAGAAATGGCGAATATCAGTATGTGTGATGGAAGGGATTTTTAGAAAGCAAAAGAAAGTACAGGGCAGATGAAGAAATGTAGAAATCCTCCAAAAAGAAAATATGTGTTTGGTCGAAAAATAGAAATGTCGAATATTGGGAAGGAAGCCACGTAGTAGAGAAGTAGAAAGAAAAATAATAGGATTGATGAAAACAAGGAATTTAAAAAAAGGGAAAATTAATGAATAGAGAAATAAAGAGAAACGGGTGGAATATTTAGAAAGAGAGATGGAAAGAAAATATACAAAAAAAAAAACGAAGGGTACGGAGATTACTCGAATCTTGATAGAGTTTATTTTCACTCAATTTTCATAACAAACGTAATGGTAAGAGACTGGTCCGAGAAGGCACATTTTGAATATATGGTGATCAAAAGGACTGTGGAATTCTGGAAAGACATGCTGTCACTTAGACTATTACATGTCTTACCAGTTAGCGACCAATGGTAAAGGTATACGTGAGAATTCTCTATTCGTAAAAGTAATAGTATATATTTAGGTAAAGAATGTTTACTACGCCAGCGAAAAGACTACCACAAAACGAAAAGAGATTTCATACTGACTACAGGAAGAAACACGTTGATCTAAAATAACAGTGGAAAAGAAAACGATTTCAAGAAACTACAGATATATAACCTGCTTACAAACCAGGTAGAGAATCGTACAAGGCACCTCAGCCTCAGCAGTTAGCATTAACAGCAGAAATTGCGAATTGTGATCAACAGAAAAATATCAGATAATTAGCTTTAAACAAAACGATTTCAAGAAACTACAGATCTATAACCTGCTTACGAACCAGGTAGAGAATCGTGCAAGGCACTTCAGCCTCAGCAGTTAGCATTAACAGCAGACATTGCAAATTGTGATCAACAGGAAAATATCAGATAATTAGCTTTAAACAAAACAATTTACACATAACCAAAATAAAAACACGAATTAATTGCAAAATGTTTGTTATTTAAATCAGTATCTATTTTACAAAATAAAGCTAGATACATTATGCGTATATATATATATATATATATATATATATATATATATATAATCTTTTATACACTGACTATTCCGTAAAGAGGAAACGTATACGTATGTAGATAGAGACAAATATGAGGCCGGCGACCGTCATAAATAATCTTCTTTACACCGACGATCCCTGTAAAGATGAATCGTATAGTATGTATATCAAACAAAGATTTATAATTATATATATATATATATATATATATATATATATATATATATATATATATATATATTCTAGTGATGAAAGATGAGAAGAGAAAATTGTAAAGATACAGTATTTATTAGAAGATCAAAAGTTCAGAGCAAAGAGCTTCATATGCTTAATCCATGGATTAAGGATTAGAAGCTCCTTGCTCTGAACTTTTGATGTTCTAATAAATATTGTATCTGTACACATTTCTATTCTCATCTTTTATCTCTAGAATTGATTGGTCTATTCAGTATATTGAGTTTTATATTATCACGATAGATTATTATTAAACGATAATTAAATTATCTTTAATTTCATTAAACTTTTAAATATGATTATATATATGTGTGTGTGTGTGTGTATGAATATATATATATATATATATATATATATATATATATATATATATTATATATATAATTAACTTGTTACACATATCCAGGGGATATAAATCCGAAGGAAGTTGAAACCGTGTTTATGAGAGTGCTCAATGAAAATTCAGAGCAAAACGCAATAATGGAATAATAAAATCACCAACAAAATATATATATATATATATATATATATATATATATATATATATATATATATATATATATATGGGTATGTGTGTATATATATATATATATATATATATATATATATATATATGTATATAGGCATGTGTGTTTTTTAGTATATATCTATTTATCTATATATATATATATATATATATATATATATATATATATATATATATATATACATATATAGTATCCTGTTATGAAAACATTAACAATTATAATTACTGAAAATTAAAAGAATTCATAACAGAAACAAAGAAAATAAGAATAATCAAAGAAAATAACATAATACCGAATATAAAAATACAGGTATAACAATAGTAAATAAAACTTAACAAGTTTATTACCTCATTAATTGTTAAAACAAAAAATATGCAAATGCATGACTCTGTTATTCATACATAGATGCTCTATCTATTATATTACGCTTCCCCGTATCTCGATAAGATCTAATATTATTTTTTATTTCGATATTATCTGCTTATACATACATATATATATATATATATATATATATATATATATATATATATATATATATATCTGCCTACTTCGAGAGGACTTGAATGCCTACTGGAGAGCTCTTGCCTACTAGATACCACCGACGGGTGTCTTCGGTCTCTCTGTACAGGGGTTTGTCAGATACCCAGGTTCAGCTATCAGGCCTTCAGACAAAATATCCTTGTCGCCTATTTCCATCAAATGCAGCAACAACACAAAAAAGAAATATAAGAGTCTTAAAAGCCTAACCATGGATTGCTACAGAAAAGAAGGTGCTATTGTTTTGCTACCACTACTCAAAATTTGAAAAGTGGAGCAAAACATCCAATGAGATCCTAGCTGATAATATTCAAGAATCTACCTTCCCCGAAGAAAAAAAAATAGACCACTTGCACACCTAAGATCGCCTGTTTCCTAGATGAGAATATGTAGAAGAGAAGAGGAGAGCACCCTCATAATATATATATATATATATATATATATATATATATATATATATATATATATATATATATATATATATTCTATATAAGATTGAATGCCTGTATGTTTGTGTGTGTGTGTTTGTGTGTGCGCCCTATAGAAACAATGTTAGAGAATATAGATACAATATAAAAGTGTATTCTTATGTCAAATTCACAGTGTAAGTTTATGACCGTATTTACGAATCTATAAACCCACCCCTTAGGGGTCCATGCGGCAGATCTCATCAGGGGTGAGGGTCCTTTTCAGTTATTTTTCATTATATTTTATAGTAATTTGAAATTGCTGAGTCATATTGTAATTTCATTACGTAATAATTTGAAATAACTTTAAATTTTATTTAATGTTTCTTAGCGTCAATTTCATTTACATGGGGGGGGGGTAAGAAACTACGCCACGGTCCACTTTAGCACCCACTACCCGCCACTCTGTACGGACACAAATACCTGTAGATTTTATAATATAATATATTTTATATATATTATAATATATTATATATATTATAATATAATTGTCCTGCAAATAATACCTTAAGTTCATAAAACTATTTCTATTTTTTAATGATTTTTTTTTGTTAGAGGATAGCTAAGGAAGAGCGATAACTCACGTTTAAAACACACAATTTAGATTTTTAAAACAATGTTAGAGAATATACATAACATATACAAGTGTATTCTCATGTAAAATTCACAGAGTAAGATGATGAGAGTATTGCCGAATCTATAAACCCACCCAATTAGGAGTCTATGGGGCATATTTCATCGGGGGGGGGGGGGATTTTCAGTTATTTTTCATTATATTTTATAGTAATTTGAAATTGCTGAGTCATATTGTAATTTAATTACGTAATAATTTGAAATAACTTTTAATTTTATTTAATGTTTCTTAGCGTCAATTCTATTTACATGGGGGGTAAGAAAGTACGCCAAGGTCGGCCACTAGCCGCCAGTGCCCGCCACTATGTACGTACATAAACACCTGTACATTTTATAATATCTTATATAAGTATTCTGTGTTGTCCTGCAAATAATACCTCAAGTTCATGAAACATTTTATGTGTTTTAATGAAATTTATTTGTTAGAGGATAGCTAAGGAAGAGCGATAACTCACGTTTAAAACACACAATTTAGATTTTTTTAAACAATGTTAGAGAATATACATAACATATACAAGTGTATTCTCATGTAAAATTCACAGAGTAAGATGATGAGAGTATTGCCGAATCTATAAACCCACCCCTTAGGTGTTCATGGGGCATATTTCATCAGCGGTGGGGTGGGGCCTTTTCAGTTATTTTTCATTATATTTCATAGTAATTTGAAATTGCTTAGTCATATTGTAATTAAATTACGTAATACTTTGAAAAAACTTTAAATGTTATTTAACGTTTCTTAGCGTCAATTCAAGTTACATGGAGGGGGTAAGAAACTACGCCACGGTCAGCCACTAGCCGCCACTAGCCGCCACTACCCGCCACTCTGTACGTACACAAAAGAAAAGTATTCGGCGTTTTCAGGCAAATTATACCTCACGTACATAAAACAATTGATGGTTGTTAATGAAAATGATCAGTCATAATTTAATAATTTGAAATAACTTTTAATTTTATTTAACTCTGAATCAATGGAAATGACGCCATTGTAAGAGGCGGTAGGAGGAGATAGACACATAGTGAAGCAAGGGTTGCTCAATCTACCTTATTTTCGGTTCGTTTAATGTGATCGCAATTTTTAAAAGTTATCATTCACCCTGACGTCATATTGATAGGTACGTGACGTCAGAGTGATAGTATTTGATAATATTTTAACACCATCTAGATTTATCTTCTTATTGCCACTTGTGCAGTATATGACCAGGGGTATGGTACTTGTGCAGTATATGACAAGGGGCATGGTACTAGTGCAGTATATGACCCGGGGCATTGCGCTTGTGCCGTATATGACCCGGGCATGGTACGTGTGCAGTATATGACCAGGGGTATGGTACTTGTGCAGTATATGACAAGGGGAATGGTACTAGTGCAGTATATGACCCGGGGCATTGCGCTTGTGCCGTATATGACCCGGGCATGGTACTTGTGCAGTATATGGCCCGGGGCATGACACTTGTGCAGTATATGAACCAGGCCATAGTACTTGCGCAGTATATGACACGGAGCATGATACTTGCGCACTATATGACCCGGGGCATGGCACTTGTGCAGTATATTAACCGGGACATAGCACTTATGCAGTATATGACCCAGGCATGATACTTGTGCAGTATATTACCCGGGCATTGTACTTGTGCAGTATATGACCCGGGGACTGGTACTTGTGCATTATATGACACAGGCATGGTACTTGTGCAGTATATGACACATACATGGTACTTGTGCATTACATGACCCGGGACATGGCACTTGTGCAGTATATGAACCAGGCATGGTACTTGTCCAGTATATTACCCGGGCATGGTACTTGTGCAGTATATAACTCGGGGCATTGCACTTGTGCAGTATATTGCCCGGCATGGTACTTGTATTTTTTATGTCCCGGAGCAATACATGTAACATTACACTATTACATTTAAAGCAGATGACTCCGGGGGATGATTTACATTATTATTAGTGTTTAACACATTTAACCAAGAGAAGAATCATATGGGAAAAAGGGAAATAGAGGGTTAAAAGATGGAGGGAAATAATGTGGGCCAGGGAAAGAGAGATGGCTAGAGAAAGGAAGAAAGATGAAGTTTTTATATAAAGATGTTTCACACACTATTTAATTTCTACTACTTTGTTTTTTTATCGCCACGGGCAACGCTGGGTAGTCCTGCTAGTATATATATATATATATATATATATATATATATATATATATATATATATAAATAAGAAAAAACGGGAGAGAATATGTGAGTCTATTTTGGAGAGCAAATATGTTTTTCTCCTGTATCTGTATGTGTCTTTTTATTTGTTTACTGTAGTGCAAAATGCAAAACTATAGTCTCTTTACAATAGAGCTTCTCAATTAATAATATTAATACAGGGATGTGTATGTATGACCACCTCAACAAAATATGAAAATAATTAATAAATAGAAAAAAGTAGAACATCTAATGCATATTAATATATCAATTTTCCACTTACCAATTGCACGCATATATATATATATATATATATATATATATATATATAAATATATATATATATATATATATATATATATATATATATATATATATATATATATATATATATATATATATATAATTGGTTAGTAATAAGTATTTTATTATTCACATACGTATGCGTTTCTCTGTTGTGGAATCATCAGTGTTAAGATAACTATTGAAACTGGTCGCACGACTCGAACCCCGGAATACGAGTAACCTTTAACTCTAACCAATGAGAACAATGTCAACCGTTACACGACGAGTAAAGAATTAGATCCTGTTTATGTCAACTCAAGCGGGCAAACATAGTCAGCTGTTGTAACTCTTCAACAAATCATATAGAAAGAATATATATATATATATATATATATATATATATATATATATATTTATATAATTAACTTGTTACAAATATCCAGGGGGTTTGAATCCGAAGGAAGTTGAAACCGGTTTTATGAGAGTGCTCCATTCGGATTCTATTGTTAGCCTGATGAGTGGATGCTATTGGCAAGCGTCAACGAAACAGAACTTGTTTTGTCGCAACTAATGGAATAAAATCAACAAATATATATATATATATATATATATATATATATATATATATATATATATATATATATGAAAATGAAAAATGAAAATCAACAGTGTTAAACGCTCGCGGTGTGCTACTTTAAAGACTAGTACATCTTTAAAGGGAATTTTTACTATGAATATTTGTTATTAAACATTAAAATGGTCATTACCTGCACACAATATAATTTCGAGCTTTCTACCCTCATCACTGCAGGAGTGGTGTATATATATATATATATATATATATATATATATATATATATATATATATATATCAATAGACTTCAGTAATCGCACTCAGTGGTTTTGTTTACTGTAACAGCCTTAAAATTGAAATCCTCCTCTTCTTTCACATAACACACGGCATATCGATACATCAATAACGGTGCACAGAGAACGATGAATGATAATTGTGGAGATTACGATAACGTCAAACAGAGAAACGAGTTGGGAGTACATTTTATATAACGATTCTCTTGTATAGTTGGTTGAGCAAAGGAGAAGAAAAGCTGTAAAAAAGGGCGAGACATTTGTATTGATTCATGTGTGTACGTACATATGGATTTGGAGTGTTTGTTCTTTGTTAACTGAATCAGTAATCGATACCACTATAAGGGGCGGCTGTTCGGCAGCTACTATTTTGAAAAACAGTTATCAATCTGACCACCTTTAGGAGATGGAGGGGGTGGTGATGGAAAATTCGAAATGGAAGTTGTATTGCCCGAACTTCGAATGGGTCACACTGGAATTACGCATTTATCTGTATAAATGAATAAGGACGTCTATATGTATGTTTGTGTATTTGTATATACGCTGGGTTCGATTTCTTTAGGGGCTATAACAACATGTTCACGGTAAAGATATGAATCAATAAATCTCCAGCCACCTATGGGTTAAATAGTAATGCCTTGTTTGTTCAAATAAAACCATATAATAATACCAGTTTCATTACTGTTTGATCGGGCATTGTGTCCAGTCATATTGGCCTTCTCCATGCAATTGGAATCAAGCAATGACAGTTATGGGCAAGTGTCGTTAGCAATTACGCAACCTTTGCTTTTCTATAGACTTTCTCCACAAGCACGCTTACATGAGATATCCTTTTATCTCTCGAAACTAAACGCAGTGGCTACGTTCCGAGAATCCCTTAATGCCAGACTTTGTAAAGGCTTTGGATATATATCAAGCGCTACCGCCCGAGCTTCACTTGCTTTGTCTCACTACGGTATATGTGCTAAGAGATGACGGTTAAAATATCCGCAGTAGACCGTGCTTGTGGTCAGAAAAGAAGTTTAGCATTAACGAATTATTATAGATTCAAATATTTTAGCAAAGAGCGGGAGTAGACTGATAGGACGATACTTCTAAGGGTTCGTTCTATCTCTAGAACTGTTGAAGATTGGTTTCACAAATCCAATGGTCCATCTACCAGCGAAGTAAGTTTCGAGAAGGCATTTGTTGTAGAGTTTGGAGATGACAAGAGTCAGTTAAGCAGAGCATTTCTTTATTCCTATTACTTGTATAAGATCAGGCCTACATGCTCTGGAGGTGTTAATTTTTTTTTATGATGCCCCAGACATAAGATGGAATGAAGACTAAGTCATCAAGTGTGGTTTCAATCTGCAATGGGAAATTTAGGAGGAAATCTTTTTGCGGAGTCTAAGGCAAGTAGCTCAGCCTTATCAGTTGTCATCCGAACGACATCATTGGGGTTGGATAGCGAAGGAATTCCTGATTGCCTATTGTTCACCACACTATTGACAGGTTTTAAGAAATAACTACTGCATAGTTTCTGCGATTGAATGAGTTTTTTGTTCATCCTTGTATATATTCTCTTTTGCTTCATCTATCACAGTCTTAAATGCTTTCTTGACGGTGGGAATTTCTGTCTATCCGTAGTTCACTTATAGCGGCTGAACTGTCAGGGTAAAAACAGCTGAATAGTACGAGGTAAACCATTGTGGAGAGTGGGGCTTGGTGTAGAAGTTTCACATAGGGGCATGTGCTTCAATTGTTTCTTTGACCGATTAAGTTGCCTCATTTGCGCACTGATCAGCAGAGAGAGAAACAGTTTCACTCCATGGGGCATCTGTGATTTGATCTGTGATGAAATCAAAATAAGTCTGTTTGTAGATCAACGTCTCATAAGCTTTAGGACAAAATTGAAGGGTGATATCAATGATTACAACAAAGTTACCAGAGTTCCCGAGAGGACTATGAGCATAAGTCACACAAGCCTCGGGCACTGAGGTAAAGAACTGATCGAGAAGTGAGGTTTGCTGATTCACACGATCAGGGATGCGTGTCGGGAAAGTGACAGTCTGTGAGGGGGGATGCACTATGCATAAACTATACGTGGAGTTACCAGCTGTGTGTGTATTGCTGGAGAATCCAAGCCAGTCATTGTGATGTGCATTAACATCCCCAAATACATGTATATACGGCATAATCACGCTCACACACCGATTCCCGTTAGACTACAAACGTTAAATAACGTTGAGCCTGCTCAGTAGTAAATGCGTGACCTTTTCGAACACTAGGTGGTGTGTGTGGCCTGGAGAGGATATACGCACTACCAGGTTCTATTATGCCCACAAAAAATTAGGAAAGATAAAGTATCTTCCTGATTCCTCGAGGACGTTATGGGAAAGCAATAAAAACAACAGATATTTAAGCACTCGTGTCAAGTGATAGTGTTATATCAAAGCTTTCAGAGACAGAGTGAAGCAGTGTACTGTCCTGGGTCGAAGAGTAGCGGTTTAAAAAATATAAGTAACTAACGCTTTTCTGTAAGGTTAATCTAAATCACATGTAGGCTTGATCAGCTGATTTTAGCTTATGTTCTCTAGTCAAGGGGAGAGTGTTCTGAACATATACTCCTTGCCCGTGAATATGTTTGTAAGAGTGTTTACAGTAGAGTTTGAGGTATTCAGTCATGTCAACATGCTGTGAGGAGCTTAAGGATTGCAGTGCTTTTTTCATTTAGTACTATGGTATACCGTTTACTAGGATAAAGGTTTCTACGTAATTGATGCTGGTTCTAAACTCCCGGATATTTGTGACGGCTAGCCTCAAGAACGGAGGCAGAGATGCTTGTTGTGGGTGTCTGGTTTCGGTTTGTTTCTTTTTCTCTATATTGTCGGTTTCGTTTTAGATAGAGTAGGGAGAGAAAGTGGGGATTTTATTTGCCAATAAGCTCACACATCACGACCATTAGTTGAGACTTGGTCCATGGGAATTGTGGCCTCGGGAAAGCCTATTGGAAATAACTGTAGGGAACTTTCCATGCGAGTTATAGTATGTACAGTTACCCACGATATTATACGACTATTGATTGAGCAGCCTTTCTTAGTGTTACCCAAGTGTTAGGACTATTGTACTACAAGTATAGAAACAGCAGCCAGAGAAGCTGTCTAACCTGTATCCTCAACCTGTCTGAACAACAGCGAACTAGACTGGTCATGTTAGAATTAGTTACAAAAATGTTTCCTGGATTACCCAGATAGAGAGAAAGAGAGGCGGCGTTGAGTGAACTAGTCTGGAAAAAAGGCAAAGCACCGGGTGGCATTGAGGTGTCTCTACGCTAGTACCTCTGCGCCTGGCTAATAGACAATAGCCGGGTGATAGGCAGAGTCCATCTACTCCTTGGGCAATTTTAAGTTTGCAAACTGGATATTTTGTTCTAGATTCCAGCTCTAGGAATGATGGTCGATCAAGCCTAAGGATTTGCTACTAAGACGTAAGTAGTCAGTAGCGCCGTTTTTATATCAGAGTTTTCCTTCTTCTAGAGGAGGACCTGACAGGTCCATCACAACAAGAGGAATGTTCTTGCGCCCGTGTACAAGTAATGTATTTCAGAGCATTAAAAATAGTTCACTTTAAGAGAAATGATAGATATGACACTCTTAAAGGAAATACGAATCACTACATATTCATTTATACACAATTTAACAGATCTAATAACCTACATGTAATTACCAAATAGGCAGCCATACACATTTGGTATTTAATATATGTAGAAATTGGGTTGGTATTACGTGACAACCGGATAGACTACATTTTATGACATATTCGAAGATTTAGTCGGCAATGTTTATTGTGAACATAGATTAATACACATAACGACTGATACAATTGTTTTGTCGATGAAAACTAAACATCAGAAAGAAAATCGCCAAGTTTTCCATTCAAAACAACCTACAATTCCTGACTATTTAATTAAGGCGCTTAAAATGAAAATAGTGGGAACTTTAATATCTGGAGATCATTTCGCTGGCATTTATAGTGGTTGTAACGTACATATTGCTGTTTAAATATCAGATTATTCCTGTATCAGTTAATGACAGGTGTATATTATCTAATGGGGATAATAACTCTCTTGCTGAGTGAAACCTGGTTCTGCTTTTTAGAGGTGATGGTGGTGGAGTTTTTAACGAATTATACACGTCTTAACCCATTTGTTTTTCTCTTGATTGAGCGACACCAATGAGAAGATGCCCCCGGGAAGCAAAATCTGTCTGAATTTGACAAGTCCAAAACACACTCTATCAAGATGGTGTTAATCCATTTCGCGAATAAAAGCAGCAAAAGATGACTAAAAAGTACTAGTCAAGGAAACTACTAACGGTTGACATTAGTATAAATTTAGTTCTATCGTTTGTATAAAAATGATGCCTTCCTGCAGTCTATGTGAAATCTAAAACAAATCTGTCTTTTACAGATGAGATTTCTTGTGATATTTTTACAAGGATTTGATATTGACTTTCTGATATTTTGCTGAATATGAATTCGTTTGAAAATAAACCCAGGCTGATGCTGTATTTATGAACATGATTAATAGATAGTATTACGAGAAAAGTGTGCCTAGAATGTATTTATATATGTGTGTATATTTGAGTGCTATTAAAACTTAGGATAAGACATCCGAGGAAATGATACGTGGATTTTGCTAATTTTCTTAAAGGGCTTATAAATCTATACGATTATAACATCTGCGTGTATATCTGCATTAATGTGTATCCGCGAACTACTTGACTAAAATAATTAATCCGAAAACATACTTTTTAAGCTGAATGTCTCTTTGTATGTCAGAGAGGAAAAGTGTCACTTGATTCTTGTGTTATATGAATAAACATGTTCCTTCTATTGCGTCATTAATATATATCTTTGTTTGTCCGTGGTCCGCGATGGGATATGTTATATAAAGATAAAAGACAATTCTCATGTGTTAGTAGTCTTGTTCTTTTTTATAAACCATAATGATAAACAATAACAACAAAAAAGAACGAAACAATAACACCAATACATATGCGCTAAGTTAGAACGTTGGACCAAATATCTGAGTTCAAAAAACCGTGTATCAGATTAGTGTATCTGCTTAATAAAACGCTCAAAAATTTTCTAAATTCAACCGTATTCGTAACATAAAAAACTGAAACGTTGAACAGCAGGCCCTTAAAGTCCAACATTCTTCACTGTGGAAACGACGGTGGCAGCATAATAGTGTCAGAGCTACTCAGCTACACTAAGAGCTTGGCTTTTTGGCTAAAATCAAAGTGTAGTATCTGTTCCGATGGATATTGCACCCCTTAGACTGGTATGGTCTTGGCCTGCGGGTCTTGATTTACGCCGGTCTATGGGTCTGTCCTGTGCAGTTCTAGGAGATCCACCCTCCCCTTCGCCTCCCCTCTTTGGGGAGGAGTAAGTATTCCTTACTGTCTGAGGCGCCTCTACCGGGGAATGCTGACGGGGCTGTCCAGGGAATTTTTAAACCCCACTTTCCCGACCCGACCTTGGGTCACATCTTACTTGTGGGAGTAAGATAAAAACTGGCCTTGTGTCTAACTTATGGAGAGGAGTAAATCAATACTCAGCTAACAGGGATCTGATGATTATCAATTAGGAAAAAACATCATGATTTGTCGTCATCTGGTCGTCTCTGCCTATGCGTGTGGTAAGCAAAGATGTATCAGGTGCAAAACCGAAAATCTATGGACTGATAATATCAACGTTGCTTCTGTAAATGTGTAATCCCCATTCTTTCGTGTATTCTGGGCATAACCTTTTCCGACTTCGTATGTAACTGCTGGGCCTTTTTTGCTCTGTATGTTAAGGATACACATCTGAAGGTTTTCAGGTATAATGTATAGCTACGACCAATGAGGAAGTCTTTATGCATACAAAGCAATTCTGAAGAACGATCCTCTGTGACGCTGTACAAAAGGCCGATTTTGTTAACAAAATTAACAATCAGCAGCAGCTATTTATCTATCTACTTTTACAATAACAAAGAAAACCATCTCTTTAGGAAAATAAGTTAATAGAGAAAACGACGAATGCGTAGAGGTGGGAAACCAGCACTTTGAACAAACAAGAAAAAGCAACACGATAAAAGATGAATGAAAGCAGTAGCTTTTTTAAAAGAAATGCAGGCTTGTGGAACTCTCTTCCTGCTGACTGTTTTCCTTCTACCTATGGCCTTGTTTTTTGCGATAATTATATTTCGTTCGTGTTAGTTCCTTACATCAAGTGGCTTAATGCCTTGTCTGGAGCGAATTTTGATAGAAAAAACACTTAAAGAAAAAAAGAGGTAAGGGAGAAGGAGCAGTATGTGCAAACAGCTTAAGAAAAAAGAAACACAACTAAAAGGAGTTTAGAGGAGCAGTAATGTTAAATACAGATAGTTGACGGAGGAAAACATAAACAAAAGTAAGATATATAAACAGTAAAATTGATTAAACGTAAAAGTAACGTAAATAATTAAAACTTCAAAAACGGAATATCACAATCAAGTAAACACATGATACAAAAAATAAAAAGGTATGTAGTTATTTGTTACTAGACCCCTACAGGTAAGACTAGACGTTCGTATAGATAAAACATTACAAAAGCTATTGTCCCATCTGTCTCTAAGTTCAACGATGGCGCCATTATTTTGTAGCGTCAGATACTGGGGATGGACACACATCATCTGTTTTAATGAATGCCGTTATCATGTATGATTACCTACGTTGTAACGTTCCATTGTGCACGGTAACAAACAAGGACTCAAGATATAAAAGAAGGTACGAAGATCCACAAAGTTAGAGTAGTATACGGATATAGGTAGATAGATATATAGGTAGATTAAATCAAACATTGTAACAACATTGTTTATTTTAATTTAGAAAGTAAATGTTCTTGAATAGTAATTACATATACTTAAAGTCATTACATCCGCGGAGATTAGCACGTTGCACAGGGTTTTAATATAATATAAATTAACTAGTAGGACCTATGGAAATCCCACAGTTGTATGCGTAATCTGTTGTGTCTTGCTGCCGTACTTTGAGATATTTCTATTCAGTGGACGTCCGGTACGAATGCAGACCCCACAATACTACTGTATCACCTTTGTTCAAACGGAAACATATTTCTCTAAGTACGCTGGTTAGTGTAGTTTCAGAATATATATAGTTATAGTGTCGTTCTCTAAAACCTATGTAGGAGTTTGTGACATATTTCCATTGTATTGGCGTTCGTCTCGAACGCAGATCACACGATATCATTATACCAGTTTTGACAATAAATATATTACCCTTTGATTCTAACCCGAAGGTCAGATACGTGTATTTAGTTCGACGTTCACGTTCGATACAACAGCGAAATAAGATGAAATTCAACAAAAAATTGTATTGCATTTTCGGGGATCGGGCGCCTTCATCTTTAGAAACAGTGGCCGAGTGTGAAAACGTATGTAAAAACATGAAATTGAATAAATGTACGATTATATCAATCGGCGAATATAACATACAAGGTCTTAAATGAGATATCTGCCATGATAGCTCATGCATAATTATACGAAACTAGCAGAACTAACCGGCGTTACTTGGGATTTAATAAGACCCGTGTGTACTCATGTACATGACCATCTTATGCTATAATTCATATTTATTATTTCTTAATTAATCATATTTTCTGTTTATGGATGTACAACGCGTACGACACTTAACGATATCATTGGAAAAAGATTAATAAAACTATTAGATTTGTCGAAATATTTTACCCCAGAAAAGATTCGTTTTATCTTAGTATAGGCTTTTGTTTTCAATTGCATCGCCTGTAAGCGTTTAGTTGAATAAATAATTGGATGTGAGTGACTTCAGACATTTTATCTAGGATCAAAGTGTAGTACTTGTTCTGATAATATACATAATCTTTTCTGTCCTCGATCAGTGAAGGAAATATACTTGTAAAGTTTGGTAATTTTTATTTTCGTCTCAATTAAGTGTGTCCTTTTTAGTAAAGCAGGATGTTTCCTACATTAAAACCCAACCCATCTCTCATGAAGATGAACGCGAATACGGAGCCTAGATGGGGTAGTAGGGGATTTTGAATTTTCTAACTGTGAACATATTGATTTTTATAACAGATAAACAACTAAACAAATGTATTCAAAAGATTAATGGGTACTTGTCCAGGACGTTAACCTAATTTCCGTGACTGCCCGGCAGCAGCGAGCCGACAGCTAACGGAAGCGTCCGAGACCTGCCGAGTCGAAAACGAAAAATATATGCATTTCTTTTTCATTACGTATATTAATCGTCTTATATTGTTGTCGTCTGCCGAGCTCATTTTTTTAAACGATTTCTGGCAGTTTTGTTTATACAGCGTCGACAACGTCAGCCTCGTTTTCGACTCGGCAGGTCTCGGACGCTTCCGTTAGCTGTCGGCTCGCTGCTGCCGGGCAGTCACGGAAATTAGGTTCAAATCCTGGACAAGTACCGATTAATGTTTGCTAGTTTTCTTATAATGTGTTTGTTTTTTATTCTTAAAGAGAATTATAATAAATGATTTTTGAAATTAGCGAAACGGCCAACGTGTAAACACATTTATAAACAAGTGAGTGTGTCTGTGCTAATATATTAGGCTGGTTTTGCTCTGATCTGGTGCCTGATGTACTTTCCCAGATAGATTGTAATATATGGGACTAAGAAAGGATGGTGGGTGTTGGTATGCAAATACAATCTTGTTTTGACACCTATTTACCTATCAATACAACAACAGAATTCCACATCTTTTTTGGTGTGTGTTTGCCGTTTTCAGAACAATAATGCTGGCGCCGTATTCACGATACGATAAATGTTGATGGCAGCGATTTATATAACATGAGAAGAAAAACAACAAGTTTGGAAAGTTATGTATCGATGAAAAAGAAACAAAAACATAATGATTATCATCATCATTTACATCATCAGCAGCAGCATCAGCATCATCATCAGCAACATCATCATTGCCATCATTATCATCATCATTTGGTGTTTCCTTGTTCTTTAAATGTTTTTTCTTCTCTTTCTTTTTCATCTACACTCTATCTTTTTTCTTGTATCTCTTTTTTATTTCCTTTATTTTTATTATCGTCTTCTTTTCTATTTGCACTTCTTTTCTTTTTTATTTTCTCCATCCTTTTTCATAATCTTCTTTGTTTGTTTAGTTTTCTTCTCTTTTTGATGTGACTTCTACTTTTTCATTAATTTCTACTCAATCTATATTTTTTACATTTTATCTACTACCTTTTTCTCATGTTTTGTCCTCTTAGTCCAATGTGTATATCATCAAACCTCTTTACTTATTTGTTTGTCTATTTTTCCTTCGAATTCTACTTTTCCTTTGTATTTTTTCAGCTTCCTTCTACATGATAACTCTCAGTTCGTTTTCTTTTTCCTCCTCCTTTTTTAGCCCTGACCACGTTCTTTGATCTTATTGTGATTCCGAGTTTTCTTTCTACTTCTCTATCCCTTTTTTTCTCCTTCTTCTTCTTCTTCTTCTTCTTCTTCTTCTTCTTCTTCTTCTTCTTCTTCTTTCATCCTCTTCCTATCCCCCTCTTACTTTTCTTTTATCTTCCTTTTCTATTTCCATTCACTTTACACTCGCCTTGTTTTTTGAGTTTTCTTCTTTCTTGCAAAAAGTAATGATAAACAATTACAAACATACTTAAACCTTGTTCATATATATTTCCATTTTTCGACGACCGAAAGAGTCAGACTCTAACAAGTCCCTGGTACTTCGGGATTGAATTAAAATGCAGTATATGTCCTCAATTAGAAAAGTAGAAATTCTTCTCGACAGGGCAATTTTTATTTTTGTCCATTCCAGATTGAACTATTTTTTAAACATGTATACCCCCAAATATCAATTGACTTTGTGTTTTAGTTTGCCTTCGCGTGAAGACAATAAAACAGAGATAAATAAGAGTATGATCTAAGTGTAGTATCTATTCTTCCATCGAGGACGAAAAATCGTTTTCGACTAGTGAAATATTTTTAATATTCAATAGTAGCTCTTTTAAGAGAGATTATCAATCTCCCCTACATTAAAAACCGACCTTGTGTCTAACTTTATCCCTGTGGGAAGCTAGTAATTATGAACTCTAAAAATGGTTGTCTTAACGAGAATTATTTGTTTTAACCTGTGTGCGTGTATCAATGTACCTATGTCTGTGTTTGATCATGACTCGTGATTGTTTATGTTCGTATCGGAATAAAAGTACGCGAGTGGCCATATCTAAGCATTTATGAATTAGTAGATAAAATGAAAAATGTGACAGTTCCATTCAAATTCCGTGGGTTGAGGTAGGTAAGGGGTTTTAGATGCACTCAATATCGGAGAACTATTATTACGAAGTCGGCGTTTAGAAAGAGCTAATTGGAGACTGGCAGGCAACAGATCACGACCTCGTCATGAAACCGCCTTCGTCCTGACGACATAAACGCGGTCAACACTTTGTGTCTATCCGTTGGAAATAGAGACCGGCTGTCAGCGAAAAAGGAAAAATGAGATGTCCACTGTGAAAGCCGATACCATTTTCAGTTTCAAGTATCATGGCATTTAATTGATTCAGTGTTGATTCGATGGTATCCTTTCTAGTATGTGCTGGTGGTTTAAAATATAGTATTCAACGACTATAATTGACACCATAGTAGATCAGAAAGAAAAACAGAAATAGATCGATAGATATATAGATTAATAGATAAATAGATCGATAGATAGATAGAGAGAGAGAGAGCAAATACATAGGATATAACATTTCTCACTTGTATTTCTAAAAAAAGAATCACTTAATCCCTCTCTATTTGTCTTTCACATACACTCAATTAATGACTCTATAACATTCATGTATTATGAACTGTTGTCCTCACACACACTCAATTATCAGTCAACTTCTCTCACACAATCAATTACTATCGTACTCCCTCACTTACTAAATATACACATTGTGTATACAATACTCTCTGCTTGCTCTCTTTCTCTCTCTCCCACTCTCTCTCTCTCCCTCTCTCTCTCTCTATATATATATATATATATATCTCACCCTATATATATGCATATATATACATATATATATATATATATATATATATATATATATATATATATATATATATATATATATATATATGGAACAAAACTTAGATCTAATATACGGAACGTTTATGTTTTTGTCTTTTAAGGGAAGTGGGGTCTGATCAACTCTACTGGGAATCCATGAAATAAAATACTGTTTAGTTTTTAAATTCCCGAAACAGTTTTTCATGGTAAACAACTGATGATCCCTTAAATAATGTTAAGACTAGTGTAAATTCTTGGAAGCGAACTAATATAGTAACTACAAAAAATAAATTGATTTACATGAGTGATTTACTACTGAACGACTTGGGACTTAAATGTTTTTTTCCTTATATAGTTTTAATGGTTGAGAAACTTCCGAGACTATATATATATATATATATATATATATATATATATATATATATATATATATATATATATATATATGTATATATATATATATATATATATATATATATATATATATAAACTTCATGTGAACAATAAAACACTCCAAGCATATAAATTCCGATTGATACTATATGCGCTGTAAGGTGGTAGTTGCAGTCATGGTGAGGTGTACTTAGCACAGAAACGTGAATTAACGTACGTAGGTTGTTTTAATGTTCATATGAAGTGGATTTGTAAATTAATACTTATTATTGAGCACTTTTTAAAAATATTGTTTTATGTTCAATTTATAAATATTTTAACTTGCTTAATATTCCCCCTGTATCTTGTTCTCTCTCTCTCTCTCATTTTCTCTGTATCTCTCGCTATATATATATATATATATATATATATATATATATATATATATATATATATATATATATATATATATATATATATATAGTCTCGGAAGTTTCTCAACCATTAAAACTATATTAAAAAAAAACTTATATTCCCAAGTCTTTCAGTGGAAAATCACTCATGTAAGTCAATTTATTTTTTTACAGTTATTATATTAGTTTGTTTCAAACACTATTTTAAGGGATAATCAGTTGTTTACCATGAAAAACTGTTTCGAGAATTTATATATATATATATATATATATATATATATATATATATATATATATATATATATAGTGTTTTGTATATCCAACAAAAAATCGTTCATATTTCCTATTTCTTCATGAAAATTTCTCCTAATGTATGAAAGGTCTTTGATAAACGCTGACACAAATGGTTGCTTCACAAGCTTTGAAATATATTGCAGTTGCTTCAGAAACAATCACATATACTCTCTGATAGGTCTATATAAGAAATTGTAGATGTACAGCCATCTGGATCACATAGTATCAAAGCCGGCAATTGTCTATGGAAGAACCTCCAATAGCATTGGTGATCAATACGTTGCTGATTAACTCTCTTTCGATTTGCAGCATGTGATAGTTGTGTCGTCAACATAACTGTCAACGAATGATCTTAACATATTATCTGGAAGATCATTAATGAAGCTCAGGAACAGATTTTGACTTTGAATAAATCGTTGATTCTTATGAGTTCTGCACGTCAACAACTACTTTTATATACACATTAGAGGAGAACAATTTGAGGGTTGAAAGGAAATTTGCAGATATCCTATAGCTAGCAAACTTGTGAGGAAAAACATTGTGCCAAACCTATGGAGGTCCTTGGATATATCATGGACTACCGCAATAAAAACGAATCACTTAACGATAGATTCTCTAATGATATACGATATTAAAGTAAGTACGTGAGATGTTAGTCTTGGATGGCTGAATCCATATTGACGGATAGGGATTAGTACGGTTGCATTCTTGAAAAACCAACAGAAATATAAAAAACGTTCAAGGAACCAAAACGGCGTAAGAACTGGATGCCGAATTCAGTGTTACGCTTGTTGGCGCTCCTGACGCGAATATCGTCCGTATACATTTATTCATCAGTAATGGACATTAGGGGATCATATAAATAATTCCTGATAGCCTAAAAATAGACAAAAAAACGAGCTGACGTCGGGAAAATGAATACAAACGTGTACTAACGATCTGGAGTGTTTAGACTTAACCCTAACCTTTTCTATAGCTCAAATTTCAGAATAGATGTTGACAATCTTCACGTCGTCCATCCTCTAAGAACATTATTTTAGAAAGATTGTGAAAACTAATGATAGCAACAAAATGCTGGTTCATTTAAATTTACATGTACCGAAATCATGAAATATGATATTTTATAGTAAATAAAATTATATATTCGCTAAGTTTTTAACAGTATTAAAAAAAGTGTTATATCTCAATTTTACCCTCTGCATTGAAAATGGTTCGTTTTATTAAAAGTATTACATCATATGATTTGGAACTATGTAATTAAATCATGTTCGATCAGGCACTAAATACATTAGATTTTAGACTTATAACAGTAATTTATTTTCTTTCCAGATTATTTGGTCACATTGGTGTAAGGTTACTGCATGAATGCTTATTTGGATGCATTTAATTACAGTGAACAATAACTATTGTATATGATTTATTGTATGCAATTGAACACCAGTTGAAATTTAAGTGATAGCCGAGAGATATTACTGGTACATATTTCTCTTAATAGTATTAGTGTGTAAATTTTAAAAAATCAGATCTGAGATTGTGTCCGTTAGGTTAAGACCAAACTTGCTAAAGAAATATAAACTGGATATTTATTGAAATCATAGTTATAACATATTTATCGATAAATAGCTGATTATAGTAATAGTCAATATATATATATATATATATATATATATATATATATATATATATATATATATATATATATATATACGAAATAAAAAAGGAAAAACCAAAAGATGGGTTTTTTTTATGTATTCATCAACGTTTCTTCTTTATTTGTAAGACTTCCTCAGGAAGAAATATTTTGTTTTTTTCCTTTTTCATTTCCCATTACGTCGGATTACCCTCATCCTACCATTCTAGTATATATATATATATATATATATATATATATATATATATATATATATATATATATAGAGAGAGAGAGAGAGAGAGAGAGAGAGAGAGAGAGAGAGGGGGGGACGATATAAAGAAAGACAAATAGACATATAGACAGACAGAAATACAAACAGATTGGCAGATGAAAAGAGAGAGACTGAAACTAATGTCGGTATGGGGCACATCTAATGATCGTGATACTCTTACATTGTAGTAAAATGTAAAAACTGAGTTACTTTTATTACCATTTATTACATACATACATGCACACAAACATATAGAAAACGAAAGAAAGTCCACTTCTACTACATGAAACAACTTTATTGGTCGTCTTTGTTAACATGTGAATAAAAATAAAAATAAAATAAACAGAAGTGTGTTAGTAACTGAACCTGTCCATTAATATAGATTAATAAGAACAGTTAGAAAATCCACGCGGGGTTAAATAAATGTCCCGAAGTAGGGAAGAGAAAAGAGTTCTTGTGTGAAAGATATGTGTATGGACACAAGTGTGGAAGTCAGGTCATGTGTAAGTAGTTATGTGTGTGTATTAAATTCATTCAAGTATAAGAGGCAGTCGCCATTTTGGATCCTTTTGTCTACATGTCGAAGTCGAACCCAGGGAAAAAGGCTCGGAAAGATGTATCTTTCTTCTCAAGAGAGAAATTTGTGAGCTGGTCTGAGCAACTTGAATTTTGTAAACAGTCTTAGCCAAGTAAAAGAGGGAGTGAGCGGTGTGCGATCTCTTTTTTAGTCTATTGTGATGTGCCAGCTCGCATAGGAGATGGCCCCTGATTGGACAAGGCATAAAGGAAGTGTAATGCCTGCACTAATGAGCGCCGAGCTAATAAATTAAGCAGATTCCAAACAACGCGCTGTCGCTGCTTGTAGGACTGCTGCTACTCACACACACACTATATATATATATATATATATATATATATATATATATATATATATATTTAGGCAAACATTATTAAATAAAACTGAGTGGTTTTCTTTGATGCGACTTTTTTTTTAGTTTCGGTCAAATTTATGTAAATATGATCCATGGGTTTCTTATTCCATTCTTTTTTCTTTTTTGCAAGTACTTTCGATTTTAATCGTCAAATCATCTTCAGGCGGTATTAGTTTTAGTGTCTTTACAAATTATGACTTTACTCTTGTGCTCATTTTTGAATTATAACGGCAAGTAGTTTACAACTTGAAAAAGCGTCTGTAAAGTTGAAATGTACATGAGAGCGTGATGGCATTCTACACATATTAGCGATTTAAAAGTGTGACTGTTTAAACCGTTAAGAAATTGATGACGTTAAAAAAGTGCATACAATTCAAACGCATAACAACCTAATGGCTAAGAATTTGGTAATATTAATTATTATGCTAGACACTTTAAAATGTTGCGACTAGTTTCATAATTGATATTATTAATTGTGGGATGTTTAGTTTTTATGTAGAGGGATTCGAGTATTTTTAATTTTTTTATATTGATATCGTGGTGTATTATTTTGGTATTGTAAACAAGGATGTTTCTATATTGGGAGGGGGTGCAACTATGTTTTTTTTATGTGTTGGCATATAGAGCTAGTGTCGGGGAGATCTAGGGTGAGTCTTCGGGATAGTGTTGTGGAAGTGAAACCTATGTAAGAATTAGTTTTTTTATTGTTGTCGTAGATATTCTTTATACCTGCAAATTGATTATTGTAACCCTGACACTTAAGAAATTGGGGAATGTTTTATCCAGAACACTTTCAGACGCAACATCGCTATCCTCACTAAACGATGTCCGGTTCCGTACCCGACATGCCCTTACTTGCCACACTAACGACGGAGATTAGAAAAAAAATACGAATTCTAATGTTGTCTCGAATAGGATTTTAACCAGAGTCTCATTTGCCCTGTAATTCTGACACAACTACGTTGCCATCGTTCATGCTTCGGTGTGGTAGGTGTGATGATAGTGGCTGTGGTATTAGAGTCGTTGGTAGTAGTTGTTCTATTGATGTTTATTTTAATACTAGTATTGATGATGATTGTCGTAGTGTTCTTGCTATGGTGATGTTTATATTGGTGTGTTTATGTTGTTCTTTTTAACTACTAGGGTGGCAAGTCATTCACGCAAAACGCCACTTGAGGATAAAAGTTAATGAAGCGGGAATGATTTCCACATGAAAGATGAGGAAAACTATGGGGGTAGTAATATTTATCAATGGTATGCACTGCGTTTGCTTGTTTATCGGGCAGTTCGTGACAAAGGTTTGTAGACATCGAATTTGAAGACGAGCGAGTTGTAATTAGCAGGGGAACAGTCCCACGATATTGTGTTCGACAGATGGGACAAATTGAGAAAATTACGTATGGCAATGAAGGCCTTAAGGGAGAAAAGAAAATACTCTCTACATTTTTGTAGGAAAACAAGTTCGTCTTGTGAATGCCTTACATGGAGGAACCAACGAGTAAAGCTCAGTCAAGCACCTTCGATGCAAACAAAGATAGAGCACAGAGAGACTAGCAACGTCTCTTTTGTGATAAAGATGATGTAGGCAAGACA
>OY744522.1:180627808-180662808 GCA_963556195.1 Sepiola atlantica | reverse complement strand
AGTGATAGCTAAAACTAATTCGAATAACGTTAGGATTCGGTGTATTTTGTTTATAAATTTAAGAGATGGACGCACACACATAAAAATTGCTAACATTTGAAAAGCAACAGCACTCGGACTCTAACCATATTTTCCTCTTCGCATTACCGGCCTTAACTTTAATACATCGGATTACGTAATCATAAAAGCTATATGATAGATCTATACTTTGTGGACGTGCAAAACCAATGATGGAGAAAGACTGAATGTTTGTTTAAAACTGTGTTACTTTTTGGTAGAATTACATAATTGGAAATATAATAATTGATAATGAAATAGATGATTAAAGTAATATGATTAATATATAACAAATAGTAGTCTAAAAAATTAAACCATTATCAGTCAGAGTAGATTGCTTTATTAGAGAAATTTGAGATTTGTTTTGTATCCCGGACATAAAAATAGGGTTTTGTGTCTGTATGGAATATCGGAAATCGAAAACTAATAAAAAAAGAATGGATCGATATCAGAATTGGGTTACTGAGAAAATAGGGCAATACACCGTATGGTGTCAATATATTTCTAATTATTTCAGATATTTTAGGGAGTGTTCAGTATTTCAATTAAAATCAGCCGACGGAATTGTGTGCATAATGTGAATACATTGCCTTTAATATATCCCCAAACGCAAACGAAATGAAAAATATCTAATTAGTGGTGGTATGTTATTAAAATACAATATCGTACCATTGTTTGAAATAGCTATTTGTTGCGTTCAGTTGTAACAGAAATAAGCAAGTACTTAAATAAAAGCCTCAATTTAAATATATATATACATTATTAAGAATTACTCAACTATTGATATTGTTAATATCTAAATAAAAAACATATTATATTTATATAAAATATATTTAATAAATTTATTTTCAAAATCTTATTTAAAGAAGAATAAGCTGGTAAACCATGGTCTCCGTTCAGTTTTGAGAGAGAATTGTGAAGCAAGCGTTGCGCAACCTTCAATCACATCTCTCCTTAGTTGGCACTGCTTTATTCCAGTCGCAAAGAGACGTGCAAGACGACTGGAAACAATGCCGAGATAAGCAAAGAGAAAATACATCACCTGTAATTCTAAAATAGTCACCCATTTTAGTACTGACCAGGCTACACATCGCTTAACTTCGCTGATATAACGGGAATCGGTGTGTCAGCGTTATTATGCCGTATATAAATTGGCAAAAAGCCCCTGACTCGCAGTTTATTATTAGTTATGCATTACTGAGTTTTAAAAGCTCAAAAGTAGCAGCACTAATAATTGTAATGATAATACTAATTCTAGTAATAATAGCAGATTATCTTGCAATAGAATTAATAGCAGCCGCAATAATAATCAGAGTAACAACAATAATAACGGCGATTGGAATGATTTTGCATGTATTGTCCCGATTGCTTCATGAATAAAAAATAGGATCTCGACACATAAAATTATGTTATTAAGAAGAAATATCTTAGATTTACCTTATAATTTAAGTACATATGAAACCTAAAACAGTGACAAACACCTTGCCATATTTAATGTTAACTCCTTAAAAACTATCACCTATCAGCATGATTATTATACTTACAATATATGTACTTCTGAGCCTTATCTAGTATGAAATTCGAACCCTAACTTTCTAAACAGAAGATCTGACGTAATCACATCATGCATGCACAAGCGAAAATGTTAATATGAACATTATAAGGCAACATAAACAATTTAAATATATTCTATTTTCAAAATTTAAAGTTGTGTTTCACAATATTATTAGAACTTGGTCAATTATTAGCGAAACTTCTTTCTGGGATATGTAAGGATACTACTTATTAAAAAAACACACATTAGCAAAATTTGGTCTGATCATGGTTGAATCGGCATCTATCAATTTTTCGCTCCTTCGACATCTGTTAATGCGATGGTTAGGATATTATTTTTAATTTTAATTTTCAATTTTTAACTTCTAGTCGCTGTTCCTATTATTAGCAATACGAATATAATATGTGTGTTTCTTCTTTTAATTTCAGACTACAATTATGTAGACCCTATTCATGAATTAATAAACTAAAGTCTTAAATTAATAATGAAAGTCTTAAAGAAATGAATACATTAATAATTGTAATTATCTATATGATTTAATAAGTAGTTTCATAATAGCCTCTTTGAAATGTTACTATATCGCAGATTTATTTCTCTTAGATTGTCAACACCTCAGAGCAGTTTACTAATACTGAATAGGTGTACCGTGCACTTCTTTCCCCTTGAAATCTGAAATTGACCCTTGATGCTTCAGCCTAACGAAACGATTCTATTATTTGGAATGTTTTGGACC
This sequence comes from Sepiola atlantica, assembly GCA_963556195.1. Classification (NCBI taxonomy): domain Eukaryota; kingdom Metazoa; phylum Mollusca; class Cephalopoda; order Sepiida; family Sepiolidae; genus Sepiola; species Sepiola atlantica. The sequence continues at coordinate 180,660,463 of OY744522.1, read as the reverse complement.
ACATTACAATTGTTTAATAGATTTTCCTATAAATATGTTGGTTACCTTTACTGAGGACAAACATTGATGCTGTCGATTTATTAGAAGTCACTGCAAAACGACTGAGATGAACGCTGATAATAAGATCGAGCAGACATCCTAGACGAAGTATCTGTAAAGCCGGCCTTCAGCCGCGACCACCCTGTAGTCAAGTGGAGACAGTAATCCATCATTGCGGAGATCGCCGTAGTTCAAGATTAACACATTAGAAATAAAAATATGTCGGCTACGTTTGTATCATTAATTTTTCTCAATTCCAGCTAAATGCAGGCAGCCAATCTTTTGACATTTGTTACTTTTAATCTTTTATTTACTGATAAATAGAACATATTTATATAAAGTATGCAGTCTGTAAAAATCATAGATACCTTGATCTTTTACCGACCCATTTAATAAAAATATATTTCGAAACGTACTTAAAATCTCTGTTTGCTAGAACTGTCTACTTTTTAAACCTAATTCAATGGTAGTAAACACGTTTAATTCGCATAGTTAAAGCTCTATACTTTACAGTAAGAATATCGAGCTTCATTCTCGATTGATATTTAGATACGATTCATTCAGTTAGTTCTTAGCAAGATTAGCTCAGTGGTTCAATAATTATGTAGAATTCATTATATATTAGGTATTGTTAATCTTTCTATCGTTCATTTTGTCTCTATTTCAATCTCACCACCCCTCGCTCTTATATATATATATATATATATATATATATATATATATATATATATATATGATAACCTATATTTGTTATTATTTATAAGCTATGTACGTATTCGTTTCGTCCTTTTTTTAATAATCGGGACTCATCAGCATAGAGATATGACAATTCACTACCGGTCATGCGATTCGAAACCCCGGATTACGAGTATTTTTGCTACCCAAATCCGACGCCTTAATCACACGGCAAATTCTGAACAGCGAGTAAACTGTGATAATTTTAACACTTTATCGGCGGCTTAACGTTTAAAAGCGTTCTACTTTTTATTTTTGAATGACGGGAACGATACATTTAAAGCTAGTGACGTCATACTGTGTTAATACTACACTCACAGTGCTCTACTTTTTCTAGGAGCGACAAATAATAATAAATATTGGTTATTGTGTATTATCTATGTACGAATACGCTTCGTCCTTTTTTAATAATCGGGACGCATCAGCATAGAGATATGACTATTCTGAACAGCGACATATATATATATATATATATATATATATATATATATATATATATATATATATATATATATATAAACAAATGTTTAGAGGTACAACATTTATATTTGCTTTTGAAAAGTATTCGCGGAAAACTTTCTAGAGCTCTTTACACTATCATCTTGTCAGGAGAAACCGATAGCATAAATCAATCAATAATATTAAGGAAAATGAAGAGTTAAGTGAAGAATTGAGGTGCCAAGGAATACTAATACACGATTGAAATGAATTTAATTGAATAGTTGTGTAAAAAGGGCACAGCGTGGAATAAAACTAAAGAACCGTGGGCGGAGTGAAACTTCCCCAAAGAAAGTTAGCGCTTTTACAAACTCCGTCTGCCGGCACAAGGAAGATTAACGTAGAGCGATAGAAACAGATTCAAAAATGTTTTAATTGTTTTTTAGAAGCGATAAGTTAAGTTAAGTTTACGTAGAGCGGTAGAAACAGATTCAAAAATGTTTTAATTGTTTTTTAGAAGCGGCAAGTTAAGTTAAGTTTACGTATAGCGATAGAAACAGATTCGAAAATGTTTTAATTGTTTTTAAAAGCGGTAAGTTAAGTTAAGTTTACGTAGAGCGATAGAAACAGATTCCAAAATGTTTTTATTTTTTTAGAAGCGATAAGATAAGTTAAGTTTACGCAGAGCGATAGAAACAGATTCAAAAATGTTTTACTTTTTTTAGAATTCGCTTTATGCAACACCTCAAAAAGCGGTAAGTTTAGTTAGTATAATTTTTACTTATTTGCGTTTTCATCTTATAAAATGACACGTTAGTAACGAGAGTAGCATTGCAATTTGCTTTTCATTTTTATTTCATATTAATATTCATTTAAATATTTTTTTTCCATCATTTGTGTTTTGCAAAAGATATTATTGCACAATTCCCTCTTGTTTATTTTCAGTAATAAGGTTTGCCTTAAAACGTTTAATATCAAATTTAATTTTACAACTTAGTAAAATATGGCTACGCATATTTTGTAATGTTATCCGAATGTATTTTATAATAACTCGAACTGCCAACATACAATAAGAAAAAGGTTTATTACTGTGAGTAAACAATGCAATAAATAGTGACAAGTTGATTAAATAGCGGAAACAAACCGGTTGCACTACTGTACGACACGCGTCTAGCATCATCATCATCATTAATATGTTATTCGGGAGAGTTCATTGTAAAGGAAATGTGTCAGTAGTGTCTGTACCACACGTATATATTGTAGCATTGCGTGTTCGATGTTTTGTCTTACTTCTGGTTGTGAACCATACGTAGTGGAGTGGAGGATTAAAATGATATAGTTGTTGTTCTCAAGCAGAGCTAGATCTAGAACTAAAGAAACAGATCCAGATCCACTTATTGTAGATCTTCTCTCGCTGTTGAGACTTAAATATACTGTGGTTCGTTTCTAATAGATTCTGATCCCCAACTCATTTGTTTAAACTGTAGTTTAGCACAAACTCACACCATGCATACGTGGTCGCACATGGTCCCTTTTTCCAGCTCATCGAAATAGTAAAACTTTTATTTTCCATAGAGTTCACTGTCATCTTGTGACCCTTGGACAGCTACCTCTAACATCGCTGTCTAGACAAAAATCTAAGTAAACCCGATTCAAGCAGCCTGCACAATTTGTCAATATAACAAAAGTACAAAATATGGAATTATCTAAAAGGAATCCATGAAAATTATGTTTGGGAGGTTTCTTTAAAAAATACCAAAATCTAACTATGTATACCTTTTTATTAATATATTTAGAGACCATGCCAACCAAGTAGTGTATCTTTCTCTCAAACGTGTCATGAAATGTAAATACACAATCAGAAAATAAAAGTTTGAAACATTCAATGTAATATATTTGTTTGAATAAACCTAATATTATGACTATTTAGATTAATATCAAAAGCCAGTAATTGATAATATCTCTCATATAAGCTAGACTAAATACCAATTTTTATTAAATTAATGCAGCCATAATACGACTATAAAGGGAATTAATTAAAATGTGCTGCTTTGTCTGCAGTTGCAAATCGAAAAATACGTATATTCTGCTCTAAACAAGACTATGTTTTAACAATTGTATACAATCACAAATATATGCTACAAGAGAGATGAAAAAAAAAATAACTAATTTATTTTCCTGTTCATGTCACTAGCTCACTTACAAAGACACTAGTCTAATGCATTTTCCTTTGACCACGATTTTAAAAGCACGTTTATTTTGCTCCGCAACGATTTTGTTCGGCAGCAACATTTGCGAATAGGTGCTTTAATAAAAATAAAACACCGCCAACGTTATGGTCTCAAGAACAGAGGATATAGTATTCTACATAAATATCAATGTGAAAGGCAGAGAAAGAGATAGTAAGAGAGGAAGTAGATAAAGATATCCTAACCCTAATCCTAATCCTAATCCACGTAGGGACACGAGTAGGTTTGAAGAATTTTCGAACCGCAGACTATTCCCCTTATTAAAGGGTGTCTCAGTATACAGACTATATCTCGAGCACGTATTTGCATTCATCATGGATCTCACCAAGAGATATCAGGACTAAAAGTCAAATAAGCATAGTTTGGTGTTTCCATTTAATCTGCTTTTGGTGGTTCTTCTAGGGTCATTGTTTATTACAATCTACTAACACTGCCAATTGCAATACATACGCCCTGTGATTCCTATTCATGCATCGCTTGGACAAAGAAAAGGCAATAGTAGCAGCTTATTATCAATCTTATATAAAGGGATATTATTTCGCGTTTCCAAACAGGAACTGACTTAGATATATTTCTAATATAAAACAATACAATTTCAACTTTTACTAATAAATGTTAGAATTATATTCAGTGAACTCCTATTAAAAGCTATACTGGATACAATACTTTACATTATTATGAAATATATTTCCCGTGTAGACACGTACTTGAGCTAGTAATTTCAGCGATTCTATCACGTAAGCCATGTCCATTACTTCCGTTTCGCAGTTCCCACATATGTTACATTGGACTTATTTAACTCATTGACAATTTCTTCTTATCCCAAATATATCCAATATATAGCAAAACCATTTCAAATAGTAATAGCAAATGTTATAACTAAGTTTAGTACAACCCTATAAAAACGGGTACTGGTTATAATAGTTTAGATTATTATGAAATATGTTACTTTTGTAGTAGTGTACTTTAGCTAGTAATACATATTACTAAGTTAAATTAATAAAATTCAATAAAGAAATATATAGAGTCTTATTAATTTCATCATGGGTGTCTGTTAGAAAACATTAATAGTTGAATAATGGTAGAACGCTTACGTTAAATGAGAGGGAAAATGAAAAAAATATAGGAGTTGCTATACATTACTCTGTCAAGATCCGAACAACACGTACTTTTTTTCTCCCACTCTTTTCTCTTATTTTTTTTATCTCCACTGTTTTCTCTTCTTAATTTTTTTCTGACACAAGGTCTTATAAAGATAAAATGCCTAAGAAATAAAAATAAATAAGTTTTTTTTTCTAAACACGTTCACCAACGGATAAGCCTATATTCTACAAAAGTGGCAATAGTAGGATAAGTATCACTTTATAAAGTGACGTTAATGATTTTACATGCTTCTAGATGGATTTTATCTATTTGCAAGCTTTTAGATACTTTAATTGAATGTAGGCATAGCGTTAAACGGTGTGTGTTTTGTTTCAAGTATAATTCAGCCGGGGGTCTACTTAGTGCAAAACGATCTTAATCGGTCTTTGCTAATGGTTAAATAAACAATTGTGTACTTATTCCTAATACTTTTGTTCGATTATATCTCTCCCCTCTTTCTCTCCTCTTTCCCCCTCTTTACCCTTCTCTCCTCTCTCCCCCTCTCTACCTCTTTCTCTATCTTTCTCTTTCTCTTCCTTTCTGTTATTTAATCCGGTTCGTCCGGCTGGGTTCAGAAACCTTTCAGTCGGACCCTTTTAAAATTCGTTCAGCGATCGGCTTTCCTGAATGTCACTAATCCCGTTGTATGTCACCAGCAAACATTTTGATCGCCGCCGTTCTTTGATCTGATCCTGATATCATTGGTTGAGAGTCTGCTATGCTAATCCGCAAACGAAAAATAAAAATGATCCCAATTCAGAAAATAATCTCGAAAAGGGAAGCTCAATACTTTGTTATTCGGACGAGGGTCAAATTTATTGATACATATCAGTAGAATGAACTAGCCGAACCGAGTTCTACTTCAAGTCGATACTCTTATTTTAATTCGTATAAATCGATGATATCTAACAACATGTATGTCCCTCATAAATTCATGTCGACTCTGAGGATTAATTTTCACTGAGACTCATTTCTTCTCAAAAATATAACTGTGATTGTATTCTGCAGTTCAAATACAATGTTGACATGAATAAAGTAAGCTAAAATATTGTATTATTGTGTAAGCTTAAAAAAAGTATATTTTGCTTCAATTATTTTAACTTCAAAAGTGACTGTTATAAAAAGTACAGTAATAATTTTAGACTCAGTTTATTTTATAAAAATAAAATGACCGTCCGTTGTGAGACATTGATCACATATTACCATATATTGAATAGTATTGAATAGTAAAGAAATAATAATTTCAAATACAAGTATACTTATTTTATATGGAACACATACTCTCTGAACAATGGTTAGTATATATTATAATGTAGGATTGCCATCAGTCTGTGCGTTTGTCGCTGATGATCTGATTTTGCTGTTTTCGCTATTTTGTTCTCCTTTGCGGCGTTCTTCGATTTGTTCAACTTGGCGAGACTTTTTGTGGCGGTAATCAGTCTCTCTGTCGTTCGAAATGCAGAGTATAACAAAAAAAATAAATGATTTTTTCTTCTCTTACAGGCAGATTTATTTTCACGCGAGTTTCTGAAAAAACTTCAAGAGTTGTTGATCCTTGTTTCAGTTCAGGAAATAGCCTCGCGAAACAGACATGATCTTGCAGCTTGCCCTACTTGTGGTGGTGCGGGTTAATGCTTAAGTTTTCTTATTAAACAATTGAAAAATGCCAAAAGTTACTCCTTAGATTACAATATAAAGAAAATGAATTTCTAATTTTATATCTATTTATTTGCGTGTTTCTGAAGCACGTTGTAATACGAGAGTTTAAAACTCTTGACGCAGTTCTTTACATTATTATTGTAATTTCTGTGATAATTCAAGCTGAACTAGCTGGGGAGTAGAGGGCAGAAAACGAAGTGTTGCATCATATAATCCTCCTCTCTACATCTGGGTAAATTTTGTATTCCTATTTAGCCATAATAACTTTTGATCGCCCCATTCTTGTTATCAGGCAGTTGAGTGTTTTCCACTGGACCCAAGGTACTTCTGAGTCAGAAGGAGGATTTCCATGTCAATAAGACGTGGCAGTCATTCTGCAGCCCTTTTAAAATCTAAATATCTATTATCATAATGAAGCTGAGTTCATCGCAGTGTGTTTCTTTAAGCCGTTTTCCTATATATTTATATCACACAAAATACATGCTAAAATAGTTATCAGTATTTGAAATGAGTTATGTTCGAACAAACTTCCATGTTACTTCTCATAATTAGTCGTAGTTTACAATTCAGCCACCAAGCGATCCTCTTTGATTATGTTTCCTTCTATTACACTCCACCACTCACTGTACTTTGTTTTACTACCCGCTTTAATTCTATAGGATTGCCATTTCTCTCGATCTGATGCCTCTTACTATTCTATATGTCTCTTATCTATTATTATACTACTTCAAAGTCAAGGAACATTTGTTTCTCCAACACTTGCTTCATATATAATTTAATTACATGAAATCATGTTAATATATTACTAATAGCTGTGATTTTAAGGAAACTCACTAAGCGACTAACATCTTACTAAGTTTCTCTTTATAATTGTTATCTCCTCTCAGCGTGTATTATTTCCACCCCCCTCTATTATGTTATACGGTGTCTTCCGTCTCTCTCTCTCTCTCTCTCTCTCTCTATCTCCCTATCTTTCTCTCTCTCTCTCTCTCTCTCTTTACAACAAAAGGAAATAAAAAGACTAAATTGGAATAGTTCGTATAATTTTTTTCCGTCAGCCATGACTGGAAGAAGTCTTCAGTAATCCGCAATTCTCCCAATCATGACTGACGGAACAAGAGCATGCTACCCCCGTGGATTAAATAAAGGTTTCCTTTCGAAATTCCGTCCAGATTCCCGAGTTCGACAGAAATATTCTCGAGTTCGCAGTGATACACCTGAAGAAGGCCGGAGGTTACAGCGGCCGAAACGTTGTGATGATAGCACTCAAGATCAGAAATGTAGTCCAAATAACCAAAATTATGCAAATTATCAATCCTCATCTCGAAAATTGAGAAATATTGAAATAGTTAATTAAAATAAAAGGAAATATTATAGCAGCCGTTATAATATTTAACCATTAGCTGGTGATGGAAAGCTAGTGGACAGGAAAGAGTTACCGAGCACAATGGACTCATTTTTTATTTTGCCTTTTCATTATTAATAATTTAACTAGCTTTGCAAACTCACTTTTTCTCATTAAAACAATATAACCAAAGCTTAATTGGTGATCCAAGCAGGTCACATGTTTCATGCATGGTAATAATAACAACAAAACTAACACATTTTACTAAAATTTGTTTGATCGATTATTATTATTATTATTATTATTATTATTATTATTATTATTATTATTATTATTATTATTATTATTATTATTATGTGTAGTAGTAGTAGTAGTAGTAGTGGTAGTAGATCATACTATATAAATATTTACTTATTAAGGTTTTCTTTATAAACTTGAATATATTTTATTCTCCCAATTTAACAGCTCCTCACAAGAGTTGGATATGTCCAAAGGCAGTTTTAATGTGCGAGATATTCAGCTCCCCAAAAGGTGAAATTTAAATTGGCCTCAGTCGAAAAGAAATTTTCCTCTTCTGAGTGAGAACAGAACACAGCGATTTTGTTACCGCCAACAAGAGCAAAGATACATTCTTTTGAATGTGGACAAAATCTAGCTCCCCAAAAAGTGGAACTCTATAATGGAAACAAAAATAATTATTGTTTCATTACAAAAGTGTGTCTCTTTCCCTAATAGAAAACAGAACATATACTGCACATCGATCCTAGTCCAAGTTGTTGCAGTTTAGATTGTGTACTCTTTATTTTGATGTATTTCTTTTTCTATGTTCTTTTATTTATGTCTCCTTGAGAGTCGACGACGTTGTTGTCGACCCAATGTCTACTGTGGATATCAACACAGACAACAGACTGAGACGGTTCCATATTGAGATTTTGAAATATTCTTCTTGTTCTATGACAACCATGTGGAAACACTGGCCTCAGGTCTTTTATTGTATGCGTGCATTCCTCTCGTATATCACGTGGCGTGCCGTAAAGTATCCCGCTGCGTAAAACAAATGACCAATCAAGAGCCAGACACAAAAGCAAAGTTACTGGAGTAGAAGACATCTTCAAACGCCCCCATCCATCACTATCCCCCACTCTTTTCTTGTTGTTTGTTTTTGTCTTGAGAATCAAGAACATAAATCTCGCCTGTGTTGACTGCCCAGAAAGAAAGTTACTCGCAACTATTTGTTCTCCTTATATTATGTGTAAATACTGGCTGGACAAAGAAGTATTTAGTTGAATTAAAATGGCAAGCGGACATTTTCAGAAGATAAGCACTCGTGGTTTTAAATATTTTAAGGAATGTGAAGTATGTGTAAATACGTGAATAGCATCTTAACTTGAAAGTTGTAACAATGTTCTAATGCTGAATTTTTAATGGGGTGCATAGTTTTAATGCATGTCAACAACGAGTCTTTGATGGTATATATATATCTTGCGCGAAGTTTGACAACCCAGAATTTAGGTGTATCCACTTGGACAAGTGGATAGAAGAAGATAGAAAAAGAAATACATGAAAATAAATAGTAACCAATCTCAACTACAACAACTTGGACATGGATCAATGTGCAGTATATGTTTTATTTAAACAGAGGATTAAGCTGATAAATCACTATTCACTTAACCCTAACCCTGACTCTAACCATAACCTGTATCGAAATTTTATTCGTTCTTTCTCCCCAGATATGTTTCGTCCGTTGTCCTTCAATATGTTTATTCACTCATTACACAATTTAGTTAGTCCCTTGTTTATTGATACGCTTGAAGAATACATATCTGGGAAGTAGCCCTAGTAGTAACGACTAAAATCAAGTTGATTCACCGATGTTTATCATTTTTTGTCCCAAAGTTTTTCGGGATCGTTTATTCTTGCATTTTTCTTTTCTTTTTAATCAATTTCTCTGTGCTTTCTTCTATTTTTCTTACTATAAATCGTTTGATTCGCGTTTTTACCTCCGAAAAGGAAGTTATACTTTCATTCCAGTCTGTTTATGTAGAGCTTAGAGTTCGCATTGATTGGCCAATTTACATTGTACAACTTAGAGAATTTAATGTTGGGATATCAATATTAAAAGTCAAATTCACGACAAAGGTGAACCTCACGTAAGATTTTTGGCGATAACTTCGGCTCTGTTCATCGTAGAAACTCGCAACATGTTTCATATTGTAGCCAATGTGGAACTATATTTTCATGATCTTGGAGAGTTAAGTCAAACTTTAAATTCTGACCGAATTTCAACTTGCGATGTCTTCAAATTTGATGTATGGATGGTATGTTCTTTAATAACAGTTACCACTATAGAAACATCTAAAACTGTTCAGATTAATAGATTATTTAGTTATGCATATTTTCATGTCACAACTTCGGGACACATCATAAAATATAAAGAAGTAAGGCTGAGATTAGACTTTGCTCAATCCTTACCTATTCAAGTACCATCTGACTTATGTTTTTGTTATACCTTATTTTCTTTTAATTCCTTCATTTTCTTAATGTCTACGTTTTGTTGCTCCGTTTTCACTTCAAGTCTTTCTTCTACTTCACCGTATTTTCAACCGGTTATTACAGTGTGAGTTTTTTTTTTTTTGGTTATCGCCCGCTTATTGCCTTTTTTATCCTCGTTTTATTTGTTTCTCGTTCCATCGTTTTTGTATTAAATTATTTTCTCTAACTTTTTTTCATTTTGGAAATGTTTCCTACATTAAAATATCGTGCTTTGTCTTGCATCTTTCAACCATCATTCATTCATTCTTTCGTTCGTTTTCTGACAATATTTATTTATTTATTTCGTATTCCTTTCATTGTGAGGACTCAGCCATCTACTCCATGATGTGTTTTAATGTTATTTTCCCTTTGTTCGCTTTGTCTCATTAGTAAAATTGTCCACATAAATTTACCCGTAGCTGGAGATACTGGTGTCAAAAATTGAAAACTAATTATCAAAATGTTTTATTTTTTTATTTTCAAATATTGGTAATTTTTAATTTGAAATTTGATTATTTCTAAAGAAATACAATTTAATAAACGAAGTAAAAATTTACAAAAGATGACTATAAATTTCTAAAACATTAAAAAATTCAAATTGGGAAAAGTTGGAAATAAACAATTATTACCTTACCCACCCTATTAATTTCCGGTATCCGTATCACATTTTCGTCTCGGATGATTCTTAAGCACTCCCTTTTCCGAAACAGTAAACTCCTAACACATCCGTCGAGGAGACACACTCAGGTTGTATACCCGATGAGGACATTAAGCAATTAAGGTGCGAGTTGTCTCCATGATGGAACAAAATGCAGTATAAAAAGAACAAAAATATACATTTTATCGCCAAGGAAATGTCGCCTCACAATTAGATAAAGAGGAAGGGGACGTAATTTTGAAGAAATATATTTTAGAAGACACTTGTTTTAAAATGGCAAATGGATTAATTTTATTTAAGTTAAAATACTGAACTCAATCGTTATGAAGTTGTTTGTGTTGGGTTATACGGCATGTCAACCATCGTTGGGTACATTTCATGTTGAAAATCGTACATGTTTTGTGCCAAATTAATTTTGAGATTAACTTTAATTTGAAGAGATTCTTACATATATACAGAACTTGTTCTTCTCAAATGCCCCGCCATTTTGTAGAAACCAGGATTAAAAACGTCAGTGATATTATGAGTGGTGTATAAAAGTAGTTAAATCCCGGTTTAAATGCAAACCTATAAAATTAATCAAAGGAATAATATAAACACGTAAAAATACTATTTAAAATCTGCCAGTCTATTATAAAGAGCAATCTATATGTATTTACACACACACACACACACACACACACACACACACACACACACATATATATATATATATATATATATATATATATATATATATATTATATTTGTACCGTGAAGCGAGTGGTAGCGAGTAAGTAAATGTCGGAAGAATCGATTTCAAGTTATTAGGGGAATTGAGAAAGCAATATTAAGTCAGACAAGCCCTATTTCAATCTATTTAAATAATGAGAAGTTTTCTCACTATTTTCAACACTCTCGTAAACAAGAACGTACGTACATTTTGCTTTATTCACGAGAGGGCTACCCCTTCTGTGTTAATACCAGCAAAATAAAGAAAGAAATAAATAAAAGGAATGTCTTCTTCGTAAAATACATTCTACTTGGAAAGACTGCGATATTTTAAAATCAATGATTTCATTTATTAAATAAAAATAACATTATTTGATGCCCTAACTTTTTATATATATATATATATATATATATATATATATATATATATATATATATATATATATATATATATATATAAAAACTTATAAGGACCAAGTCATTATATTTTGCGTACCTATTTTGGTACAGACAAATTAGTTAAAAATTCGTACCGTCGGTTTCAAGCACGGAAAGACTTAACCATCCGGCTCTATTCAGCTTCTGTTGTCATCTGTTTCGGAAATGTTAAGTCACGTGTCACTCTCGTCGGGACTTGTAATTTGCTTAGCGTGTTGTGCATGTTAGTTTGAATTTAAATTTAGTGTAAGGAAACAGTTGAGATTTAAACCGGAGATTTAAAGAGATATAAAAATATAAAAGAATAAAAAAGAATAAAAATAAAAAATAAAAATAAAATAAAAATAAAAATAAAAAATATAATAAAATAAAAAAATAATGTTTCAATATAATTCCCGTGAGTCAATATTATGAATTTTATATATTTGACCGTTACTGTTTTGGGATTTGATGATGTGCGAAAAAGGAAGAGAAAGGAGAAGATAGAAAGGAAGAGAGAAAGTGTTAAAGGTGTTTTAAAGAGAAAACCATTACTTACTTTCGTGTTTAAATTCTTTAAATCAATCTCGAAAAGAATTTAAATAAAGGTATCACTCGGCAGGTCTAAGGGTAGTAACTCTGTGGGTATTTTAAATGGTTTGAAGCCGTGTGAATGGATCTCTGTGTGAGATGTGTGAGATTAGTCTTATGACCGAGAAATAATATTGTGAATGGGATGTTATCCTCTTAATGACTGGAGAAATATTTTTGGGAAAGTTAAAGTTTTTGCTCTTGAAAATTAGTGTGGATATGGGTTGATTAATAGATTGATTGATAGAGTTTACTTTCTTTTAATTTCAATGATAATTGGTATCGGCCGAATGTAAAGATACACGACTACGAGTCAATGGCGACTCGGAAACTGAGTTCGAGCCGTCCAACCGACATGACTTTAAATCCCTACGCTGAAGATTGTGTAAACATGAAGCATCGATGTATGTAGGTTATACTAGTTCATATTTACTTTAATACATATATATATATATATATATATATATATATATATATATATATATATATATATATATATATATATATATATATATATATGTATGTATTGTGCCCGACTTTGTATATATTAGTTCGTATATATTTTTAAATGATATGCTTACTTTGTATCTATTCTTTACCTTCTGTTAAGTTCCTTAAAATGTCTTCACCGCATAGACTACATTTGCATATTCTAATTGTGTTACATCGAAAAAAAATAATTCGAATACTCGTTTTTTTATATATATATATAACTCTTGTAATTTTTATTAACCTTTTTTTGTCCTTTTTTAAGATTCGGTTTTTAATCTTAATTAATTCGTGTTACTGATTTCATGAATCACGTGACGGAAAGTTGACAACAAAGAAAGAGGTTGCCGTTCTTGGACGAATGGCGGTATTTTCTCGAAGTTTAAGGTTGTACAACGTCTATGCGGACATGTAAGGATGTTAATAACAAATTTAAAAGTGTTAATACTAGAGAGAAATATATTAAGTAAAACAAAGAAACATCTTTTAATAAGGAAAAAAAGAGGGAGAGAACTAACCTTTACTATGGCAGAGTTGTATTGAAAAATACATCGTGGAAATGCTTCCAAGTATACACTTCAGTATGTGCTTGTTTATCTCATGTCTCAGGTTTCGGAACATTTTACACTGTCCACAAAAAAAAATCAGGAACAATTTCAAACTCACATAACATAATTATATATGGGAAAAATTATGTATGCTTATATATTCTTTCATGACGATCATAGAAGACGATACAACAAAAACAAATAAAAAGAAAACTATATTAATAACTTCATGTGCAAAATTATTCCAATTATCTAACCATTTATGAGTTAAATAGAATCTATCAGAAATGATTCCGACCTCTACCTGTGTAAGAGATAGCTATGCCATTTTTCTGGGAAGGTGCTGCTCGAGTTACAAAGCAACAACGAAATCTTATGAGGAATTCATCCTTTCTGTTCTCTACGTTGCTAGCTGTGTTCTGTTCTATTGTTATCTCAATGGAAAGTGCTCGACTGAGCTCCAATCTGTGGTTCCTCGGTTTAAAGCTTTCACGACAACAAATTGGCATGCTATAAGAACGGCAAATGCATTTTCTTTTCTTCATTCATGTGTTTGTCGCATTAAACAGAATTTTCTTGAATCTGTTTTCTTTCCAGTAACTTCCAATTCGTGGAACACGTTGCCACAGGATTGCTTCAATTAGTTCTACAACTTAGTCTTCTTAAAATCTAATGTCAATAAATACATGTTATAAAACATTCTCATTAGTCATCAATTTTTTTTTATTCCATTAATTATTTTCAATCCTATCGTAATATTCATCATCCATCAATTTAATTAACTCTAATTCTAGAGTGGGCTTTGGTCTTCATAACTATGGACTCATAAGTAAAAAAAAAGAAACGAAAATAAGAGCCAATCGCATCTTATAGAGAGTATGTAATTGAAGAGTTTTCAAGTGTAATTAGAACACTCCTGTTTTGACATCATTCCCATGTCCACTTTGGCTTGGTATGGCATACTCGTAAAGAGGCCATCTATGGGTTAAATAAAATGTCTCGTGTTCTGTAATTGTGTTAGTCGTGTTTTCCTATATAGTTATCCCAAAGTCAAGTTTCTTATATGTCTGCTGTCTCTGGCTATCTCACTTCTACAAACAAGTAACATTTTCCCATATTAAATTTTAAAGTTTCTAGTTTTTCGCTCAAACCCAAATTAGACAGACTTTTAAATATATGTATGCCTCAGCCAACAATAAGAAAGTTTTATTTTACTACCGGTAACTATTCGTTCTCCTACAATGGTTGAAGAAACAATAGGCACTGAAAGGACTCTAATTACTTGGAAGTTGAAATGGGCACGGTTCAACTATAAACTGTAAATCCAGATATTTAATGATGGTATCATTCGAAAGTTAAGTGCAAACCATTCTCAGAAGCTTGCTTGCAATACATATATTTTCATGCTATCGTATTGTGAAATGATATTGACATACATTACACATAATCCTATTTCTATTCAACTTAAACCAGTTACCATTACAGATAAATAGGTGTAAGTTTTAATTAGATTAACATAAAAATGTAATAGGTATATGAAACAATTTTACCAGGTTGAAGAGAGAATGCCCGTCAAAAGAAACGATACTTTTCCCCCAATGTAATCGATTTTAGTAAACAACACCTTTTTTATCTAAATCTTGTAAGACACCTGTTGAGTGTTTACAAGCTCTAACAGGCTTTCGTTTGAAAAATAAAAAAGAACAACATATTTATGACTGGCTAATTAAAGATTTAAAGAAGGAAAGCCTCATAGTGTGCATATGTAAAGATACATATATATATATATATATATATATATATATATAAATAAGTGTATCTCAATTTCAATCACTGTCTGTGCTAATTGTCGGTAGCCGTGTGGTCACGTTCGTTTGTCTCGTAATTCTAGCCTGAAGTTATGAACTACATTCGATCCAATGCGACTGCCTACAAATACCACTCCTGCACTGATAAGGGCAAATAGCCCCAAAACGATATCGTCCGTAGGTAATAAGCACTTTAACATTTAATAAAATATTCATAGTTAAAAGTTCCTTTTAAGATGCAATAGTCTTGAAAGTAGAGCACTGTGAATTTTACATAAGTCTGTTGTCATTTGCGATGAAGCGAGTTCCGCGCGAACGTTGACAACTGTTGAGAATAATAACGCTTTCCCCTGGCTCCCCGTGTCAGTGTATTTCAATTTCAATCACTGTCTGTGCTGATTGTCGGTAGCCGTGTGGTCCCGAGCGTTTGTCTCGTCATTCTAGTTTGAATTTATGAACTGCGTTCGATCCCATGCAACTGCCTACTGCAACAACTCCTGTACCAATGAAGCCAAATAGCCCGAAACGATATCATCTGTAGGTAGTAAACATATTACTATTAAATAAACTATATATATATATATATATATATATATATATATATGTGTATATATATATATATGTATATATATATATATATATATATATATATATATATATATATATATATATATATATATATATATATATATGTTGTGAAGTTGTCCAACAGTAAATAATAAATAAAGGAAGTCAAGTCGAGGTTTGGTTTAACAAGTGTATTAACAAAGTAAGAAAGTGACTAGCACATGGCTAGACAGTTACAAGACTGTGATTTGTCTTCTCTGTGTCTCTGGTGACTGTCACTATTTATAGTGACAACCGGTGTTGTTTCTCCTGTGTAAGAACGGCCGGTGTAACACCCCCTTTCAAAATATCCCCTCTGGGGATTAATAACGTTTTTGTTTGAGAATCACCATCATCAACTCAGTCGATTTCCGTTTTCTTTTTGATCTCCTAATCTCAGGAGAAGTCTCTGGTATGGGCACCTGAAAAGTATCAAACACTGCATCCATGATCTCATCCTTGTCGCTAATCTGTTGTGAAGTTGTCCAACAGTAAATAATAAATAAAGGAAGTCAAGTCGAGGGTTGGTTTAACAAGTGTATTAACAAAGTAAGAAAGTGACTAGCACTTGACTAGACAGTTACAAGACTGTGCTTTGTCTTCTCTGTGTCTCTGGTGACTCGCACTATTTATAGTGACAACCGGTGTTGTTTCTCCTGTGTAAGACCGGCCGGTGTAATATATATATATATATATATATGATGTTTTCAGGTAAAGAAGTTTATCAGGGCAATTACGAAGAGACGAGATGTTTTATCTTCTATGATTAAATGATATGAGAAAAAGATATGTGCAATCCGGCCAGTTTCGCCTACTCTTAACGAGAGCTATATCGTGATAATTTAGAAAGTGGAGAATGTAGAGAAAAAATGGAAAATGTATATTTAAACAAAGAAAGCGTTATGTTATTTACAATTGGGGATGTGGCTTTAGACACTAATCACGCTCAATCCCAATAGACCCCTTTTCTGTTTACAGACGAAAGGCCGTTTGCGGCATACATGGATTGTCCCCTATGTGTAGGTGGAACATGGAGTGAGCATTACTCACGATCGCAAATCAGTCAATGCTGAAGTTCGTTTTGCGCATGACATGTTTTTAATCAAATGGCCGGTTATAGAATATCCGTATGTATTTGTTTAGATTTTTAATATATATATATATATATATATATATATATATATATATATATGTGTGTGTGTGTGTGTGTGTGTGTATGTATATATATTAAAGCCAAGTTATATGTATGCATATGTGTGTCCTAGCATTACCGTAAACGGTTGAACTAAGATCAAATATAACCGAGAATTTAGAATTATCAACTTCGATCAAGTGTCCTAATTGATGTTCGAAGTTATTGAACCTTTTTTTAAAACCCATGTTTTCACATTTTTAGCGTTCTTTTTTAGCAGACCAAACAACTTCTTACCTCAAAACATCGTACGTATTTTACGTGTTTCTTGTTTTAAAGAGACAACATGAATTATGTTTTTATTAAAACGGATAGAAAATGTTTGATAAATGTCGACTAATATAATTAAACTTTGATGATGTCCTTTATATTATTGTTATGCTTCTTATTTCAGACAATTAAAATATTTTAGCGGTACGACGAACTCATTTAAGTAAGCTACAAATACTAAATGTTCTCGTAAGATCGGTAGCATTGTTGATAAGCGTGTGTATTCGGTTGCCATATTGTATTATATCTCCGGTTTGAATCACGCACTAGACAATAGTTCTATGATTAGTTGGTATCGTTTCAGTGGTTTCCTAGGCGATATAAATCACAATCAAAAACCTGAGCATTTTTGTAATGAAAAGAGAAATGAAAAATATTTATTATATGTTCTTACTTCTAATCTTGACTTTAAAATTAAAACTAAAGTTTAAAAATCCGGCATATATATATATATATATATATATATATATATATATATATATATATATATATATATATATATATATATATAAAGTTAATCCAACAAAAGATATAAGAGGCAACTAATGTCTTTAATTAGTGAACATCCTGATTAAACTGAAGCTCAATATACTGGATAGAGCATTAATAGCATGATATGAAATGAAATAATAAAAGAAGGTGCGAATCAAATGTTATTAGAATTCAATGTTCAGGCAAAATCCCTTAAAGTCCTTTACTCATGAGTTTGCAAAGAAAAGTATTCTCCTCAGAAGACCATTACCGCAATGACATTACTTCAGGTAATAAAATTGAACTTTGAAAATATATAAAAATATATATATAAATACATAAAAGTATATACTACATCAAATATATCAGCCGAAAACATACTTTTTTTGTTAAAGCTATACAGTTCATCAAAGTCAT
This sequence comes from Sepiola atlantica, assembly GCA_963556195.1. NCBI lineage: Eukaryota > Metazoa > Mollusca > Cephalopoda > Sepiida > Sepiolidae > Sepiola > Sepiola atlantica. Next base: position 180,642,145 of record OY744522.1, on the reverse strand, counting down.
ATAATTTAAAACATATTCAGGAAAGATATCCAAAATGTTGATTGAAAAGTGATCCAGGTGGTGAATGGTAGTCCAAAAACGAAAAAAATTATCCAAGTTGGAAACCTGTATGCAATTGATGCTATTAACGGCATCGGTTGCAAATAGAAAGTGTTTGGAGCGATATAAAGAACCGACTTTACAATAAGCAGAAAGAGCAACCGATCTAATGTATGATCTCCAAGAAAGATTTGATGAGAATGAAAGACAAAAAGTCCCAGAGTCGATTTCTCCTCAAAGGCAGAGACACACATGAAGATCCCCAGAAGAAAATGGGCGCGCCTACAATTGAAAGACACGAGCTGAGTCTTAACTGAATTAAATGAAACAAGCCATTTCGTACCCCAATCCACAACTGAACCCAGGTCAACTTCTAGATCAACTAATACGAGACTAATACGAGAGAGATTGTCGAGAAGCAATACCAGAATAGATGGTCGTATCAGCTATATATATATATATATATATATATATATATATATATATTCATATAATCAAATATAAACTAAAAGTAAACTTTGAGTAGATAGAACCTATAGTGAAATGGTTTAAGCTCAATATACGAGATAGAGCAATTATATAGGTAGAAGAAATAAGAGTGATAAACATGTACGAATGTCCAGATTCATTTCAAACTTAGATTGTTCAATGCAATATATATTCTTTAATAAACTAATGTTTATTGTTTTTTCCTTAAGCCAAGGCTTTTCAAAGATCGAAAATTTATCGCCAGAGGAGATATACAGATAGATAAGTTGGCTGTGGAAAAGCCAAAGTTCAAACATTTGAAAAAATATCATAATAAAAAATGGAGTGAAAAAGAATCTGTGTGAAAAAGATATGGGATTTGTCCAGATGGTAATTGTCCGTCACTAAAGTGTTCAATGAAAAGGATATTTTTAAGAAGGAGCAGTATGGAAAAGTGTTCAAAATTAAGTAACTCCAATGGTGAGAAGTCAAATTTAAATCGTTGATGGAGCGCACTTAAACGGAATTGATATGCGAAATCTGGCCATTCTAAAATCTTCCTGGGCCAACAGTAGAAAATAAATGACTTTAGTGTTGAAATATTCAAGCGATTCTGATAAAAGATCCCTAAGTTAAAAAGCAAGGCTAGATTAGGAGGTGGGCTGGAGAGAAGGAAGAGTGAAGCATGAAGGTGGAGGGTAGTAGGGTTAGTTGAAAGAGCTGTGGTTGCTGTTGGAAGGGAAGGAGGGAGGATGCGGTGAGTTTCAAGTGATAGTGTTGCGGTGGGTATAATATGAGTAGGGATTGGCCATGGGTGAAGCAACAGGTCAAATGAGTGTAAATATTATTTGAAAGGAAAAAAAGAAACTGGGCCATTGTTAAAAGCGGATTGTGGGCAGAGGACAAACTAATTTCGAAAGTTTAATAGGATTATCGTTGCGGAGACTGGAATTCCAATGAATGGAGATCTTAATGTTGAATAAGTAAGGGTCGGGCAGAGACTAGCGTTAACTAATTAAATATTCTAAAAGTTTAAAAGGGCTATCTATTTTGTTAAATGTATAATTAAAAATAAGAAATTAATTAATTAAATAATTGAGAAATGTATTAAATAAAGCCCGGATGAATAATTAGATGGATAATTAAAAGATTAAGCAAATAAAATATTAAATAATTAAGTAAGACAAGCTCAATGCATAGTTATACCTCTAGCTTGTCCTACTCAATCATATTAAAATTTACGGCGGGGGACAATTTTGGGGATAAGTTTAGACTGCATGTAACAATTTATTTATATTATAAGTATTATGGGGTGGGGTTGGGCTGGAACAATAAACTTAAATGTAATGCTAGTGCTTTGAAGTAGTAATTGGCTTTATAGGGGGAAGTAAAAGGACCGATTGAAGAAGTAACCGAGGAGCCTAGTTAAATGCGAGATAAATGGAAACTACGAGGAAGATATTGTCGGTAGAGAGAAACATATACAGGGTCGATTGAAAGGGAACAAAAAGGAGATATGAAGGAGGTAAGATTAGAAAGCTTAAGAAGTAATGGAAAAGAGTATGCGGGTAAGGTTTAGCCATAGGTGGAGGTTTAGGTTATTGAGTATATATAATTTGAGAAGCAGGGGAGGGTGTAGTTAAAGTGGATTTTGAACGGAAGACAAAATAAATTTGAAAGTATAAAAGGGTTACCGTAGCGGAGGTTAGGGATCCAAAGAATAAGAATCTATAGTTTAAATGTTGAAAATGTAATCAGTCGGGCAAAGATTAGTGTACACTAGTTAAATATTCTGAAAAGATTAAAACGGATTCCTAGTTGGTTAAATGTATAATTAAATAAAATAATATAAAATAAAAAAAAAATGAAAATAAAATTTAAAAAATTAAATAAAAATAGATAAATAATTGAATAATTGAATAAGGTCCAAAAGAATAATTAAATGATTAAGTAAACAAAAAGTAATAAATAAGTAAGACAGGCCCAATGTATAGTTATACATCTAGCTTGTCCCACTTAATAAAATTAAAATTTAGGGTTGGGGACAATTAAGAGGATAAGGTTAGATCATTTGTAACAATTGATTTCTATTATAAGTATTATGGGGGTGGGGTTGGGTTGGATCAAGTAGACTTAAATGTAAAGTCGGAGAGATTGGAGTTGTAAGTAGTTTTATAGAGGGGAGCAGACGGACCAATTGAGGGAGTAAACAAGGAGTGTAGTTAAAAGTGAGGTAAATGGAAACTACGAAGAAGAATATTGTAAGTAGAGAGAGGCTCATACAGGGTCGGTAGAGTGGATACAAGGGGGATAAGAAAGAGTTAAAATTAAGAGGTAATGAAAGAGTATCTGCACAGGTTGGCAAACAAAAGAATATAGGAGGTAGAGTGAAAAATGAAGCGAAAGAAAAAGGAGCTATAATGTTTAGTAGGGATAATGGTAATGAAATTAGAGTAGTTAAGGATCGGTAGGGTGCAGGAAGAATGATGTTAGTTCTTGATTTGCAATAAGTGCTATGGGTTGATGTAGTACATTAGGTGTACTGGGGAGGATGTGTTATTAGGATGGTTATTTGTTAGGTTGGCGGAGTTAAGAATAAGTATATGTAAATTAATAGATTATAGAATTCTAAAATTTGTCTGATGCTAGAAAGGGGGTTGTTGTTGGGAGGGGTGTCAGAGGAAGTAATAGAAAGTAATGTATTTAAATCTTCGCTTGTGCCTGCAATTAGATATGAGCTAATTTTTAGAGTTAATAACATTTAAGCTCTTAGATGCTGTAGCTATCATAAATGTTTCCAGTGTACATAGTTGGCATAAGGTGGATCCTGGGGTGTAGGCATTAGACCTTCTTAATATAGTCCAACGTAGAGAGTAGAGAGTATTTTTAATGTTAAAACGTTTTATTAGATTGGATAGAAAGGTGCTAGTGGCATTAACATTATTGTGTTTGAGAGAGTAAATATCTTTTGAGATTCGGGTCTTAATAGAGAAAGCACTTGCTCCAATATACGTGTGTATTTTCTGTGGGGTTGCTGTTATAGTATTTGTGTTATTTATAGTATCGTGGATGCTTTGGGTTTGTATAATCGAGTTCTGGGCAAAATTTACGTCGGGATTATTAGTTGGGGAAGATGGGATACTTTGAGGGGTGAGATCAAATCCATTATTTGTTAGCGGGGATTGTTGGTTAGTGTAAGAGGTGTTATTTAGGGTTTCGTTTGGTACAGGGGGTTGTATATGGGGAGAGCTAATGGGTGAGTGGGGAATTTTATGTTGGTATTAGTTTGCATAATGGTATTTTGGGGGAAATGTTAAACAGTACAGACATATATAATGTTACTTTGTATGCAATTACCATTTAATGGGCATTCTCTAGATTTTGGGCAGTTGCAGTTATTAGTGGGGTGTACAGCGGGTGCTGGTTGTTGGGCAGATTAAATTTTTTTGTTGTTGGATGTTATGATGGTTTGTGCTATATTGAGCATTGTGGAGTAGGAAATTTTAATAAGTTTTTATGTAAAGTAGTGCTGTACTTATGCTAGTGCTTTAATGAGTTATCTAAAATTTTGAAAAATTCCATAGCTATCTTAGTTTTCACATTGCAATTATAGGGTCGGTTAAACCAAATACTGTTCTTTCTTCTAATTTTTATATTATTATTTTACTGCGTTCTGGAGGGTTAGCAGGTTTGTCAATATTGATAGTTGTAGTGGGTCTATTTATATATGTCTTAGGTTTCTTGGGTAGCGTGGTGTTAGCTCGTTGCTTATCCTGTATTTTCATTTTGTGTGTAATTACATTTAAAGGTTTGTTCTTTTGGATAGAGTGATTATTCTCATATTTAATGTTGTCAGTGTATCCCGAGTTAATGAGTGCATTGTTATAGAAGCTGGAATTTTGTTCGAAGATGGATCTGTTAGCAGATAACCTTGAGATTCTATTTGAAACTGAAGGGACTATAGAATTAATGATGAATGTTGGGTGGTTAGAAAGCTTATGTACGTAAAATAGGGTTATATTAGGTTTGTGGTAGGGGCTAAATGATTCGGAGTTGAGGTCCAGTGTTAGGTCATGGTAGTTAGATATCCTTTTCTCAGGTTCTATAGCTATGGTTAATCCAGAGTTTTTAAATAAATAGTGTAGGTTTTTAATGGTGTTGTTTTATTGTCTAGCTCTTTCCTTAGAAACAAAGAGTGCATCGTCCCTGTATAGCCCACCGTGTAGATGTTCGAAGTTGAACTTCAACTCTCTCAACAAGTATAATCCTACAAGGTCAGTAACCTGGGTAGAGTGCGAGGCACCCATGGTGATATCAAAATTATGGGGGATATCCTTCTTGGTCCAAAATGTATTGTCAAATTCAAGTAGGGATCTCCTGGCCAGAATTATTAGTTTTGTTTCTAAGTCTGTGATGTCTAAATTATTCTTAGCGAAGATTAAAGCTTTGTTTAGTAGGATATGAGAGATGGACTTGATAATAATTGTTAATGTCGAAGGTGATGAAATTCAAGTATGAGTTAGATTTATCTCTGAGGTTTAGAAACCAATTAGTGACCTCACCAGAGGATTGCCAAAGGGTGTATGAATTGTTTTCTTTTAAGTTAGGAATGATTCTATCTAAAAAATGTTTGCTTATAATGCCTAGGTCAGATTTGGATGTGCAAATTAGTCTAATGGATATGTTTTCATGATAATTTATGTGGTGGTCTTTTAAAGTGGATCTGGGTGTAGCTGGGGTAAAAATGTCTGTGTAATTAAGGATATTTAGGAAGGTTAGTAGGGATTTAGCCTCATTGTTAATGCTATTCAAGATGTTACTAGAAGTAGTTTTATAGGATGTGTTCAATTCCTTATAGATTAAACTTTTGTATTCAGAATATTTCAATTTGTAGAAGTTTTTTGTTTTATCTGCAGTGACATTAATGTCAGGGTGTTTTTTTATCTTGTTGGTGAAATTGTTTTTTATTTTATAAAGGGGTTGGAATGTTTATTGTGTTTTTAAATTTGATACGTCTAATAAGGTTAATAAGTTATTTTCGAAATTGTTGAGGTGCTAATTTTGCTTAGGAAAAGAAGATGTTTTTAGACCGTACCTGAGTGCAGTAATCCGTTTTAATCTTGTTAGTTCCCTGGAAGAGTTCATGGGATTATTTTTTAGTAACTTTGCTTGATTTATTAATAGAACCAATTGTAGAAATGTATATATATATATATATATATATATAATAATCAGCTTACCTCACTTTATAAGATTATTTAATTTAATAAGAGGTATCTACCATTAACCATACGGTTTTTATATATAATTTTATATTTTATTTTTAATATTTTATTTTAATTTCTCTTTTCTTTTCGTTCTTCTTCTTTTTTCCCCTTCTTTTTCTTTTTTCTCTTTCCTCACTTCTAAATATAGAACTCCCACATAACGGTTTCGCTTCAAAATTCCACCTAATAAAGCGTCTCTCCGCCTTTTCATTTAAAATTCTCTGAGCATAGCGTTTCATAACGGGTAAAGACTGATCACAGATGTTTTTTGAAGAAATTCCATTATTTACCATTTCAGGCTGAGACAGATTGGGGATCCAAACTTTTTCCTGTCAGGAACCGCCGGTCCACATGTCTGATTAAAATCTGTATTTATAAATAAAAATATTACGCTCTTAATTTAATTTAATTGAGCACTCTGCTGCTATTTCCCTTTTATTCTTTTTTGAGTATACCCTTATACATTTATATATATATATATATATATATATATATATATATATATATATATATATATATATATATGTGTGTGTATATATATATAGTTCAATACAGAGATAAATTGAGATACTGAAATATATTAATAGATACAGCACCACTAAGAAAAGCAAATAATTATTTAAAAAGTTGAAGATATAACACATTTATTATTCTACTATAATATGTAAGAGGATTTCGTTCCTCCGAGCATATTCGGTACATTTTAAAATACATTTTTTACACCTGGGTAATTAAAATGAAAATCCTATTATTCTTCCCACATTTCATTCATTATACAGAAAACTTCACTTTTTAACACCCATATGAGTGTTAGTACTTTCTAACCTTGCCACCTTTTATATTGAACCATTGTAATATTGTACATTTTCTACAAATTAGCACCGGCTGTTTCGTATGTTAGATATCAAAACAAGGTATACACACACACACATATATATATATATATATATATATATATATATATATATATATATATATATATATATATATATATATATATATATATACATATATATGTTTGTGCATATGCTTTTTTTGTTTTTTAATAGTGTAAACTGTGTAAGGTAAAAGCTCGATGATTGCTAACATTTATCAGCAAAGCATATATAAATAAACAAAATTGAGGTAGATTCCAGAGATCAAGATTTTTCAATTTTCCTGTTTATTTTTTTCAAATTATAGACTTGGATACAACAGAAAATTTCCCTTATAGAAGAATAACTAACATTTAGAAATTAATCCCGGATCTTTCGAATATGTGCTTTTAGATACCTAAAGTTTGCATTATGTAGAATATTTTACTAGGCAACAAACAAAAACAAACAACTAACATTGAATAGAGGGAAAACATAGACGTTACTTCTTATACAGGCAGCCATAAAAAAGATAGATTCCGGTCTGTCAAAAAGTCGTAAGCAAGTTTTGGATTAAGAACAAATGAACGGTAAAATGAATAAAATCTTGGTTACGGGACACTGGAGTTTAGCTATATATATATATATATTATTATATTTATTTTTTTAAAAACAATAACAATGGTGGTGTAAAATAAATAAAATTCATTTTAATCTTAACTTTCGAGATTATACTTCCCATTTTCAAAGAGTGTTCTTCTTTTCTTCTTCTTTTTTTCTTCGTCGTCCGATGGAAATAGACTTTTTGGTTAGGAAATCACGTTATGTCTGCAAGCGAGGATACGCCTGTTTGGATAAGAAAGGGTGTTTAGACATATTTTTTAAACCATTGTTTCGTAATAGTATTATATTGTTTTTGAATATACCATAACAATGGTGGTGTAAAATAAATGAAATTTATTTTAATCTTAGCTTTCGAGAATATACTTCCAATTTTCAAAGGGTGTTTTCCTTTTTTTTCTTTTTCTTTTCTTTTTCTTTATCGTTCGATGGAAATGAACTTTACGGTTAGAAAATCACGTTATGTCTGCAAGCGAGGATACGCCGGTTTGGATAAGAAATATATATATATATATATATATATATATATATATATATATATATATATATATATATATATATATAAATATATATATATATATATATAATATAATTTATATATAATTTATATATAAATGTATATATATATATAAAATATATTATATAATTTATATATAAATATATATATATATATATATATATATATATATATAAAATATATAGCATAATTTATATATACATATATATATATATATATATATATATATATATATATATATATATATATAAATAAATGTTTTTAGGTACAAAACTTATGAATAAATTTAAAAATGATACGCGAAAATCTCTCTAAGGCCCTTTCGACTATCATCTCGTCAGGAGAACATCGATAGTTTTAATTAATAATATTGTCGAAAGAAAGAGAAAATGGGGATTTAAAACGATTAAAAGGCACTGCGTTAGGGGAGAAAAAATACGGAGGGAGTTCAAAGTTCCCCAAAAGGATTAAGCGATCTAACAAATTCTTTCTGCCGACACAAGGAACGTTTCCGCATAGCGATAGAGACAGACTCTAATATTTTCAAATGGTTCTTGGAATCTGCTCTATGCAAGACCTCAAAACGGTCTATTTTATAGCTACTGGCACAGCTAGGGTTTTCAACCAAATGCTGGCCAATAGCAGAGTCCAAAGTATTAGAGGAGGGGTAACCCAAGGATCTTACCGTTCGCTGACATATACATATATATATATATATCTATAGTATAATACAAGTATTAAGATCCTTTTAAAGGGATTTTGGGGACGTAGCATTGGAACAAACATTTATTTGAAAATCCAGATATTTCATATTTAGATTAACTTTGATCAAGCAAAAAATTCTTAAGACACCTCATGCTATTGCTTTAAATCATGGACTGTTTCTTACAATCAAAATCTACTTGATTTAGAGGAAATTAGAATGATAATGTAATGTCCGTAGGGGAGCGTAAAAGTTGTGGGAAACCGTTTCATTCATCGAATTTATTTTACCTGTCCAAGGAGGAGTATTCTTCTTATATATATATATATATATATATATATATATATATATATATATATATATATATATATATATATATATGTGTGTGTGTGTGTGTGTGTGTGTGTGTGTGTGTGCATCTTAGCATCATCTTTTCTTTTATACAAGTATCATTAAAAATAACGGACATCTTGTGTCTGGATATTTTTTCTATGATCCTTTCCGTTTTTCTGATTAGGTTCTTAGTTTCAGACGGAAACTGGCTGATAAAATTACCAAAGCTTCCCAAAGCGCTTTCGGACCCTTCCAGGTCCATCGTCAGTGGAGTAATGTTAACCAGGCATAGACCTAAGAGTGAATATATATTCTATTTAGGCGGGAAAAATAAATGACTGTGTTTAATTTAAATTTATATTTATAGGCATTTGAGTATATTAGTACTAATAGTATAATTAATCTTGTTAATAGCTGGTTTTTCTGTGTTAATGTATAGGGCTTCGAGTATGTGGAGTTTAAGTGTATTAGTATTTTTTGCGATGATTTTTGTGTTATCTACTAGTAGATAACACAAAAATCATCGCAAAAAATACATATATATACACATATATGTATATATATGCACATATATGTATATATATATATATATATACACATATATGTATATATATATATACACACATATATATACATATATATATATATATATATATATATATATATATATATATATATATCAAGTTACGTATAGTTATAGATTTATGTATTTATATTATATTAGGCACTCTTAAACTAATTAATTGTTGATTTGTGAATATTGATGCTTGGGGTAAGGATATTTAATTCGGGCGATATTTTATTTCCTTTAGTTTTAATGCAAGCGGAGCAGATGGATAGAAGCCTTTCGTGACCATTCATATACTTCCGATTTTTGTGGAATTTTAACAATACGCGTTAGACATCAATTCATGAATATTACCCACATTTCAGCTACTTTCGAAAATAGTATTTAGGTGGAATAATATTAGCACAATCATCTATATGGGAATTCAAATATTTCAAATCTGCATTAAATTTTTTTTTTAATCATTTAATACTTATTTAGCAGGATCCTTTCAGTTTTTATTTCTATTCTAATATATATATATATATATATATATATATATATATATATATATATATATATATATATATATATATATATATATATATATACCATCACAAAATCACTTATATCTTACATTTTCCTAATAAGAGGTGTGTGTTTAATAGTTTGATACTACTTATTATTGATATAGCTTGGTAAATAGCTGTTCTTTTTATTTAGTCAGGATCAACAGTCTCAGTACGGTATACTCTAGTTGTTGAGAGATTTTCTGTTCTACCATATATATATATATATATATATATATATATATATATATATATATATATATATATATATATATATATATATATATATATATGTATATATATATATATATATATATATATATATATATATATATATATATATATATATATATATATGGTCTAAAGGGGCTTTGAGGCATTTTAAACAAAAAATAGAGAAAATGCAGTTTAAATTTCTAGAGAAACTAACTAAATCCAACATATCGCAGACGTAGCATAAGTCGACCCACCGTTGGAAAATTCATAAATAATAAGAGGATTCAAGTATCAAACTGTGAAACAAAACACAGGGGACTTTAACTTAAGCGTGAAATATTAAAACAGGGGTCATCAGATGTTTAACATGTAACTGTTTCGGAGATTTAAAAACAGGACAGTTATAATATTCATGTCTCTCCAATGGTACTGATCAAACGACCATTTCCCCAATAATCAAGTGTAGAAATAATTCAGCTTTAATTTCTACTAATATATACATAAATAATAATAATAATAATAATAATAATAATAATAATAATAATAATAATATATTACCCTTAAAGCTACCGTGTGATATGGTAATTTGCATATCAAATAACATTAATTATAACAATAATAATAATAATAATACTATCCAAACACTACACCCAAGAACCATTCTGCGTTATGGTAGCCTACAATAAAATTATATAGGAATAAAAGTTGCATTTAAAAAATGAAGCTTAATATAAATGTAAATACCCAAATAATCAGATATACTTATACTAAATCTAGGCTTTAATTCATGTCTACTCCATATGTAAACAAAGAACAATTGTATGTTAGAGATTTACAAACAAAATAGGTGGAGTGATCTAAATAATACCTTATTTGAAGTCATACTTTGCTAAACAGTGGATACGCATATTAAATTCGAAAGTTAATTAAGAAAGTATATGAATGTGTGACTCAAAAGGTGTTGTCTTCCTTTTACCTGAGTTCTGGGAACAAAATTAATTATATAATTGCCCTTTGGAATATGTAAGCGCCTGCAACATGTGTTAATTAAAGATAAGAAGATTACATGTACAGTAGGAAACCACTAAACGCATCTCAAGTGAGATAATATATGATATAATAATAAGCGTGGTGCATATCCTGATATATTTGTCATCTGTATATCGATACCTTGGTGAGCTGATGTTATTTTTATATGCTTTTGTCATCATTATTTGTGATTAAGTAATGTGTATTTGTTTACATATAATAAAAAAACAAATTATCGTTTACATTTCTATCATTTGTATTTTTATGGCTACTATTCCTCGTTTGTCTTTAATATTCACAGCGTTTCGATGGTTGTAAAACCCGAAACTATCCACGACCATGTTTTAGAAGTTAGGAATTAATTATTCGAAATGATGTATTTTTACGACAAACTCTGGAACAAATAGGAAATTTCAAACATAAGCCTTCATTTTTTCTATGGGGGTAGATTGTTTAAATTTTCTCAGCAGTAACCCAAAAGAAATGTTAATTATTATTTTATTGTATTGTTTTAGGAAATCGCTCCAGACAAACATGAATACATTTGATGTAAAGAGAAAAAAAATACCAATCCAAGCTCAAAAACTTACCAACGGCGATGTTAGATGGATATTTATCCATTAGAAACATCGCTCATAGCATGTGAAGGCTGGATTACAAAATAAGGGAAGTAAATCCAAGGTAAACGTTCTACTCTTAGTTATTATCGCCTGTGATAAAGGATTGAACCTTCAATCTCCAGAAAACTGGAACTTAGCACTGATTGTTTACCAACACTTTTAAATGTTACACAATATGGAATGGCTGGCAGATGAGAACTATCAACCCACGTGGATCAAATGAAGAGTTAAGTGCAGAATTTCTTCGATGTTCTCGAGTTCGATACCAATATTCTCAAATTCGATTTGAAGGTAACAACATTCGAAAAGATCAACTAGTAGAATGTCAGAGGAAACGTTGTTATTATAACATACAAGGTGGGAACAGTAGTCCGAAAAATAAAAATGAATTAATATTTCTAACGATATTAAAAATATTGTTGTTCTTATCCGTTCTATCGTTACGTGTTCAGCAAGTTTTTTAATGGGCATCATATTGATGCATTATTGTACAAAGATAAACTCATACAACGATTCATGAATTCACACATATGCATATTATTTTTAATGGAAATCGCTGCAGACAATGCATGCATCCACTTGATGTAAGGAGTTAACAAAAACAAATATGAGTATCGTAAAGAGATGAGATGCCTACTGACTTTAGTCTTTAAAAGACCAAAATTATAGGTATGAGAGAAAACAGTCAGCAGCAAGAGAGTTCCACAAGCCTGCGGTTCTTGGAAAAAAGCTACTTCAATAGGAAGCTGTTTTATAATGAGGTATCAAAACAGCAGATTGATAGAGACCACTAGACCAACGAGTTAAACGAGCTGAAACAAAAGAAGCGGGGAATAGATCACATAATTCTAAATAACAAATGCCATAATAGTATTTATAGAAAAAGCTGAGATTAGCAACATCACGTTTGTGTGTGTGTGTCAGAGAGAGAGAGAGAGAGAGAGAGAGAAAGGGCACAGAGAATAACAAAGAGTAGGGCCAATGAAATTACAGATACGTTTCTGCACCTCATCAAGAACCCTCAAATGGGACAGAGATTCACCAGCCAAAATAAGACAACAGCACTCCATACATGGTCTGATTGTGGATTTGTAGAGATAGAGAATGGCCTAATATGCTAGAATATGTTTGGAGCGATAGAGAGAACCGACTTTACAAGAAGCAGAAAGAGCAATAAATCTAAGGTTGAACTCCAAAAAAGAATTTGATGAGAGAGAAAGACCAAGAAGTTTCAGAGTCGATTTCTCCGCAAGAGCAGAGCCATCTATGAGTATCTCAGGAAGAATAAGGGCACGTCTACGATTGAAAAACACGAGCTGGGTCTTCACTAGATTAAATGAAACCAGCCATTTCGTACCCGAATACACAACTGAACGTAAACGTCTAGATCAGCTACATATTTCGACAGAGTGAGAAGCAACACCAGAATAGAGAGCATATATGAATATATAAGAAAAACATTGAAAAAATTAGTTATTCAAATAGTATTAGTATCAATTTTCTGTGTTGGCAACATCAACAGGATGTGTTCAAAAATATAAAAAACAGAAGAAACAATTATCGCAAATAATAAAAAGGCATGTTTTCATAAAGTTGTCGATTATATATATATATATATATATATATATATATATATATATATATATATATATATATATACTGAGTTGCAGAACTAGAAGATCCATAATTATTTTTCATCTTTATTTATTTTCAATTTATGTTTTGCCAGACAATCTTTCAGGCAATATCAGTAATTTCTAAGATAATTGCAACGAGAAACTATAAAAACGCAATGAAACGAATACTGAATATTAATCTCAATTAGATAGAAACTTGTATTTCTTATTAATATTTACTTTATTTCAGTCATAATATACTATATATATAAATATGTGCATGTATTGATAATAACCAAAACTATTCAAACGCATGCCAACTAAAACAAATACGCACATACACACATTCATATATATAAATATATATATATATATATATATATATATATATATATATATATATATATATATATATATATATATAAATGAAAAGAAAATATACTTACGTTTAATATTTTTCTGCAGTCAGAAAAACATGTAAGTACCGCCGACTGGAACTAATTAATATATATATATATATATATATATATATATATATATATATATATATATATATATATATATACACATATTTGTTATTGTTTATTTATCTATGGACGTATACGTTTCGTCTATTTTCAATCAAGACTCATCAGCATAGAAGTATGACTATTCACTACCGGTCACACGATTCGAAACCCTGGATTACAAGTATTTTTCAACCCCAATCCAACGTCGCTAACCGATAAACCAATTCTGAACAGCTTATAAACAATGATAATGTTAACACATTTAAAGCGGCGAGACATACAGGCATTCAACTTCTATAAGTGAAGGAATGATGCATATAAAGCAAGTGACGTCACGCTGTGTTAGTACTACCATTTACAGTGCTCTACTTTTTAATGAGGAGCTTCAAATATAAATATTTCTTATTGTTTATTTATCTATGGACGTAT